>BSBM01000334.1:2767500-3367500 GCA_027924585.1 Larix kaempferi
AATTAAAGCTAGTATGGAAGCATAAGCTAAGATCTAACAAATGCAAAGTATGAGATCTAACTACTAACTTTTCAAAGAACGAAACAAGCTAACTTTTAACCAAACCCTTTGTTGTTTTTTGTGATGTTTTTAGAGTGATCAAGGAGGGACAAAAGGAGGAGGTTTGGGACAAGCTTGAAGGGAAACGAAAGGATGAGTGAAGGCTAAGTTGAGGAGGGACGAGAGCAAAGAAGATGGAGGTGACTAGGAAAAAATGAAAAGAGGGAAGGCTTGGGAACTAGGCTCAAAAAACGAAAGCTAAGGAGTGTCAAAGAGAAGGCAAAGGTAGGACGAAGCTAAGGTAAAAGGGGAGAGATGGTAAGGTAAAGCAAAAGGAGAAGTGGGAGGCTAGAAGGAAGGTGGATGAAAGGCCAAAAGGAGGCTTGAATGAAGGTGGACGAAAGGCCACAAGGATGGAAAGAGGCAAAAAAAACGAGAAGGAAAGGACCCACAAAACGAAAGCAAGGTGTTTTTGGGTTCTTTTGTAACCAAGTCACCAAGTTTAAGGTGGATGAAGAGATGGATCTTCGAAATTAGCACTTTCTTGCCAAACTTTTGATGCTTGAGATCAACTTTTGGAGATCCTGAAATGCACACAAATGTCAGAAAATAGGTCTTTTGATGAGATGAGAGAAGCAACCGAGCTCAAGCTTCTCTTCAAACTTGGGAGATCTACACAAGAAATCACTCACAAACACATCTTGATCAAATATTGTATGTAAAGCAAAATGGGATTAGAAGAGTAGAAGTATTTCCAAGTACAGTCTACTCCTTCCAAATCACATAAAACCTCAACATAAATGGACAAATTGAACTCAAATGCCCATCCTATGGACTTAATAGAGCCTTCTAAGCTAACAATTTGATCAAAATAGTGAAATGCAAGTACTAAACAAGAACGAAATCACCTTGATACAGATGAAGTACTTCCCATGACAAGAATCAACACGCCATATGGACCTCCAAAGTCACTTTATTTCAATTAGCAAAAGCTATAACACATTTACAATCTGGCAGAGTAAGTTTGCCCAAAATATCCATGAAGAATAGAGTGCCTTGCACCTCTATTTATACAAAATACAAGAGCTTAGATCCCAAATTCGAATTGGCTAAGGAAGGAGCCAATTGCACAATCATCAAAATCGAATTTCAATCAATATCCAATCAAATATTTGCTTGGAGTGCTAATCCACCACATAACTCGAGTTTTCTATCAATAGAGAGTGGGGAGGTGGCCTCCACCTAGGCAAGGCGCCCCCACTCCTCTTCTTGTTAACTCCACCCTCCAATAACCAAGCTCCACATAAGGTTGATGTGAGCTTCAAGTGGATGGCGTGAATGCTTGTATGGTGAGGCTTGGAGCCTTGTTATTTAATGCTAACTCGAATACACAAGGAGCCAAGCTATGAGGTGGCCCTAAAACAAGGAAGGCACCCACCTTAGGCTTTAATGCAAACCAACAACCCACTCATCATGTGCCAACACACTAAATTCGAATTTTTGATGAAGGAGGGCGAATTCACTTGAAGGAGATCACTGCTGGTGACTGGATAGTTAACTGAATGATGACTGAGATGATTGGAATCTTCATTAATGCCCATTGCCATTTCAATTAGCCTTTTATTTTATTCATTTTGGATTATTTTGGAGCGATTTGGATTATCTCCAAAATATTCATTTTTAATATTTTAATTAATAATTTCTTTGTAAATGGGTTTTTTGGGAAATTATTAATTATGAGGTTGAATTGATATCCGAAACTTAGGATTAGCTGGTCCAGGGGTTATGTACGATTTTTTGGCTTAAGGTTTAAGCCTTCAAACTCTGAATTCGGACCCCGGACGACTGACATATTACAAATTGAATTTTTCCATTTAAACTATGGAAAAATTAATTATTAAAAAATAAAATAATTAACTGTCCAACGCGTCTGGTAAATTTTTTTCAGACAACGCTTAAAAACCACTACAGACCCAGGAAATGACCACTGACTCGACTCATAGTGTCTAGTAGGTTCATATTCATCAGTTGGACTCTAATAACCCCCCATGGCCAGAATTTCAAAATCAGGCATTCCAGCTTTGGAGGAAGCGGGAGAAAACCTTGTCAATTATATCTCGGCTGAAGGCAAAGTATAATTGGTCAGGGTAAAAAACTCCCTGGAATACCTTAGTTGATAAACCAGTCATGGGTGACCGAGTCACTCAAACCCTACTAGCACACTTTTATTACAAAAACCCCGTGGGGCATGGTCATTTCAAGATAGACAACAAACTGACTAGCCAAAACTGGCTAGGCACAAAAATGGATCATCTGATACACTGGAACACAAACACTTATCATGTTTGTCAAATGGCGGCTCTTCAGATAATCCAACTATGGTACAAATAAGTTGGTAACATACCATTTTCAGACCTTGAATTTTGAATCCCATTGAAAGATCACCATTTTTGTTTACAAAACTCTAGAATCTCCTAAGCGCCATGGCTCCTTAGCAGAGTTAATGAAGCCCATGCAGAAACTATTAAAGAAGGACGCTAAGTTAGAATGGAATAAGGAAGGAAAATAAGCTTTCAATGGAATCAAAGATGCCATTTGCAGATCACTAGTGTTGATTAGCCCAGACTATTCAAAGGAGTTCCATATATTTTCATGTGCATCTCAAGACACTATTGCCGGAGTTTTGTTGCAGAAGAACAAGGATGGTCAAGAGCAACCCATAGCTTTTATGAGTAGGGATTTACAAAATTATGAACTTTAGTATACCATCATGGAGAGACAAGCATATGCATTAGTCAAATCACTTAAGCATTTCAGAATGTACATCGGTTACTCTAAAGTTGTGGGTTATGTACCTCATGCAGCTGTCAAAGACATATTAGCACAACAAGATTGTCTTGGTATTAGGGGTAAGTGGGTCTCAAAGATCCAAGAATATGACTTAGAAATTAAATCGACCAAGTTAGTTAAACGTTAGGGTTTAGCCCGCATGATGGCTGAAGGAAATGAGCAAGCACTATGGATGGTGTGCTAGAGTAGCGAGTCAGTACAAGTCAAATCAGTTGAGCTTCACAAAGTCTCTAGATCCCTTTACAATAGGGGGGTCACTTCCTTAAATAGGAGGAGAGAGATCAAAACCCCAACCATTTTATCAATGAGTGGTTGAGATCAAAAGATAAACATAATACAATCAACGGCTAAGATGAGCTGGCACATTATAACATGGATCACTCACATGAGGGGGGTGCGCATTAGCTAAAAGATGCCATAGGGGGTGCGCACCACATAAAAAGTGACAATAATACAAGTGTGCCATAAAAGATGACATGGACAAGTGACTAGGAGCACATGGTGGGGCTAGGAGCTATTACTTTACTTCACTAGCATCACCCCATGGCACAATAATATAACATATGACTCAATGACATGTCCAAGTGAACAAATGATCAAATCCTGGCCCCCTCAACTGAGAGAAAGATGCATCAAAACACAACCAGGTGACTTTGTGGACCCCACTGAATGCTGCAAATTGATCTGGAAGGAGTGGGATACACCATAGATGACCTCAGAGTAGACCTCATGCGAAAACCTTGCCTCAATTGCCCAAATCGATTTCCTAAATGACCTTTTTATTCCATTTTTATCCCACCTAAAAATCCATTAAACTGCTTGAAAACAACTACCTGGTGCCTGGGCACAAAATATGACTGTACTATCATGTCCGGAAGGGGGGTAATATGGTAATAACAAGTGGCTGGACCACCCCCTTCCCCTGTAGCGCCCTAGGCAACGACTTGCCTCCAATCATCTGCTGGACAGGCCAACTCATCATGGCCAAACTGGTCAACTGGTGGGAAAATGCTCATATCATCTTTGAAAGTGCTTGAAAGTATAAATAGAGTGTCCCAATGGATCTAGAAGACCCAAATCTACCAAGGATGAGTACTCATACACCCTGTGGCATCCTGTAAGATCATCTGTAGCATCCACCATACCTGGACAATAATAATATAATGATCTGGAGATAATAATAATCAATAAAAAATGCATCAACCATCATCTAAAACCTGTGTCCACAGTATGGAACCACAATAAGGTGCATCAAGGACCATAGATCATCATCAAATAGTATCACTGGCCCAACTCATTACGGATCTCAAGGTTGACTTGGTCAAACTAGGTTGACTTGGTCAAACTAGGTTTGACTAGGTCAAACTAGGTTTGACTAGGTCAAAACTGATCAAAATATGACCCAGGCTAGGAGAGCCTACTTCTGCAAGTGCAAATGGTTAAGACATGCTCTTTAAATCATTTTCATAGCAAGAATTTAAAACATTAAGCATCATTTCACTAGTAGTTAATATTTATCTATAATAAATCATCAAGTTGAATAATAGTTTACTTATAAAAAAACCTTAGGAATATACTCATTTTGTAGACATGATCAATTTGCTAGCATAGGGTGAAGGCTAAGCATGCAAGGCTAGGCTAAGGGAAAGGACTTGACTAGCTCAACACTGTGATACTTTGGATAAAGGAAAGGGTATTACACACTTAAGCATGTGTTGGACAAAGAATACACAAGCAATGGCGGTGTCTCACAAATGGGTAAGTTGTTTAGAGAAGTGCTTATTCAACCTTGGAAAAATGTCTACTACTAGAACTGCCGTGAACTAGGTGCTCGGCTAACCGTAACTTGGGGTTCTAGGGGACACTTAGAATTAGCCGTCCCTTGTTCCATCCCACATCATAACCTGCAGGCTCAATGAGGAAAATTTCAATTAAGGTCAGCAGTTTTTAGATTTGGCATATACTTAACCACTGCTTTATTTGGACCTTTCATTTCATTTCATATCATTTCCTTGGCCAACAATCTTTAGATTTAGCATACATTTATCCATTGCTTTTTTGGCCTTAAGGACCCCTCTGGGATTTTGCATGTGCTTAGAAGCACAACTAATCGCAGCTTTCATTCGGGGTGCATTTACATTTGATTGCATTTCATTTCACAACCCTTTTCATTGGGCTTTACAAAAGATATATATTAGTAGTTTCCAAAGGTGGTACAATCTACTTCAGGTTTTAGCCAACACAACTCAAGCAACTATGGGGACTTCCACAATGGCTAAGATAATCACTAATCTAGATTAATGGTTAAGATGATTCTCATCTTTTACATTTTCTTTACATGCTGGAAAATAGCTGGAAAATGAGGGGAGTGAATTGCCTCATCGATCCCATGAAGATACACAAAAGTTACAAGTTGTTTGCCTAGAAAGTAAGGTGGGATCACTAGGGAGTCGCCTTATATCACTTTCCATTTCATTACATTGCTTGCTTGTTTTTACATAAGTTACAACTTGGAAATTTACCCCCTAGAGAAAGAAACGCACTCCCTTTGATGGAGGATGCTAGTTGGACTCACATGAGAAAACTAAAATTTGGGTATGTTCGAAAAATGATTTTATGAGAACCCAAGTTGCCAGTTTTTTCAAATTGTTGGTATTTATTCACTTGATTAATTCATTGCTAGACTTGGGAATTTTTTAAATCGGGCTTAGGAAAAGCTTGTTAATAATTCCTTTTAATTCCAAAATGGGTGAATTAATAATAAAACATCTTCAAATCTCCATAGATGGGATCCTTGATGATATAACATGATGAACAAATGAAATACATGTCAAAAAAAATTTGCAATCTTCAACAAGTAGCAGCTCCAAATTATTAATCATCAACCCTAGGCTTTTTATTAATAAACTTGGGAATTTTTTTGTATAAAAGTCTATTATTCAAAATTGGCTGAAAATAACACTCGGAGGGGTCCAATTAGCCTCCGATGACTGTAGCAAGATGAAATATGGATCATGAAGTTCTCATACTATTGGTCGGTCCTACTGACCAAGTCAAAAAGTCAACTTTGGTCAAACTACTTCAATGAAGTCCAATGGTGCAAGGATTCATTCAAATCCTAAAAGAGGATGAATAATTAGTTATAATGGTTAGTATTGAAAGATAAGTAAAGCTACAAATCATACTTTACACTAGTACCACTAAATCCCTGCATAGTCTCATCATAGGAAAAATGCATAATATAGCATAAAGTATGAAGTAATTGTCTTATATACATACCAACATCTAGTTAACCATCTAAAACATTGCATAGATCAGCCTTCTCTTGGGTGGAGTGGATGGTCAAAAATTCAGAAGGTTGGTCAAAGTGAAGGATAGGTCATGGAAGACTTGAGTTACTCATGGAGAAAAATGGGAAAATAGGGGCCTCTTTGACATCCGTTATTCAGAAAAACAATAGGTATTAGGGATTATGTGTCTCACAAATGGATGATGTGCTAGGTGATGGTACCCTTGGACCGGAAGTTCCGTAACAGTAAGACTCAACCCCCCCTTTTTATCTTTGACTTTAGCTTTTAGGCTCCCTCTTGGACTTGTCTTCAATGAGTTGTCTTTATTTATTTTTCTTGGACATCTTCTTGTACTTTCTTTCTTTTTCTTTTCTTCTTTTCTTCAATTATGAGACCTTAGCCTTTTTATTTCACTTTTTGGCGCATGCAAGTTTAGACTTGTTTCTTTTCTTTCTTTGCTTGATTCTTCTATTTTTACTTGGTCTTCATTTCTTTCTTCATGTAGGTACAAGGAGTCTAGGACTAGGTGTTGGATTTTGTGCAACTTCGGAAGATACTATTTATTGTATTTTATTGTACTTGATTGTACCTCCTAAGGGAGATGAACTTGCTGTAATTAATTATGTAAACACATGAAAGAATCAATGTAATCCTTGGGGTGAAAAGAAGCAAAAGAAAAATATAAAAATTAAATTATAAATTGCCCCCAAGTGAAGTCGACCCAGTTAGGGAATTTTTCATGTTAGCACTAGTATAAATAGAGGTAAAGTGCACCTCATTATTCACTCACTCATTCAAGTGAAGTTCGCATCACCCAAAGAGAGAGAAGTTCGCACAAGCTGGAGAAGAAGACTGTTTTGGGGTTTCTACTTTTGGGAAGCATTCCCATCTTCTATCTTTTATGATTGTACTCCGATCTCGGAATTATCATCTCTATACCAAGGTTGCTGAGTTTTCTCCCGTTTGGGTTTCTTAGGATAAACTCTGTGTTATTGTTTTGTGCTTTGTCTTTCTTCTAGTGATCCTAATTATACAATTGAATTATTATGCTGTGAATGTATGAAATCTAACATGGTATCAAAGCAGTTCTAGAAGAATTCATTGCCAGAACATTGTCGGAACCCTTCCCGAACTAGGGTTTCATCTTCTGAAGTCTTCACCCAACATTTTGGAGAAAGAAAGCCTTGGGAATTTCGTTTTTAGGAAGGCACATCTTTTGGTGAAGACAAAATTCAATTCCGAGAATTTTCAATTTTTGACCTAACTCTACAGCTGGAGCAGAAATTAGGGTTTCAGTTTTGACCTACTTCTCTCCATAGATTTGGATCAGCCCTACCTCAAATCAACTCGCCTTGGCAAGGCGCATCTACCTGTGGAATCAGATTTTCCAAATTCCAACTGTCATTTTTGACCTAGCTCATGCTAGGGTTTCTGAACCAGAACTGTAGTCAAGATGATTGGTACGAAGGTTGAAGATCATTTGGAAGGAGCTTCCAACTTTATGTCTTGAAATTCTAGGGTTCTTCTACTACTAGAAGAAAATGACCTATTACAAATTGTAAATGAGAAGGTCCCTGAACCAGAAGCCGAAGAAGACAAAACCTGATGGAGGAAGAATGATGCTAGAGCAAGAAGGATTCTAGTGGACTCAGTAAGAGATCATTTGGTTCCACAAATCTCAGGAAAGAAGAATGCTAGGAAAATGTTCAAGACCATTATGAAGCTTTTTGATCACACTAGCCTCAATGTATCCATGACATTGAGAAACCAACTCTCAAATATGAAAATATCCAAATCAGGATCCATTGCTTCATATTTCATGAGGACCACAGAACTAAGGGACAAGCTTAGTACCAATGGAGATCCCATTGATGAAAAGGAGCTTGTCATCTCTACTCTGAATGGTCTTCCACCATCTTGGGAGTCCCTTATTCAAAGCTTAAGTGGTAGATCTAAACTACCCAAGTTTGATAAGCTATGGGAAGATTGTACTGAGGAAGAGACAAGGATTATATCATGACAAAGATTCCATGGCACTCAACTAGAGGAGAATCAAGCATTCATATCCCATGCCAAGAAAGGCAAAGGAAAGGGAAGAAAGTTTTATAAACA
The DNA here is from genome assembly GCA_027924585.1 of Larix kaempferi. NCBI lineage: Eukaryota > Viridiplantae > Streptophyta > Pinopsida > Pinales > Pinaceae > Larix > Larix kaempferi. The sequence goes on from BSBM01000334.1 coordinate 2,775,792, forward strand.
CAAACACCAATATAGGAGACCTAGTCCTTCCCCAGATCAGAAGAAGGAGAAGAGGGACTTATCTCAAGTTCAATGCTATAGGTGCAGGAATAATGGACACTACGCCAGTAGCTGTCGAAGTTCAAGTAAAAGGAAGCATGAAGCCTCAACTGTTGATGTAGAAGAAGACCATCATCATAAGAAGTTGATGATGATCGTTCAGAGTTCTTCTTCTAGAAACATGAAGATCCAGATTGCAAGAACAAAAGTCTCTCATGGTTCCCACAAGAAGGCAGTGGGAGCCCACACACAAAAAACAATAAGGGATAAGTATTTTGTTTTCTTGATTACATAGATCTGTTTCTGTTATGTGTCTTCATAAATGTGTTGAGCAGTTGATATAGTTTACCTTGTTATGTTCATTATGTATATGAGCTACACAACACTTTATGAACACATGATGGAGCTAGTCTAGATGATATCTCCTACCTGCATGGTTAGAGTAGTGCACACTCTTGATGGCATGTTCTAGTGGAGATAGCAGACATCTAGATAGTTCCCAGATGTGTTTGGTAGACATGTTTATAACTGTTGTGCTAAAGTATTAGCTAAGATGCCTGTGTAAACTATTGTCATTACAATTGATTATGCAATGTCACTGATCACCAGTTGGGATTTGACTAGTAGGGAAAAGACAATGTGATTTGGCCTACAAGAGAAGACTTGTTTCGATCGACACATGAATCCCGTTGATGTTCAGCAAGAAGTTTCCTGGAATAATACTCTCAGCCTAGAAGGATGACCTTGGAGGAAGCTTGCACAAAAGTAAAACCAGAAGTGGGCCACCTTCAGATATTTGGCTGTCCAGTTTATATACATGTGCCCAAGGAGAAAAGATCCAAGCTGGAACCTTCAGGCAAGAAGGGAACCTTTGTGGGATACAGTAAGTCTTCAAAGGCTTATAGAATCTACATCCCAGGATCCAGACAGATTGAAGTCAGTAGGGATGTGACCTTTGAAGAAGAGATGGCTGTCAGGAAAGGGAGAGGATTGGACATGGAGATCGATGATGAAGAAATGCTAGAACCAAAGGAGATAAGATCATCTCCCCCTCCAGTTCAGAGGGAGCTAGCAGAAAAGGATGAACCTATTGATCCCATAGATCCAGTTGATATCCCAAGAGATGTTGCAGGTCAGAAAAGACCTATATGGGCACTGTTATCACCAATCCTGTAGTTGCCCCTATAGATGGATCCAGAAGTATGGTAGAGGGGATAGGCAACCAAAGTGGTGAACCAAGAGAGCCCTAGTTCCCAAATGGATGGTTGTCACGCCAACCAAGGCACTCTTCGCTTTTGCTACCAAAGCCAAGGTAACACGGGGGAGACCCAGATCTACTCCCTGTTGAAATACTGAGAGGGGGGTGAATCAGTATTTGCCAATGAAAATTTTAATCAAGAGCAAGTTGCTAATCACCAATCATAACAGCATATCATTAACATTCATGAAAAATAACAAGATGCACTGTACACAATATTTTTACGTGGAAACCCAAGTCCAGGGGGTAAAACCACGGAAGCCTTTTATGATAAAATTTGACCCAGCAACAACTGGGGCTACAAATTTAATACAACTTATCCAGCTACAACTGGAAGGGGCTACAACCCCTAGGCTTCGTCAGCTGCAACTGATGAGCTGCTACAACAGCTCAGCTCACAAAATTGTAAGCCCTAGCACCACCCTACTGCCCTGATGAAGAGGACTGCTGAACCTGTGGACCTGTCAAACATCAAACCCTGAATTTCCTGCTGCTGATAACCTCTGCTCTCTGATCACTGCCAAATCATCATTGTTAAAACAACTGCTATCACTGTCATAATCATTTTGCTTTCACTATCACATCAACCACTGTCATATCATTATCAAGCTGCCACTGTCACTTCACTTCACTATCATATCATGGCTGTCACTGTCATGTCATGTCAACTGTTACTGTCTCTGTGATGTTACTGTCAATGCACTTCAAGAAAGGGCTGCCCAAATCACTTCAATGCTAACCAAATCACTGTACTGTTTTTGGCTCAAGTCAAGCTGTCAAACTAGATCAAAAGTTCATCTATTGCTGCATTCACTTTCATTTAGCTGTAGCTTGTCATATCAAGGCTTATGTCATATAAAAGGTTGTCACTATTTAAGCCAGCATGTCACTAACAACTTCATTGGTCACTTCAAAATTCACAAGCAATGCATGTCACTGAAATATATTGCTGTACTTGTTCATTGTACAAATTATTAACCATCATGCTGCTGTACATTGTACTTGTTGAAGAACATTATCTTGTCTACCTTACAATTCATCAAGCCACTGTTCATTTGCTGACTGCCCTACTTATCATTCAAGTACTACAGTCCACAGTTCATGGATTAAGCATACCACATGTCACTGCTTAACATTTGTTCCAAAATCACTCACTATGCAAGTGCCATTTGTCCACAATCAACTAGGGCTCTGTCATTCAACAAGATCGTTTCTTATCAAATCAAGGATTGTCACTCTACCCAGTCATCTGCTCATCATGGTTATCAAAACTGTCATCAAGCATTTCAGGATCAGACCTCCAAAAACAAAGATCAGATCATTGAAGATTTGTGAGCATACAAAGTTCAAAACTTCAAACCACCGAACTGTGCAACTTTGAGGAAGACCACAGAAACTTTCAAAGGAGCAGATCATGGATTTGTTGTAGGGTTGAGTACTGGATCAGTTGAAGAAGGGGCAGACCACCGAAAAGGTGAAGGAACTGACCTTCTGAAGTTGTTGACATCCACCGAAAATATGGAGGAGGCAGACCACTGAATTCTAACAAAATTGCCTCAGACTAGACCGAAAAATTTAGAGCAAAGGAGTCTTTCTGCCTTAGTAGCTTGAGATCGTATCATAGTGCATGCAATAGAAGTTAAACTGCCAAAGGAATTAGAGAAGCATCAGATTTGCAGCACAAATTCTTATCTCTCCTTCTTGATCTCCTAGGGCATCATCATTCCACAAAAGTTTGAAGATTAACCCCATAAAAATAACTCTATCCTATAAAAAATCAGTCCCTCAGCTAGGGCAAAAGAAAACCTTTAAGATTTTGTCTCAGAAATTCATCTTCCAACTTGTAATTCTGTCCCAAAAATTGCTGTCTCAAACATAGCCGAATTTCTTCAGACTTTAGAGCTAAAATCATCCAAGCAACCACCAAAGTTTTTGCCTCAGAAGTAATTGAATTTCAGAGGTAGAGTATTTCATGTGTGTCTGCCCAAAAAACAGAGATGGAACCTCCACTGTAGCTGCCTCAGAAACTAATCCGAAAATCTTAGAGCCATTTCACACTCACCTTTTTTTTAAATGAGGTCGAAATTGCTTTTATTTATACACAATTCAAAAACTAAAATCTGAGCCGACCTTGCATTTATTAAAAATATAATTTTAATATTAATTTTTATTTTTAAAGCACCCTTTTGACTGAGCCGACCTTTCACAAATAATCATTTTTTAAGGAAATTGAATGACCCTTTAGCAGGCTGACTAAGTAGAATATTTTTTGCTTATTTTGAATTTGTTCTTCAAGACTTAAAGGACTTTGTAACCCTTATTCTCCAACCAGATTAGGGCTGCTGATATTTTATTCATTTCCATGTTTTAAGGATTTGAAATTCTGATCATACAAATCACTGGACCATCTAGAACTCCACATTATCTTCACCATTCCTTCAAGGGTACAAGGACCATTAAACCACCAAGTGTGGGTCCAGGGATTTCATCATGGTTTTCAAAGGCTAACACAACACCAAGCTACCATATGTGAGTGGGTCATATGTCCAATTCATAAGAGTGCAAACCAAGTTTCATCATGTGCAAGATGTCTTCATCAAGTATTCAAGATCCAGCTACCATATGCAAGAGTGTGAGGGCATCATGAAGAATATAAGAGCTCCAATGGGACAAGGCCACCATCATTTTGGTCAAAATTTTAAGTGCACTAGTGTGAGGGTACAAGTCAACTATGTATGGGCTCCAGGGACTAAACTACCACATCATCCAATCAAAAGACCATCAATCAAAATACAAGCAGCATAGAAACCATCAACCAAAAGACAACCAGGAGCAGGGGATACAACAATGGACTTAACTGGGACCAACATATAGCTTAGGGTCACTTAACCAAGTTAATGGGTAGCCAGGGCTTTTGGCATTGTCCCAAGGCCTCCAAGGGATTTAAGCTTGGGCTTGGACAAAGTCAAAAGGTCTCCTCTGACACAGACAACCACAAACCAAATACTAACCCTCAGGGGCTCCATAAGGGGCACCAAGACTTAACTGTTGGCATCAATGACCAGACATTGTTGGCATCAATGACAACCTAATCAACACTCCCAATAGGAGAGATCAACCCAATCACCAGATCATATCGGACAAAGTGAGGTATGTAAGGTGATAGATATGGAACCCTAGATTTAAGGATATAAAAGCACTCTGGAGGCATATAGATGATATGACGTGATGAATAGATCTTAAGCACAGCGATTCGATTACATGGTATGATTCCAGGATTCAATGCTAGTGTAAAATGGTCAAATTTAATTGCCTTGGGAAACGTGACCCTTAAAATAGGGAAAGTGTCCCAAAACGTAGATTTGACAGTTCGGGCTTTCTAGCAAGGCTTGATTGAGGGGTATGACAGTATCAAAGAATGCAAGCACTCAAAAGAAGATCAACCCACATGCAAAACAGGCAAGCCAGGAAAGTCGTGAGGGTTAGGGAGAGGCTAGTGCCTTACAAATTGGGCCAATGGAGTCCCCAAGGTTGATGCCCTTGAGAACCCACCTAGGGATTCACAGTAAGCCAATAACGCAGGAATGTTTTGCCCATTGATCAAGCGGTTTGATCAAGAGAATTTACCGAAGGATTTTAATGAGGGTTTTAATTAAAATTGATAGATGGGTAGGTTAGAAGAATAGAGATCTTACCTTATGAGCGTACCTGATTGATGGAACTGGTTGCTATGATGCCGAGGACAATCCCCACAAAGATCAAATTAGAAGATTTGATGAAGGACAATGCCAAACTTGATGCCCTTGTCCCACACGTGCGCCCTCCTTGCTCCTGCAAAACCAAGGATGAAATCAATTAGCAATACAGAAGCTAAAGGAAATGCAAATGACGAAAATATACAAAAAGTAGAAGGTCATAGACAGTAATACTCCTTGAACCAAAACCGATTTGACGAAGAGAGAAGCAGGGAGAGTCTTCCCCAACCAATGCATCCTCCTTGAGCGATTCGACCTCTTCACCTACAGATAAAAATCATGTGGAAAAAATATAGCATATGGCAATCACCAATAATACCAGTGCAATGGAAAGATATTTTCAATCGAACATCAATAGCATTCACCACCACAACACAAGTATCTCCAAGAAATTTTTCTATTTTTGAAATCCAGAGCCAAAAGTCCATTTACAATGAGAAGCTCTCTCCTTTAAATAGGATGGAGAGATACCAAAACCCTTACCACCTTTTGAATGGATGGCTAAGATTAAAAGATCAAAATGTTCTAATCTACGGTTGAGATGAGCTCAACATAAAGTACATGGATCAACTCAAAAATATAACATAATATGGACAAAATCGCCCTAGGAGAGGGGATCCCACTAAAAATGACAAAATAACATAAGATAAAGCTCATGGTGGGTCTAGGGGGCAATATCTAACACCCCTAGTGTGTCCCCATGGCACAATAACATCAAATGACCAACACAAGCACCAAATTGTGCTCCTCTGGGAAAGTCATGAGCCTCCAAAGGCTCCAGAAAATCATAAAATGTGCCGGAGAAATGGGTGTGGGCCCCACTGAATGCTGAAACTACTGTGGAATGAGTGGAAGACATCACACTCATAATCAAAACTTATCCCATGCCATTTCCTTGCCTCAATATCCCAAATTGAATTCCTCAGTAGCCATTTTAACCATTTTTAATCTGCCCCGGTAACTGTGAACCTGCCCAAACTGATACCTGGAGTGCCTGTGCTGTCAAACTGAGCCCACCACGCTCTCTGGGAGGGGGTTATAATGGTAGAATCAAGTGGTTGGACCAACCCCTCCTCATACAGCGCCCTAGGCAAACCAATCACATCATGTCTTTGCTTTGACAGGCCATTTAACATGCAAAACTGTACCAGAATGGTAAACTGAGGAAAATCATCACTGTAACTGCCCAAAACTAAAAACCAACTGTCTCATTGGACTCAAGGAGCCAAAATCTATCCAAGGTGTGTACTCATACACCCTATGGATCTCTGCATGATCATATAAAATATCCAATATGCCTAGACAGATAAAATAATAATAATATGTAAATGATCAAATAATGCTGAAACTCACAAATCATCATCATAAACCTATAATCACTGCATAGAACCATTTGGTGACCTGTAATAGACCACATATCATATCTGTGCATCATCCGAGGTCTATCCACCTCATGTCCTGTAGTTGACTTTGGTCAAACTAGGTTTGACCAAGTCAACATGACGAATAATATGACCCTGGCTAACATCAAACTGCTACAAGTGTTAGAGGTTAAGACATGCTCTACAAATCATTCAAGTGATAATTATAACAAGTAGTAATCATTTCACTGGCGATCTACCAACCAAATATATAATGTTTTCAATATTTATTTTGACTCAGACCAGACTTTCAAGACCATACTCACTTCATAGTTGTGACCAATTTGCTAGTGAAGGGTGAGGGCTAAAAATCAAGAGGCTAGGCTAAAGGATGACTACTAACTTGACACTGTGACACTTTGGATATGGAAAGGGGATACACACTCTAGCATATGCTGGACAAGCAGTAGCACAGGGGATGGCAGTGTCTCACAAATGGGTAAGTTACTTCAGAAGTGCTTATTCACCTTGACAAATGCCTACAATCCACATCAAATAGAAGTGAGGCCAGCAATCATTTAGATATAACTTTTAAGAACCATTGCTTTTTTGGGCCTTTGAGTTTCCATATCCTTGATCCATGTGTGTTCAGAAACACTTGTTACATGGATTTACATTTATTAAGGCTTTATGATCTATGTGTGTTCAGAAACACTTGTTACACAGATTTACATTTCACATTTACATTTCAAAGCCAATTTCATTAGGCTTGCCTTGCATTTGCGTGTGTTCAGAAACACTTGTTAGATGAATGGGCTTTCGTTAGATATACATTTCATTTCCATATACACTGTATTGATGGTAGTACTATCTGTTTCAAATTTAGCCAACACAACTTGGGCAACTCAGAGCCGAGACACAATAAACAGGGGGAAGCTCATCCAACAAAGAGGCTAAAGTGGGGGAAAGTCCTCCATGCCACTAGTCAAGTAGTAAGTCAGGGTAATAACATAACTGGAACGTAATGGATGGGTGGAGAAAGTGAATAATGAATTTGACATAGGAAGCCAAATGATGGTGGGAATGATCACCTCTATTGTCCCTAAGGAGGGTAGAATCAATGAGTATAGTTCAGGAACTTCTAAGTCTGAGTGGGGACATATACATAATAATCAATACAACCAGGTCCACATATCTATATGATCGCCAGATCACGACACTAAATGCTAAGACATGCCACAAGAATGAGTATAAAAGCAATAATAACCATAACACAAGACACATACCTGCTGGGTCATATACCTGTGTATAACAATCTGAACCATCATCTGTCCACTGAGAACCTGCTGCTGCAACTCTGGGCAATACCAACTACTCTGTAAATGGATAAATGCCTACATCAGTCATCGAATCAGAGTTTCCTGAGACTCAGTCATGGCATGGGAATAATACTGCTCGCCATAATCAAATAGTGATCCTCTGTAGATGCTCATCTCGTCATCTCAAATGTAAGGGAACTGGCTAAAAAGTGTACTGGAATCTGAAAATAGAATATGGTAGCCCGACTACTATATATGTGATAAGATTTGGCTCCAGCTGGGACAAGTGCTTTGCTGAAAAGAGCGCTTGAGAACCTTAGAATCTCTGGTCCTCATCACTCTGCTACTCACATCCTTGATCCAGCACTCTAGCTCTGCAACTGCTACCAAAATGTCACCTGCTATCTGCAAAATGTCCAGAGCTATACCAAATTCACAGACCGATCATCAGAACAATGCATGTATATACATAAATATGAAAAATAAAGCAGTACTGAAACGGGAATGCAGAAAGTAAAGCATAACTTGAAAAGTTTTTATTTATTTATTATTGTGCAGGAAAAGAAAAATGGCAAGTACTCAGGACTACACTAGGAGCTTCAAAGGTGAGCTTAGGAAAAGAAAAAGGTGCCAGACTCAATGGCTGAAAACTAACTACTGCCCAAGCAGGCTTATTTATATGCTACCTACTCTAACCTACCAGGCAAGCAAGGAAATCCACATCTAAGTGAGGTCAGGGATTTAATCCCTTAACTCCCTTTGGTTGATAGGAAGTAAGATTAGTTGTCCACTACCAATTGTTAAGAAACACATGTCACCAAAGCACTGCTCTACCGTGAAAGTTCCAACCCAAAGATCATCAGCCTGTCCGGATCTGATATGCAACAAGTGATTTGGAATAATGACTTGACTTCCCGTAGAAAATCTATTCCTATTTACAGATTCAAGAACAACTCCAATGTTTCATATAGGCATAGGGTGGATTTCAGCAAGGTTTTGCGGTTGCGGGGGTGACAATCCTTGAGCTCCTCCTGGGAGGAACTGCACTAACTCTGGGTAGACCACCATCAATGGAAATATCTATCCTACCAACTAGGACTTCTCTAATCTCTCTTCTCGTCTCCTGGACACTTTCATTTGGCTCTTCCTCATGGGGAGACATTACATGTTTGACAATTTCACCTACAGTCCAGAAATATCTATGTTCTTTCAAGGGAGGTGGCGTTTGTGATATAACAGTATTATGACTAGAGCCTTTCCTTGAAAGAATCGAGATGTGCATAATTTCCAACCCAGTTGGAACTACTTCTGAATGAGAAACTGAGGAACTAGGAATGTGAGAAGGATCATGACTATGATGACTAGATGACTCAGGTGGTAAAAGAAAATTTGGGACATGAGGATATGCAGATATAGCATTGTTTTGATTATGTGAAGGAGATTGAAAAATAGCAAGGTTGTTTAAATTATAGTCTCCTCCAGGGGCATCATTAATTAGGGCGTCCTCTTGCCAACTTAGGGAATTGTCAGGAATTTGATTGAAATTACCGTCTTCTAAAGACAAGTGAGATAGGGAATCATTGACATCTGGATAATGGGACTCATTGATTTCACTATCAATCACTAAAACTTGAGCTTGCTCAGAACGGTTTGCCCATGGGATAATCGGCTCAAGACCTTGACTCTCTCTTATTAAGTTATTATCATAAAGCGAATTGAATTCCCCAACTATTCTAGGCCAATGTTCACCAGGTCTAATCTCATCCAAATCATCCACAACTTTAGGCACTTGATTTTCATTAACTTGTTCTTGATTTATTTCATTACTGGGCTCTTGCCCTTCAAGCTGATTTTCATTTCTTCTCAATTCTTCTAGCTCTTATGAAAACTCATTCCTAAGCAATTCCAAGTTGATTCTCCTAGCAATTTCAGCTATCCGATCCACTTCATTAGAGGAATCAAAATCTCCCATTACCATAAAAACATTTTTAGTTTACTCAAACTCCCAAATTTCATCGTCATTATTGATCATATTAGTTTTGGCATTGTTCAACAATTCATCCCCATATGTGTTTCTAATCCCCTCAAAAGTTTCCAAGTGCTTGTCATAGCAAGGTTCTTTGTTAATTCTAATTAAAGCACCGTCAGAGTTTGGAACACAGATATATGAAAGATCCATCATAAGGTATCCACCTAGACCAGTTGCCCACTTTCTTGATAAAAGCATTGCATATGCCGCGGGCAAGTCAATAACAACTACATCCATCATAGTGGAAATGTCTGAACATGCAAACAAATCAGTCCTAAGTTTCTTAATCAAACCATAAGACTGCACACGTCTAGAATCGATACCACAGACATTCCCATAAGGTCTAGTCACCTCTAATCCCATTTCCTTCATAACATGTAAGGGCATGACATTCATAGCTGCTCCAGAATCCAACATGCAATTATGCAGGAGCATATTCTGAATGTGTAAGGTGATGTAAAAGGGAGGGTGACCCCCATTCTTTCTCTCATAAATCGCCGAATGGATGTTGATAGGTGGATCCTTCTCAACTTTTCTAGGTAGTGTTCTCCTAAGGCTCTGTATATGATAGGATTCTAAGACAACCTCAAAAGTCTTTTCTTGGCCAATGCCATCAAAGAACTCTTCTACTTCGCTTCTTACTGAGGGAACCTTCATTAATTTGGTGACAGGGATGTTACACATTATCTTTCCCAATTCTTTCTTTATATCAATATTTAGATTATAATCATTTGGGGTAGATTCTTCTTCCTTATTATCTTCATTACTCATATTATGTTTGTTAAGGAAAGAAGGTTGTTGGGAATCATCTCTTCGCTTATAAATTCGAATTTTGGGTTGTTCTTCAGTTTCTGGGAGATTTATGGCACAACATGAGGAGCTAGGTTCATCAATCAAATCTTCTTGCTCCCATGGCTCTTCTTCTAGGAGAATTCTTCCAAAATCATCATCATAAGATAATTCATTTATAAAATTGATGTTATCCGGTTGGTCATTAGGATGATTGGTGTCACAAGGCTCTTCTTCTGTTTCATCACACCAATTCACATTCTTCTTTTCAGAGTTTTCTGGATACTCGGGACGCCTTCTATTTTTATCTCCCTTAGGCTTTCTATTGTTGTTCCAATAAGGTTTAGGGCCATAAGGGTTCCTATGTCTCTCTACATCATGAAAACTTGCGACATTCTTTGTCAGGACATTTAGTTGCCTCATCATCTTTTGCATGGTTTCTAACGTGTCCTTTGAGTCCTTTGGCTCATTCACAGGTTCCTTAGGCTTTCGGAGCTTAGGGTCATGTTATCACACCATAGTAGCAGGGCTACTATTCTTGTACAGCAGATATCTGCACATTCCAGAGCTTCATTTATTCCAGAGCATGGCTACATATATTGGATCACTCATGATCAGAGCAGTACATTATTCAGATTTTATGACCTTGTGTCAAGGCTGAGCCTTGAGAGTTCAGATTTGATGACTGATGTGACCACTTATCCCATTTCAGTTTCAGTTCAGTGCCTAGAGATGTATTTCAGCAGTGTTTCAGATGATGCATGATGATTGCTATTATGATGATCTATGGATATTGTTCTCACTGACTGTGGATTATTAGCTTGTTGATTTAATCATGATTATGGCATGTGCTTGGTATAAATCCTGATGTGGCAAACTATTTAAAATGAACTGTAAATCTTAAATGGACAATTGCTTGCACTTTTAGGTCATCTAACAAAACTTACTGGTATTTCACCTTACATGGGCATGGTTTTTCCCGACACCAGTTGTCTGCTAGGAGGCTTCATATCCACTTGTCTCCATCCATACATGACCTTCCTGTTTGACTTTAAACCCTGACTTGTCTCATTTGACTTTCTGATACTGAGGACTTCCCCATTTTTCTACCTCTGTGTTTGGACCGCATCCCTGTTTATTTAGTGTCTCGGCTCTGAGTTGGTGACAGAACTTGCCTTTGGTGAGTTGGATTGTAGGCCTACATCATTCTGGTCGGTTGTCCCGATGTTTGGCATTGGCTCGAACTCCCCCTAGTCACTTGAGATGTTGTTGGCTAAAACTGAAAGCTCATGTTCTACCTATGGAAACTTAATAAATTCGCCCATGGAAACAAAAAAGGGCAAGAGCAATGAAAAGCTAAAAATACTCCTCGAAGAGTATAAGAAAGGTCCAAAAAGCAATAGTTCTTAAAAGCTATATCTAAACAATTGCTGACCTTGTGAAAATGTGAATAACATGCCCTGGATGCAAGCTGCAACTAGTTGTGCTTCTCAGCACATCTGAAATCCGAAGGGTTATGTAGGCCAAAAAGGCCATGGAAATAAATTGAATGATCCTAATGAACTTGGATCAACTTGATGTAGACATGATGCCTAAGTTGAATAAGCACTCTCTAAACAACTTATCCATTTGTGAGGCACAGCCATCCCCCGTGTTCTTTTGTCCAGCACAGAGTTTGTAGCTTCCCCCTTCTCCCAGTCCAAAGTATTTTTGAGTTAAGTTAGACAAGTCAAACCCTTGGCCCAACCTTGCTCCTAGCCTTCATCCTTCACTAGCAGTTTGACCATGTCCAATGGGTAAGTTTGTCATTTGAACTAGGGTGCAAGTAATTTTATATTATCACGGAATATGTTAACTTGATTAATGCCACTGAATGGAATTTATACTTTGAGCTTAGCTATGAAGTGATTAAAGAAGCATTGTCTTAGTCTACTGATGTGATTTATCCTTGATTATATATATTCTTGGGATCCGTGATGATGTGGACCATGTATGATGATTATTGGTGATGATTTATGGTCCCACATGTTTGATGATGATATCATATGATGGACATATGATGCAGATGATGTTTGATCCAGTTCAGCAGGTTATTATTATTACAGATCAGCAGATTATACATTGTCCATATATGATGGACCCTACAGCTGGCCCATTAGGGCAACCCAGGGTGTATGAGTACTCATTCCTAGTGGATTTGGGTCTTCTGGATCCATTGAGACACTTATCTTTCAGTTCCGGGCACTTCTGACAGTGATTGATGCAGTTTTACACTTGTTGACCAGATTTGGGGCTGATTTCCCAGCCTGAGCAGCAGGGGCCCCGAGAGGCCAGTTCACCTAGGGCGCTGATGATGGAGGGGGTGGTCCAGCCACTTGTTATTACCATTTATCCCCCCTCCCGGAGAGCCTGGTGGGCTCAGATGGACAGCGCTAGCACCCTAGGAGGCAGTTTTGGCACTTTCACAGTTCCCGAGGCAGTAAAAAAATGGGATAAAGTGGTCACTGAAGAAATCGATTTGGGCAATTGAGGCAAGGTTTTGGCATTTGGTTTTCACAGAGGTCTTCCAGGTTGATCTCACTATCTTCCAGTCATTTTTCACCATGTGGGTATCTCCAGATTGATCACAGGAGGACATTTACTGCTCGACTGTCATGGATTCTGAGGACAGTTTTGGTTATTATTATTATATTGGACATATTTTTATTATTTCATTGTGCCTTGGGGTGAGCTAGCAAGGATTTATACCTCCTAGCCCCACCATGTGCTTATTTTATCATGTCCTAGTCATCATGAGGTGGATTATTGTACTTTATACCCCTCTTGTGGGATGACGTCACCCTCTATTGTACCATTTAGTGAGGGCGCTATCATTATATGGGTGATCCATGTGATGTATGGTTATGATTTGTTATTAGCCATTGATTATGTTGTGAGATCTTTTAATCTCAACCACTCATTTCAAAAAGTGGTTTTGAGATCTAGGGTTTTGGTCTTTATTATCCTATATAAGGAGGAGACCCCCTCATTGTAAAATTCATCTAGAGATTTTTGGCTCTTGACTCTTGGAATAAAATTTCTATCTTTTGGAGTACATGCTTGGATTGGAGTGGATGTTGGTTGTTTCGATTGTAAATGCTATTGTCCATTGCACTGGAGGATCTATTGTAGCTATCTTGCGTATTTGCCATACTTTATTTGCAGGTTGAGAGGGCGACTTTGACAAGTGCGAATTGGTGGGGAGGCTTGCCCTTCAAGCTTGGAAGAAGTCGTTTTGGGTTTGACAGGGAGTGGTTTTGCCTTTGTGTCAACTATTCTATGTTTTTCTCTCTCTTGCTTGCATCTACCTTCAATTTGTTAAACTAATTGATGCTTTGCTCCTTGGCTTGACAGGTTGGAAGGAATCACATGTGGCTTGGAAAAATCGATTTGGCAAGAGGGCTTCAACAATTCTCCATTTGATCTTTGGCAAAGTAATCCTCGTCTCAACTAGCATCCATCTCTTCATCCAGGTATGTCCCAAGAGGTATGATCTTCTCTTCTTTGAATCTTCCATAATTTCTAGATCACAAAAACCCTAATCAAAGTAAAACCCTTGTTTTTGGTATTTCTTAGATCTACTTAGATCTAGCCCTCAATTTGAAAAGATATTGAAAACCCACCTCTATAGCATCCACCCCTAGTTGGATCTATAGTTTGGTGGTGATTGGCTAAGAATTGACCCATCTTCTAAGACAAAAAGCTCTCCTTGACCTAAAGCGCACTTCCTTGAGGGAGGCTTGTTGGGCTAGATCTAGCACATGGGTATGTGAGATCCCGCTTGATTTGACAACTAGACACTTGATAACACATACCCATATCCTTACTTTGGTGAAAACTACCTTGTGGACATCTCTCCATGTTTTGAGGGGTTGAAACCCCCTTTTGACCTCATCGGTAACTTAAAACTTAGATCTACTAAGATCTACCCATTGGATTCACTTGAAACTTCGAACATGCATAGATCGGGATACTAGCATCCCGGATCTACATTTTGGTGGCCATTGGACTTGGGTTGGTCCACCAAAACCACTTTTTGCCTCTCCTTGAGAAAGTCGCACCCCTTGGGAAATTTGAGTTGGACCACTTCTAGGAAGTGGGTGTTGGAGATTTTTGTGGATTTGGAATGCCCATGCCTTGAAACCTAGGTCTAGACTATCCTTTTGTCCCGATCCACCTTGGGGATTGCATTCCTTGTTTTAAGGAATTGTGGTCCACTTTTGGTCATTACCTAAAAACCTAGATCTAGCAAGATCCAACCATTGGATCTCATCCAAACCACTTGGCTTGGCTTCTAGGTGTCCCGATCTACACTTTGTCATCCTCCTTGACCCCATTAGCCCATCCAACAAGGCACTAGTCCTTCTCCAAGCAAGGCGCACTTCTTGGGATTAGTGTCAAACCCTAGATCTAACACATGGGTAACCCTAGAACCAACTCTAACTTGTAGATCTAACCTAGATCTAGCCTATAGTATCATCTTCTCACTTAACTTCACCTTGTGGGCCCACCTAAAACCATTTCACACTTCCCAAGGCAACAAGACCCACTTGTGTAAACACATGGTACTATACTAAATAATCATACCCCATCAAGTGGCCTAAACCATACATAGGTTGAAACACTAACTATCCTTGAGAACACCTTCAACCATACCCTAAACATGAGGTCCACTTAGCCTTGCATTGGTTTCCGTAACTCATCATTCATTCACCCTTTGAAACCTTTGCTTGGGTCCAATCAACTGTGATTGGGGTATAGGGTCTCCCCCTTGGTCTAGTTATACCTTGACCTAAAGCGAAGAGTGCCTCGGTTGACGTGACTCCCACATTGCATTGGGAACCGTGGCATCTCTTAGGTCACCTCTTTAGTTGCCTAACTCCTCTACCGTCCCGGATGGGATACCTCTAGGGGCAACTACAAGTTGTGTGATAACATTTTTGGCGCCGTTGCCGGGGAGGTAGGGGCCTACCTTGGTTCAACATACCTTTGTGTCTCACTGTCTCTCTGCACTTTAAACGACATATCTCTTGGTAGTAGAGCTTAAAAATCTACCTGGCGACTCCTAATCGTGACTCCGCTGAGGAGCGAGCTCATAGTCATCCTTACAACACACGAAGTAAATCAAATCCAAATCAATTGGAAGGAACCCCACTCACATATCACAAGAGAGATCCTAGAACACAGTCAACTAACTTCTTGTGGAAACTTGTTAACTCAGGTCCTCCAAACCGTACCTTAGGATCCCCTTTGTTCAATTCGGTTCCTCCTTTATCACCTAATCATAATTCCAGTTCAAACCCAGTCAATCCAATGGCTGGACAAGGTCAATCAAACTCCGGTATCAACAACCAAAACAACCCTCCTGTTGCTCGTGCTTTTGGTCATAAGGCTAGAGCTTCTCCCTTAGACTTTTCTCAGATCTTGGGTGCTCCCCATAGTATGCCAGACAAGTACTTTGAAAAGATCGCAAAATTCAATGGCAACTGTGCCACCTCTATTGAGGACCACATAGACAATGTTTGGGCTCATATGGAAGCATATGGGGCTGAGGAGGAAGATGTGTTTATTAGGGGTCTCTTTGCATCCTTGGAGGGTGATGCTCGCAAATGGTTTGACCGTTTGCCTCCATCATCAATCAATGGGTATGATGTATTCACCGATAAACTCAAGCAAGAGTGGTCAGTCAAGTTAGATGGGCGTTTCCTTTTACACCAACTTTTTGACATCAAAAAGAAGGAGAATGAGTCTGTCCATGAATTTAACCAGCGCTTTGATAGGACTGTTGCCAACATCCCAAGTAACATAAGACCCCTTGACCAAGCCATCTTGATCCATTACCTTAATGCTTATGAAGGTTACCTGGGTTACCACCTAAAGGACAAAGACCCTAATAATTTGAAGGAAGCCCAAGACAATGCCAAGAAAGCCGAGGCAAATGCTGCCTCCATGGGAAAACAAAACTTCTTTGACCTAATTAGTGGACCCTCTTCCTCTAGATCTGAGCCTAAGTTTAAAAAGAATAAGGAACCTAGCAAAGAACCCAGTGAAATGATGGAGAGTATGCATGAAATGATGAAAAACTTAACTCTCCTAACTAGGGACCTAGCCAAGAACAGAGAAGGGGATAGATATAGGCAGCCCTATGGTCCTAAACCTTATTGGAATCAACAAAAGAAACCTAATGAAGGAGATAGAAGAAACCCTATGAATCAAGAACCTCCTATCATAAACTGGTCTGAAGAACAAAAGTTGGAAGATCCTGAGTATATCGCCCATGGTGATGATACTCCGGACTCTCCAAAGAACATTAACTGGGTTGATGACTTAAAGTTTGACAAAGACTTTGGAAGAATCCTGATTGATCATGAAGAAAACACCATAGAAGAAACCAACCCTAATGGTCCCATCTATGCTACTGAACAAGTTAACAATGACCAAGCTCCTTTTAAAACTTATCAACGAAGAAAAGATGGCCCAAAGCCTATCCCTTTTAGTGAAAAGAAAAACAAAGAATTGCCTAATCCAGTGAGTGAGCCAATCCCTTTGCCTGAGTATGACTTCGATATCAACATCGAAAGAGAGTTAGACAAAGTTATGCATAACATTCCACTCACTGAGTTAATGAAAATTCCTTCAATAAAGGAGCAGGTGGTAGAATTTTTCGAGAGTATCCCTGAGACAGCCACGACTGGTGGTGAGGATTCATCTTCTCAAAACCCAGCACCTTGTGATGTGGTTGATGAAGAGGATGACCCTCCCATTAACATCCAAACTGCCTTATATGAGAGGAAAAATGGGGGTCATCAACCATTTTACCTTACTCTACGCATAGGTGATCTCCTCCTTCATAACTGTATGTTGGATTCTGGTGCCTCCATGAATGTGATGCCTTTACAAGTCATGGAAGCTATGGGACTAAAGATAACTAGACCTTATGGGAACGTTTGTGGGATTGACTCTAAACCAGTTAAAGTCTTTGGCTTGATCAAAAACCTAAGAGCTGACCTGTTTTCATGCCCCGATATATCTATGCTGATGGATATAGTTGTCATAGATCTCCCTCCTGCCTATGGCATGCTCCTTTGTAGGAAGTGGTCCGCTGGGTTAGGGGGACATCTTCAGATGGACTTGTCTTATGCTACCATCCCCAACTCTGATGGGTCTTTGGTTAGGGTGTATCGGGAGCCATTTTATGATGGACATCTTGAGAATTATGAAGATGGTGTGAGAAACACTTTTGGTGAGGGTGAGTTATTACCTGAGGGTATCTTTATGGTCATGGGTGGTCATGATGATGATCCTAGCATGGAAGAAGAAAGAATTATTGAAGTTGACCCTAGGTCCATTCAAGTGTCAGAAAACCTTAGGATCTCGAACCAACCTAATAGTGTAGAACCAAACATTGACCAACCTACACATCCTACTCAGCTAAACACTTCGGAGGATAACTTTGACCAAATTAGAAGGGGTGAGTACATACCTAGGACAGTACATGAGTGGCTTTTCCTAGTAGACCTTAACACAGAAAGAGGAAGACAAGGCTTACCTCACATCACTCCTTGGACAAATAATAATGAAGGAACACACCTTCCCTCACTTGAGGGGAGTGATGAAGAACTAGTTGATTATCACTTCTCTGATGTGCCTGATCACTTGTCCCATTTGTCCTTAGAGGATGGGGTTTTAAGGCAGGTGAATGACAACTCCATGAGTTGGCAAGAACATGCCTTGATCCATGATGCCCCTGGGGAAGAGTTTTCTTTGAATAATCTAGCCATTTTTCAAGGAGAACCCACTGACCCACCTTTGCTTCATTCTTACCCTATCTTCCTTTTGCCTAAAGAGTTACCTAGTAGTGATGAGGAGGTTGACTCTACACCAGCATTTTCGGATGTAAGTAGTCAAAGTACACCTAGCACAGTTCACAGTCATATGCCCATTCCTGCTGACCATCTGGAACTTTTAGAGAATATGACCATTCCTATCCCATCGGGAGAAGGCAGTAGCAGAAGTAATGAAAATCAAAGCCCTCCACCCATAACCCAAGCTGAAGTGAATGAGGATGTCAATAATGACTTTTTGACTATAGGAGAAATCTTGATTGGTAGCATGGTTGTACCTTTGAACGGTGGACCTCCCAGATTTGATGAAATTCCTCCTAATAGGAATTCAAGTATAGTTACACCTCAACCTCAATGCACTTCTGATATCCAACCTTTTTCTGAACGTGTTATTGAAGTCATCCCTCAGTCTGGAAATCACCAAAGTTTCAAAATTGGTGATAGGGTTGTAATACCTAATGATTTATTTTATATACGATCCAAGGGATCAGGTGACTTTTGGGTTGGACCACTTACGGTTGAGCGCTGCATTGATGAGATGTGTTTTCTCACCACTGGGACTGGTCAACGCATCTTACTCCCTATCAATCAAAGGGAGCTAAGGGATTATTATCCCTGACCTTCCTTACCTTGCCTTGCATGTTTAGATTAGGTAGGTTCTGAATAAGCTCACTTGAGCAGTAGGATTTGTGTGATTTTTCTTTCTGTGTGCCGAGTATTGTCCCGTTTTATTTTTCTACCTGGGTCGAGTCTTGCTCCTTCCTAAGCTTTTCTCTTCTCCTGCATGCATTTAAGAAATTATAGTTAGCATTTATGTTATGGGCTGCCTGTGCTGGTCGAGATTTGCCTGAATTAAAGAAGATACTCTTGTCCCCCTGCACAGTAAATAAAATGATAAATGAATGCCATGTCAGTTATGTTTATATTTTGATGCATTTCAGTTTATGCTTTAGATTAGTTTTCAGTTTTGTTTTATTTTTATCCCATACATGCTCCATGATGGTATTCTAGTTTTTGTGAGAGCAGGAACAGGTGCAAGATAAAAGCTGAAAGCAAGGATGGTGCAGTGCTGGATTGAAGATTGATGCAGAGCAGTTCGAGACCAGAGATTCTGAGGTTCTCAAGCGCTCTCTCCCTTAGAGCACTTGTCCCAGCTGGAGCCAGATGTTATCACACCATAGTAGCAGGGCTACTATTCTTGTACAGCAGATATCTGCACATTCCAGAGCTTCATTTATTCCAGAGCATGGCTACATATATTGGATCACTCATGATCAGAGCAGTACATTATTCAGATTTTATGACCTTGTGTCAAGGCTGAGCCTTGAGAGTTCAGATTTGATGACTGATGTGACCACTTATCCCATTTCAGTTTCAGTTCAGTGCCTAGAGATGTATTTCAGCAGTGTTTCAGATGATGCATGATGATTGCTATTATGATGATCTATGGATATTGTTCTCACTGACTGTGGATTATTAGCTTGTTGATTTAATCATGATTATGGCATGTGCTTGGTATAAATCCTGATGTGGCAAACTATTTAAAATGAACTGTAAATCTTAAATGGACAATTGCTTGCACTTTTAGGTCATCTAACAAAACTTACTGGTATTTCACCTTACATGGGCATGGTTTTTCCCGACACCAGTTGTCTGCTAGGAGGCTTCATATCCACTTGTCTCCATCCATACATGACCTTCCTGTTTGACTTTAAACCCTGACTTGTCTCATTTGACTTTCTGATACTGAGGACTTCCCCATTTTTCTACCTCTGTGTTTGGACCGCATCCCTGTTTATTTAGTGTCTCGGCTCTGAGTTGGTGACAGAACTTGCCTTTGGTGAGTTGGATTGTAGGCCTACATCATTCTGGTCGGTTGTCCCGATGTTTGGCATTGGCTCGAACTCCCCCTAGTCACTTGAGATGTTGTTGGCTAAAACTGAAAGCTCATGTTCTACCTATGGAAACTTAATAAATTCGCCCATGGAAACAAAAAAGGGCAAGAGCAATGAAAAGCTAAAAATACTCCTCGAAGAGTATAAGAAAGGTCCAAAAAGCAATAGTTCTTAAAAGCTATATCTAAACAATTGCTGACCTTGTGAAAATGTGAATAACATGCCCTGGATGCAAGCTGCAACTAGTTGTGCTTCTCAGCACATCTGAAATCCGAAGGGTTATGTAGGCCAAAAAGGCCATGGAAATAAATTGAATGATCCTAATGAACTTGGATCAACTTGATGTAGACATGATGCCTAAGTTGAATAAGCACTCTCTAAACAACTTATCCATTTGTGAGGCACAGCCATCCCCCGTGTTCTTTTGTCCAGCACAGAGTTTGTAGCTTCCCCCTTCTCCCAGTCCAAAGTATTTTTGAGTTAAGTTAGACAAGTCAAACCCTTGGCCCAACCTTGCTCCTAGCCTTCATCCTTCACTAGCAGTTTGACCATGTCCAATGGGTAAGTTTGTCATTTGAACTAGGGTGCAAGTAATTTTATATTATCACGGAATATGTTAACTTGATTAATGCCACTGAATGGAATTTATACTTTGAGCTTAGCTATGAAGTGATTAAAGAAGCATTGTCTTAGTCTACTGATGTGATTTATCCTTGATTATATATATTCTTGGGATCCGTGATGATGTGGACCATGTATGATGATTATTGGTGATGATTTATGGTCCCACATGTTTGATGATGATATCATATGATGGACATATGATGCAGATGATGTTTGATCCAGTTCAGCAGGTTATTATTATTACAGATCAGCAGATTATACATTGTCCATATATGATGGACCCTACAGCTGGCCCATTAGGGCAACCCAGGGTGTATGAGTACTCATTCCTAGTGGATTTGGGTCTTCTGGATCCATTGAGACACTTATCTTTCAGTTCCGGGCACTTCTGACAGTGATTGATGCAGTTTTACACTTGTTGACCAGATTTGGGGCTGATTTCCCAGCCTGAGCAGCAGGGGCCCCGAGAGGCCAGTTCACCTAGGGCGCTGATGATGGAGGGGGTGGTCCAGCCACTTGTTATTACCATTTATCCCCCCTCCCGGAGAGCCTGGTGGGCTCAGATGGACAGCGCTAGCACCCTAGGAGGCAGTTTTGGCACTTTCACAGTTCCCGAGGCAGTAAAAAAATGGGATAAAGTGGTCACTGAAGAAATCGATTTGGGCAATTGAGGCAAGGTTTTGGCATTTGGTTTTCACAGAGGTCTTCCAGGTTGATCTCACTATCTTCCAGTCATTTTTCACCATGTGGGTATCTCCAGATTGATCACAGGAGGACATTTACTGCTCGACTGTCATGGATTCTGAGGACAGTTTTGGTTATTATTATTATATTGGACATATTTTTATTATTTCATTGTGCCTTGGGGTGAGCTAGCAAGGATTTATACCTCCTAGCCCCACCATGTGCTTATTTTATCATGTCCTAGTCATCATGAGGTGGATTATTGTACTTTATACCCCTCTTGTGGGATGACGTCACCCTCTATTGTACCATTTAGTGAGGGCGCTATCATTATATGGGTGATCCATGTGATGTATGGTTATGATTTGTTATTAGCCATTGATTATGTTGTGAGATCTTTTAATCTCAACCACTCATTTCAAAAAGTGGTTTTGAGATCTAGGGTTTTGGTCTTTATTATCCTATATAAGGAGGAGACCCCCTCATTGTAAAATTCATCTAGAGATTTTTGGCTCTTGACTCTTGGAATAAAATTTCTATCTTTTGGAGTACATGCTTGGATTGGAGTGGATGTTGGTTGTTTCGATTGTAAATGCTATTGTCCATTGCACTGGAGGATCTATTGTAGCTATCTTGCGTATTTGCCATACTTTATTTGCAGGTTGAGAGGGCGACTTTGACAAGTGCGAATTGGTGGGGAGGCTTGCCCTTCAAGCTTGGAAGAAGTCGTTTTGGGTTTGACAGGGAGTGGTTTTGCCTTTGTGTCAACTATTCTATGTTTTTCTCTCTCTTGCTTGCATCTACCTTCAATTTGTTAAACTAATTGATGCTTTGCTCCTTGGCTTGACAGGTTGGAAGGAATCACATGTGGCTTGGAAAAATCGATTTGGCAAGAGGGCTTCAACAATTCTCCATTTGATCTTTGGCAAAGTAATCCTCGTCTCAACTAGCATCCATCTCTTCATCCAGGTATGTCCCAAGAGGTATGATCTTCTCTTCTTTGAATCTTCCATAATTTCTAGATCACAAAAACCCTAATCAAAGTAAAACCCTTGTTTTTGGTATTTCTTAGATCTACTTAGATCTAGCCCTCAATTTGAAAAGATATTGAAAACCCACCTCTATAGCATCCACCCCTAGTTGGATCTATAGTTTGGTGGTGATTGGCTAAGAATTGACCCATCTTCTAAGACAAAAAGCTCTCCTTGACCTAAAGCGCACTTCCTTGAGGGAGGCTTGTTGGGCTAGATCTAGCACATGGGTATGTGAGATCCCGCTTGATTTGACAACTAGACACTTGATAACACATACCCATATCCTTACTTTGGTGAAAACTACCTTGTGGACATCTCTCCATGTTTTGAGGGGTTGAAACCCCCTTTTGACCTCATCGGTAACTTAAAACTTAGATCTACTAAGATCTACCCATTGGATTCACTTGAAACTTCGAACATGCATAGATCGGGATACTAGCATCCCGGATCTACATTTTGGTGGCCATTGGACTTGGGTTGGTCCACCAAAACCACTTTTTGCCTCTCCTTGAGAAAGTCGCACCCCTTGGGAAATTTGAGTTGGACCACTTCTAGGAAGTGGGTGTTGGAGATTTTTGTGGATTTGGAATGCCCATGCCTTGAAACCTAGGTCTAGACTATCCTTTTGTCCCGATCCACCTTGGGGATTGCATTCCTTGTTTTAAGGAATTGTGGTCCACTTTTGGTCATTACCTAAAAACCTAGATCTAGCAAGATCCAACCATTGGATCTCATCCAAACCACTTGGCTTGGCTTCTAGGTGTCCCGATCTACACTTTGTCATCCTCCTTGACCCCATTAGCCCATCCAACAAGGCACTAGTCCTTCTCCAAGCAAGGCGCACTTCTTGGGATTAGTGTCAAACCCTAGATCTAACACATGGGTAACCCTAGAACCAACTCTAACTTGTAGATCTAACCTAGATCTAGCCTATAGTATCATCTTCTCACTTAACTTCACCTTGTGGGCCCACCTAAAACCATTTCACACTTCCCAAGGCAACAAGACCCACTTGTGTAAACACATGGTACTATACTAAATAATCATACCCCATCAAGTGGCCTAAACCATACATAGGTTGAAACACTAACTATCCTTGAGAACACCTTCAACCATACCCTAAACATGAGGTCCACTTAGCCTTGCATTGGTTTCCGTAACTCATCATTCATTCACCCTTTGAAACCTTTGCTTGGGTCCAATCAACTGTGATTGGGGTATAGGGTCTCCCCCTTGGTCTAGTTATACCTTGACCTAAAGCGAAGAGTGCCTCGGTTGACGTGACTCCCACATTGCATTGGGAACCGTGGCATCTCTTAGGTCACCTCTTTAGTTGCCTAACTCCTCTACCGTCCCGGATGGGATACCTCTAGGGGCAACTACAAGTTGTGTGATAACAGGTCAGATCTAGAAGTGGATGGGGCAAAGTGATCGATTTTTTTTTGCTTTCCCATAGATGCTGCATTCTGGTCAGCCATCTTTGCATTGAATTGAGCGGTCTTTAAGTCATTAGGGTTTTTATCCTTTAAGTGATACCCAAGCCAGCCTTCAAAGGCATTCAAATAATGAATCACAATTGCTTGGTCCTTGGGTTTAATTTCTTCTGGGATAATGGCTACAGTCTTATCAAATCTAATGCTGAACTCATGGACTGTTTCATTCTCTTTCTTTTTAATATCAAATATTTGATGTAAGAGAAATTTCCCATCTAACATACGAGACCACTCACCACTTATCTTAGTGACAAAATTGTCATACCCATCAATGGATGAGGAAGGCAACCTATCAAACCACTTCCGGACATCTCCTTCTAAAGATGCAAGAAGGACCCTCATGAAGACATCTTCATTAGATGCTTCATATGCTTCCATGTGTTCCCAGACTTTATCAACATGATCTTCGATGGAGATAGCAGACACTCCTTCAAACTTGGGAACTTTCTCAAAGCATTTTTCAGGCATATCATGGGGGACTCCCTGGATCTGAGAAAAATCTAAAGGAGATGGTTTAGCCTTTCTTCCAAAAATACTAGGGTTCTGCGGAGGAGGAACATTCTGGTTTCCACCAGTGTTTGTTCTGGCCATTGAACTAGATTAAGGTGAAGGAGATCCAAAAAGATGACTCAGTGAAGGAGGATTAGAAATCTTCTAAAAGAAATTGGATGAGTTCTCTTTAATTTGTCTTCAGTTCCGAGTATAGGTTGTAGGGATTCCTTCAGAATTAGCAGGATGTTCTAAGAACTTAAGATTAATACGTTGGGTTCGGTCCTCAATAGAGTCGTAGGGTGGAGTCGCCAGGAGAACCACACAAGTAATTCATCGAAATGATATATGTCGTAGGAGAGGTGAGATGAGTGAATTAAGATGGTGATTGATGTAATTATGGAATTGGAAATGCAATCAACAAGGAAAAATACCGGATGCAATAAGATATGGATTAACGCACGGACACTCGCAGACACCGAAGGTAAGCCTCTACCTCCCCGGCAACGAAGCCAAAATGTTATCACTCATCTTGTAGTTGCCCCTATAGATGGATCCAGAAGGATGGTAGAGGGGATAGGCAACCAAAGTGGTGAACCAAGAGAGCCCTAGTTCCCAAATGGATGGTTGTCACGCCAACCAAGGCACTCTTCGCTTTTGCTACCAAAGCCAAGGTAACACGGGGGAGACCCAGATCTACTCCCGATAGGAGAGATCAACCCAATCACCAGATCATATCGGACAAAGTGAGGTACGTAAGGTGACAGGTATGGAACCCTAGATTTAAGGATATAGAAGCACTCTGGAGGCATATAGATGATATGACTTGATGAATAGATCTTAAGCACAGTGATTTGATTACAAGGTATGATTACAGGATTCAATGCTAGTGTAAAATGGTCAAATTTAACTGCCTTGGGAAACGTGACCCTTAAAATAGGGAAAGTGTCCCAAAACATAGATTTGACAGTTAGGGCTTTCTAGCAAGGCTTGATTGAGGGGTATGACAGTATCAAAGAATGCAAGCACTCAAAAGAAGATCAACCCACATGCAAAACAGGCAAGCCAGGAAAGTCGTGAGGGTTAGGGAGAGGCTAGTGCCTTACAAATTGGGCCAATGGAGTCCCCAAGGTTTACGCCCTTGAGAACCCACCTAGGGATTCACACTAAGCCAATAACCCAGAAATGTTTTGCCCATTGATCAAGCGGTTTGATCAAGAGAATTTATCGAAGGATTTTAATGAGGGTTTTAATTAAAATTGACAGATGGGTAGGTTAGAAGAATAGAGATCTTACCTTATGAGCGTACCTGATTGGTGGAAATGGTTGCTATGATGCCGAGGACAATCCCCACAAAGATCAAATTGGAAGATTTGATGAAGGACAATGCCAAACTTGATACCCTTGTCCCACACGTTCGCCCTCCTTGCTCCTGCAAAACCAAGGATGAAATCAATCAGCAATACAGAAGCTAAAGGAAATGCAAATGACAAAAAGATACAGAAAGTAGAAGGTCATAGACAGTAATACTCCTTGAACCAAAACCGATTTGACGAAGAGAGAAGCAGGGAGAGTCTTCCCCAACCAATGTATCTTCCTTGAGCAATTCGACCTCTTCACCTGCAGATAAAAATCATGTGGAAAAAATATAGCATATGGTAATCACCAATAATCCCAGTGCAATGGAAAGATATTTTCAATCGAACATCAATAGCATTCACCACCACAACACAAGTATCTCCAAGAAATTTTTCTATTTTTGAAATCCAAAGCCAAAAGTCCATTTACAATGAGAAGCTCTCTCCTTTAAATAGGATGGGGAGATACCAAAACCCTAACCACCTTTTTAATGGATGGCTAAGATTAAAAGATCAAAATCTTCTAATGTACGGTTGAGATGAGCTCAACATAAAGTACATGGATCAACTAAAAAATATAACATAATATGGACAAAATCGCCCTAGGAGAGGGGATCCCACTAAACATGACAAAATAACATAAGATAAAGCTCATGGTGGGTCTAGGGGGCAATATCTAACACCGCTAGTGTGTCCCCATGGCACAATAACATCAAATGATTAACACAAGCACCAAATCGTGCTCCTCTGGGAAAGTCGTGAGCCTCCAAAGGCTCCAGAAAATCATAAAATGTGCCGGAGAGATGGGTGTGGGCCCCACTGAATGCTGAAACTACTGTGGAAGGGGTGGAAGACATCACACTCATCATCAAAACTCATCCCAAATCGATTTCCTCAGTAGCCATTTTAACCATTTTTAATCTGCCTCGGTAACTGTGAACCTACCCAAACTGACACCTGGAGTGCTTGCGCTGTCAAATTGAGCCCACCAGGTTCTCTGGGAGGGGGTTATAATGGTAGAATCAAGTGGCTCGACCACCCCCTCCTCATACAGCGCCCTAGGCAAACCAATCACATCATCTCTCTGCTCTGACAGGCCATTTAACACGGGAAAACTCTACCAGAATGGTAAACTGAGGAAAATCATCACTGTAACTACCCGAAACTGAAAACCAACTGTCTCATTGGACTCAGAGAGCCCAAATCTATCTAAGGTGTGTACTCATACACCCTATGGATCTATGCATGATCATATAAAATATCCAATATGCCTAGACAGATAAAATAATAATAATCTGTAAATGATCAAATAATGCTGAAACTCACAAATCATCATCATAAACCTGTAACCACTACATAGAACCATCTGGTGACCTGTAATAGACCACATATCATATCTGTGCATCATCCAAGGTCTATCCACCTCATGTCTTGTAGTTGACTTTGGTCAAACTAGGTTTGACCAAGTCAACATGACCAATAATATGACCCAGGCTAACATCAAACTGCTGCAAGTGTTAGAGGTTAAGACATGCTCTACAAATCATTCAAGTGATAATTACAAGTAGTAATCATTTCTCTGGCGATCTACCAACCAAATATATAATGTTTTCAATATCTATTATGACGCAGACTAGACTTTCAAGACGATACTCACTTCATAGTTTTGACCAAATTGCTAGTGAAGGGTGAGGGCTAAAAATCAAGAGGCTAGGTTAAAGGATGACTACTAACTTGACACTGTGATACTTTGGATATGGAAAGGGGATACACACTCTAGCTTATGCTGGATAAGCAGTAGCATAGGGGATGGCAGTGTCTCACAAATGGGTAAGTTTCTTCAGAAGTGCTTATTCACCATGACAAATGCCTACAATCCACATCAAATACAAGTGAGGCTAGCAATCATTTAGATATAACTTTTAAGAACCATTGCTTTTTTGGGCCTTTGAGTTTCCATATCCTTGATCCACGTGTGTTCAGAAACACTTGTTACATGGATTTACATTTATTAAGGCTTTATGATCTACGTGTGTTGAGAAACACTTGTTACATAGATTTACATTTCACATTCACATTTCAAAGCCAATTTCATTAGGCTTGCCTTGCATTCATGTGTGTTCAGAAACACTTGTTACTTGAATGGGCTTTCGTAAGATATACATTTCATTTCCATATACACTGTATTGATGGTAGTACTATCTGTTTCAGGTTTAGCCAACACAACTTAGGCAACTCAGAGCCGAGACACAATAAACAGGGGGAAGCTCATCCAACAAAGAGGCTAAAGTGGGGTAATGTACTCCATGCCACTAGTCAAGTAGTAGAACAAATGAGTAGAACAGTCAGCTGTTGGCCGTGTGATTGCACAAGTACCTCTACAGTCCTGGTACTCAGCCATATATGGGAGAAATCCCATAGGAAGATGAGTTGGACAGTCAGTAGATGGTCGTGACCATTTGCTTGTTGGGGATCTCAACCAGGTATGGGAGCACCCCATCAACAGATGAGACATATAGGAAGCAAATGGTATAGCAGAGATGGCATAGCTGATATCTCAGATATCCAGGATTGAGTGATTCTCCTGGACTCACCGAAGGACTGGTGAAGTTGATGCATGATGATAGTTCTCGAAGGACTAAGACTGTGTGGAAAACCTTCAGTATGTATAGAGATGATGGAGACAGTATAGATGTATAGATGTAACCCAGATGATCGTGATGTTGATGTAGACTGAAGAATATTTTCCTCGTTGAGAGGGAGTGTTGGATTTTATGCAACTTCGGAAGATATTATTTATTGTATTTTATTGTACTTGATTGTACCTCCGAAGGGAGATGAACTTGATGTAATTAATTATGTAAACACATGAAAGAATCAATGTAATCCTTGGGGTGAAAAGAAGCAAAAGAAAAATATTAAAATTAAATTATAAATTGCCCCCAATTGAAGTCAGCCCAGTTAAGGAATTTTTCATGTTAGCACTTGTATAAATAGAGGTAAAGTGCACCTCATTATTCACTCACTCATTCAAATGAAGTTCGCATCACCCAAAGAGAGAGAAGTTCGCACAAGCTGGAGAAGAAGACTGTTTTGGGGTTTTTACTTTTGGGAAGCATTCCCATCTTCTATCTTTTATGATTGTACTCTGATCTCAGAATTATCATCTCTATACGAAAGTTGCTGGGTTTTCTCCTGATTGCGTTTCCCAGGATAAACTCTGTGTTATTGTTTTGTGCTTTGTCTTTCTTCTAGTGATCCTAATTATGCAATTGAATTATTATGCTGTGAATGTATGAAATCCAACACTAGGAGCTGCTTCATGTGCTCTTTTTAGGCACTAAAGAGGGGAAGAACCTTTCATACGTCAAGACTTAGAGACCACGGCATCTAGTGACTATGCCAACCTTAGCTCATTACCAAACATCAGGGGTAAGGTGGTAATCCTAGGCACAGAGGCAATCATCAGGGGTAACTGATGAGAAACATAAGGCTTAGAAAGGCCAAATCTCCTAGGTTCAGATCCAAACATCGAGGGTAACTAACCAGAGAAGCATAAGGCTTCAGAGAATTTTGTGACACACATTAGAGCCGAGACACCAAGGGATAACATGGAAGCCATCCTAATAAAGAGGTCACATAGTGGGGTGGTCCTTGAGTTGCTTAGTCAAATCCAATTCAATAGGTTTGTTCAACAAGCAAGGGTGGAATGGGTGATAGGTGGAAAAGGCCAAAAGATGGAGCCATGAATAAGGGTGTGACCCATGCAATTCTCTAGAGTCTGTACCAAATAAAGGTATGTATATAAAACATAGACTTCTTCTGAATGCCATGGTATACATAAATCTTACTCACCATGTCCATTAAAAGATTACAAGTGTAAAATAAAATTTACAACAGCAGTAAGTTAGTCAATACAAACCATATGTTCCATAAAAAACATCCTCAAGGCATGGATCTGATAAAACTGAAATACAAGGATCCATCACAAGGCATAATACAAGTGGCAACCAACCAAAGCTTAGAAATCTCAAGGAATCACTGCTCTGCAACACTGCCCTGCTCAACAAAACTGATGCAGCTCTGATCTGCTCTGGAAAAAATGAGGGTATAGCACCCCATACAACTGGTGGTACTCCAGTTCTATTAGTGTTGAGTTATTAGTTTACCTTTGAGAATGTAAGCACAAATGTTTTATTATAAGTTTGTATAGTAAATAAGTGTTGGCCCCAATTTATTTTGTCTTCTATTATATTTTGTAGTTTAGCACTTGTCTTTATTGGCAATGTAATTCACCAAATGCGTTGAATTGTGTAAGGCTGTCTCAAAGTTGTATTAAGAGGCCATGATTAGTTGGGTGTGGGGGTGGTTTCCCCCAACCATTGTGTGCTTGCAATCTCTGATATAATGGCTTCCCCTTCCAAATTGGGCTATCGTCACAAGTGGAAGTATCATTGGTATTGTTGGGCCACATATGACCATCTTGTTAATCACTTTGAATTTGGTATGTTGCCTAATCAGATATCATGCCCTTATTGAGATAACATTGTGGTTGAGCTATGGTGATGGTATACATGTCTTATTTAATTGGATCCATGTTTACGTACATATGGTGAAATGGTTGATCATTGCATGCATAATTTGTTGTTTTTAGTAATAGAAGGAAACTTTAGGGCAATGCACTATATTATAGATTCTGAACATGATCCTATAGTAGTTGCGTACACATTTTCATAATTATGATTTTTAAATGGATGTTTGCCCTATGTGCAAATGCCCCATCGTGTCCTACCACATGTGGGAGGAGATTCCAAAGCATTAAGAATAGGTGATGTCTTGTCTATTGTTATATCTTGATGTTATGGAGTCACATGTGAGAAATATCCTTACGTTGGATGAGGTCATGACTATGTGGCACTGACCAATTGAGAAGAGACTACATGGAGTTTGGAGTTGGGGATATCACTTTTCCTATAGGTGGGTTGAAAACCCTCTATGGAAACCATCACAATCCTTTAGTGTTAATGACAAAGCATGCATCCACACTAACCCCATAATCATTTGTTCTATTTTGTTTCTATTTCAAATGTGGAGAGTAGGTCCTTAACTAGGTCCCTTCTTCCCTCAATTCTATAGAAAGCATTGACCCTAATATGGGGCATGATGAATTCACCATCATCTATTATGTATCTGACTTAAATGCCTTACGATCAATTTATTGCTTCTTTTAACCATGTTAGCTTGGAAATCAATAATCATATAAAATTAACAAAGCCAATATCAAATTCATATGATTTAATTATTAACTCGATCAACAAAGCGCCAACACTTACGATGCAGTATTAATGGTGGTATAATACTAAAAACATGGCCTTATCACTTGTTTTGTACAAGGAATTTCTGTAGACTTACTTTACTAATAGCAGCAAAGATATTTCTTTCTGTGTTTGCAGTTTTTCATTTGCATGTATAATTGTGGCTTTATGTGAAGTTTGTATGAATCAACATTAAGAATTTTCTGGAAGAAATAATGCTAGTGGATAGTTCATTTCCACCATTCTCATATTATCCTTTTTAACAAGATGGCAGCCAAACGAGCACAACCACGGCGAGAAGGATGATGTAAAAATGTATCTTGCATCAATAACTGATTGGATTCATGTGAGTGCTCAACATATCCTTAGTTTGCAGTATTCCTAATAGCTAATAAAATTGTTTTTCTATAATAGTCTAGAGCATGTTCTAATGTAGATCCTTGACTTTTATAATGCAACTTTCTCAAGAGTTTGTAATCCTTCATTGTCATCATTAAAGATATATCTTTGTTTCTCTCATTGGAAGTGTTTTTTCTTCCTTGCCTGAGATATGCAACTTCTTGCCTTCCAGTTGCTTTTTCACTATAATTACATTTGCGTGGAACAACTATTATAAGATAGTTCAAATTAAAAAGTAAATGCAGCTATGAAGGCATTGAAATACCGATATAAATATTGTACTAAGAAAGTGACTCTACGGTAAGAGTTCATGGATTTTCTTTAGAGAAGCTTCCAAACCGAGCTAGATTTTATCACAAGCTGTAATTAGAGCCTTATATGTTTGTTTATATGTTCTGGGCTCTAACTTATGATGGATCTGCCATCTTAAGAACTATAGAGCTTCCTTAACAAGCTAACGTAACTCTTGTGCAATCCACCTAACTACACTAGTAGGCATAAATTCGTATTTGTTTGTTGTGAAACTTGATTGTAAATAGAAGCGGATAGTTAAATAATATTATGTGCTTGTATGATTAAGACACCAACACTTGGGAAGCTGTATTGATGGTTGCATTGAACCATTGCTTGTTTAACTTACTAGCAAATGTTAGTCAATATTAAGGGTCACACATAAGACATGGATGTCAGTGATTCTGCACAACTCTTACTGACAGAATGTAGCCCCCTTGTTTAGTTTTTGAATATATGATCCACTATACATACTAATTTAACAATAACATTAACATACTGTAATTTTGTTTCTATTTATTATGGTGTCAATATGCTTGATTATAGTTAGATATGTGTTTCATAAGTTTTTTGTTCTCTTCATTTCATTCTAAATTGTCTAACTTGGGAGATTATTTGATTGTAGTGTAATTAGAGCATAATGTTTTGTGCCATTATTGATTCAAAATTGAAATAGGGATTTTCATGGTTGGTAAAAGCAACCATCACAAAGAGTCTGAAGGGGAATGTGTTTGTTGTTGCAATTACATACCAATCTAGGATAAAGCATGGAGAAATGACAAAAAGAAAAATATGTCTGAAATTTGAATGTTATGTTCTCTAGCCAATGGGAATTCCTATTCCAAAGTTTAGTGATCAACAAGTTTCCCAATTGGAAGAATTCACATAGTTGTCGAATGACGTAATTGAAGATCATATATAGCAAGAAACAAGAAATAACTATTAGACAATGCACAAAGTTTAGAAATAATTGGTATGGAACAAGGAAGCTGAAAGGTTTATGGTGAATGTCCCTTGTCTTTTGGCACAGCACTTGGTTAGGGCAAGAAGAAGAAAGAAGATTGGAGAGATTGATTGCATAGAATAGCACAAGTAAGAAGGGAATTCCAACTATTAAGTTTATTTATTTTGATTAAATAGGAGAAGATAGGAAATGTATGAATTTAGTTGAGTGAGAGCCCTCAATTCAATTCTGATTTGATGCATGCTCTAAAGCTTTGAAAAATAGTTAATTACAGTAGTATGAGAACATTCAACAATAACATGACTTGATATTCTAGATGTCTACACATCTTGTATAGTGATGTGATCATGATAATAACCAATCAATTGAGAAAGAAGTCAGTTATTCTCCAAGTTAAATCTAGATGAGGACACAAAGGATCCAATTGGAAGGGTAAAGGTTGTGTTGTGCAGGTAGGGATGAATGGATGGTTGTTGAGGCCATCGAAAGAATCTTCAGAAGGAAATAGTTTGTGAAGTTCTACAGGAGATAGTGCGCATTGTGAGTCGTGTGCCAAAGAGAGAATATTTGACAAGTTGTAGAGTGTTTGACATTAGGCAACTTAATTGACCACTATTGCAAGGTGTTAAAGGTTTCCCACATGTATTGAGAATGGCAAGGAGGACCCTATTGCCCCCCATTTTGTATGGGTGTTCACGTGTGATTTTGATTACACTCTAAGGGGTGGCATTGTTGATGCCTTGTTGAACGTGAGGCTTGGATGGGTTTTCTGTTGTCTCACAGATGGAGTGATGTCATTGTTATGGAGGGTTGAAGACGAGCCTGTGTATGTTGATGCAAGAAGGGTCCCTAAGAAGCAACCTTGAGCTCATTTTCAACCATTAAATTATCATTGAATTTATCGATGGAATCTAAACCCTACTGCTGAAAGGTGCTTCGACAAGCATAGATTGTAAAGGACCTAGCCAAGATGTATCGAATTTCTCGTGGTTTCCTAGTTTCACCCTTTTCTTGTCCCACAACAAGACGAAATCACCTTTTTTGAGCATCCTAGGTCAAGCTCTTTTATCAAATGTACCCTTGGTTTTTTCCCGATTGTTGAACATTTGATCGAACACATCTCCACCGGTTTTTTCTAGCTCTACTAGTTGATTTACCCTTCCTGAACTGCATCCTGATCACTAGAGAAGTGTTGTAGTAACTCATACATTGTGGATTTTAAATGACTAAGCAACTTAACTTCCACCCCATGCAGCAACTCAAATGGGCTTTTACCTAGAACCTATTTCCTAGTGATCCTATCTGCCCGTAGAGTATATTTTATTTTACTATCCCAACTTCTCATATTATCACACACTACCTTCTTGATAATGGTCATCATATCCTTATTACTGGATTTGGCTAAGCCATTTCATTGCAAATGGTAGTTGGATGAATGGGATAGGACAATGCCATAGTTGAAACAAAAAGTTGATAAGTCTGTGGAACTAAATGCGTTGGCATTATCAATTGTAATTTTTGCCAAGGTGCCAAACCTTGTCATTATTTTATCTTTGAGAAAACCCATGATTACTTTCTTAGTCACCCTTTTAGTGGGTACTGCGTCAACCCATCTAGTGAAATAATCTATGGCAGTCAAGATCACCGGAAACCATAACTTAAATTGTCCTTGAACTCACCGTTGAAATCTAAACCCCAAAGGTGCTTTGACAAGCATAGGTTGTGAAGGAAGTTCTGCTAGTTGTTTTCTTCTAGTAAACAAATGGCATGGCTAACAAGAGCTGACAAATCGATGGACATTGAAAAACAACGTAGTAGGCCAGCAATAACCATCTCTTAATATTTTGTGCTGTCGCATGAGTTGCATAATGACTGGCACTGTACCTTGAATGGAGCTCTTCCATAAGCTTATTCAATTCTTCTTCGTTTACACACCTACATATCAAACCATCACGATTTCTCCAACCCAAACAATCTTGAATAAGGCAATACTTTGCAGCTGTCATTTTCAAATCCCTCGTATGATCAGTTAGGTGATTTGGAAATAAAATATTCTTAAAAAAATAGATGAGGTCTGAGTATCAATTTATTTGCTCAATTTCACCAAGAGCAACATAAATCATTTCGGGGTGGTGCAGACCAAGGGCTTTTTCATTTCCTTCAGTTAACATCATTGCCAATCCATGTCCTTTAACTATCTTTGTTGGCTTGATATCTAAATCATATTCCTCGATTTTAGAAATCCATTTTACATGGATACCTTGGCAATCTTGCTGTGCTGGAATATATTTTACAGCCAAATGAAGGAGATAAGCTTTAATCTTAGATTACCCAACATAGGATTGGACTAAAGCATATGCTTGCTTTTCCATAATAGTGTACTTTAACTCCGCATCCTTGATATTCTTACTCATAAAAGCAATGTGTTGCTCCATATTATCATTATACTTCAACAAGACTCCTACTATGGTATCTTTAGAGGAAAATGAAATGATCAAGAAGTCTCTTGAATAATCAGGACTAACAAGGACTGGGGTAGACATAATGGATTGTTTAATCTGTTTGAATGAAAGTTTGTTTTCCTCATCCGATATAAATTCACAATCCTTCTTCAATAATTTTGATATTGTTTTGATAATCTTGACAAAATTTGGGATGAATCTCCTAATGAAGTTTATCTTGCCAAAGAATGATTGGACCACTTTTTTATTCCTAGGGAAAGGCACTTTCTTGATTGCTTTAACTCTCGTGGGATCAAACTGGATACCATCTTTCAAAATTACATGTCCCAACAAATTTCCTTGATCTGACTCGAAAATGGATATCTTGGGATTCAAAGGT
Source organism: Larix kaempferi (assembly GCA_027924585.1). Taxonomy (NCBI): domain Eukaryota; kingdom Viridiplantae; phylum Streptophyta; class Pinopsida; order Pinales; family Pinaceae; genus Larix; species Larix kaempferi. Next base: position 2,811,612 of record BSBM01000334.1, read on the forward strand.
ATTCCATATTTCCTGCATCTCTTGAAAACTTGCCTTAAGTGATGCACATGAGTACTTATCTTTTTTAAAATACTGTTAGATCAACTTGATAGATTTCAATGATTTTACCTATTAGGTCCTTGAATGCGAAATTGATAGCCCTTTGGAAATTTGACTAGCATTCAACAATCAAAATGGCATTCTGAGATACTCAATTGTTCCCGAAGGTGTTGTGAAAGCAATCTTATGTCTATCCCCTTTTTTGCTAAGTTGCACTTAAGCGGATATAGAAACGGATATGGATATGGGGAGGGAAACAGATACAACACATTTTCAAAAAAGCCAGATACGATACCCGGGGAAATGTGTGAGGCACCTGCAACAATTAATTAACAAGAATGCACGAAATAGCAGAAATGACAGAACTCAGAATCACTTTTGTATTGATCACAGGCCACTTCGAGGGGGCAACCTCCTTTGAGCAAGCTCAATACAAATAACTTCACGGTGCCTTCATAGGTCTCAACACACACTTATATACTAATTCTAGGCGCCAATACTATGGGTCGAAACCATGGGCCGTTACAAACTATGGATCAACAATACTACGGCGACTTACAAAGCATATGCGCCAACAACAATAACACAAACTATTGATCAACAATTACTACGGGACGACTTACAAAGCATATGCGTCCAATAACAACATACTAACAAAGTAAAGACATGGGTTCCTAACATCCCCTCCCCCTTGAAAAAAAGCTTTGTCCTCAAAGCTTTAGATGTGGAAATTGTTGTTGAATCTGAAGGAGTGGTTCCCATGTAGCATCCTCTGGTTGCATGCCGTGCCACTGAATTAAGACCTCTGTGATAGAGCGAGAGCGAAGCTGACGCGTGCGCCGATTGAGGATGGCCTCTGGCTCCAAAAGGATGGATCCTTCATTATCCAGTTCGGGTAAAATCGTTTGGCCGCTGATGTTGGTGCCAAGAACTTTCTTCAGACAAGAGACATGAAAGACTGGATGAATGAGAGAAGGAGGAAGTTCCAATTTATAAGCGACGGACCCAATCTTCTGAAGAATCCGATATGGCCCATAGAACTTTGGAGCGAGCTTATGACGTCCTTTGAGCTTCAAGGAGGATTGTTTGTACGGCTGGAGACGAAGAAAAACCATATCGCCGACTTGAAAGGTGCGCTCTGAACGGTGCTGATCAGCTTGTTGCTTCATGCGATTCCTTGCCATGTGAAGATTGTCCCGCAAAATGCGAAGAATCTGATCTCGGTTGCGAAGGACCCTGTCAACTTCCTGAACTGGTGAACTGGTGGGGGTGTATGGAAGAAGAGCTGGAGGTGCCTGACCATAGACTGCTTCATATGGGGTCATTTTGGAGGCAGTGTGGTAAGAGGTATTGTACCACCATTCAGCGAGAGGCAACCACTTTGCCCACTGATGTTGTTGTTCCGAGGTGAAGCAACGAAGATAAGTTTCCAAGCATTTATTAACAATTTCGGTCTGACCATCTGTTTGTGGGTGATACCCTGAACTCATCTTCAGTTTGGTGCCAGTGTGGCGAAATAGTTCTGTCCAAAAATGACTAGTGAAAGTCGCATCACGATCCGAGACAATGGAAGAAGGGATGCCATGAAGACGAAAGATCTGGTCCATAAAAATTTGAGCGACGGAGGAGGCTGTATAGGGATGGCTGAGAGCACAAAAATGACTATATTTGGAGAGACGATCAACCACAACGAGAATCACTGTCTTTCCGCCAGATTTAGGGAGCCCTTCGATGAAATCCATAGAAATATCTGTCCAAATCCGTGTAGGTATGGGCAAGGGTTCAAGCAATCCTGGAAGGAGTGTTGTTTCACCCTTATTGCGCTGGCAGGTATCACATTCGGCCACCATCTGTTGAATTGTCCTTTTCATGCCCTGCCAAAAGAAGTTACGCCGTGCTCGTTCATATGTTTTGAGGAACCCAGAGTGCCCAGCTGATGGAGAAGCATGGAGTTCATAGAAGACAGCCTGTTGAAGATCTGTGCTCTGGGGAAGCACCAGACGACCCTTGTATCGCAGAGAAGCACCATCCCAAGAGTAATGTGGGACCGCAGAAGGATTGTTGGTCAAGCGCTGGATGATCTGAGATAAGGAAGAGTCATTGACATAACCCTGTTGAACAGATTGCAACCAATTTGGAACAGGCATAGAAATAGCTGAAAGAGAACCTTGGGCATCAAATGTACGAGAAAGAGCATCTGCCACAATATTGTCTTTACGCTTCTTGTAAGTGATCTCATAGTCATAACCCATGAGTTTGCTAACCCATTTCTGTTGTGCCGGGGAGGAGACACGCTGGTCCAAGAAATATTTCAAACTCTGGTGATCAGTCTTGATGCAGAAATGATTCCCTAATAGGTATGGACGCCACTTCTGTACTGCATGCAAAATAGCCATCATTTCCTTCTCATAGGTAGAGGCAGCTAAATTCTTACCTGAAAGGGCTTTGCTGGTGAATGCAATGGGGTGTTCATCTTGAAGGAGAACAGCACCAAGTCCATTGCCGCAAGCATCACTCTCAATAGTGAAGGGCTTGGAAAAATCGGGCATAGCTAGCACAGGTGTAGTACACATAGCTTGTTTTAGTTTGTCAAATGCACACTGAGCAGCAGGTGTCCATGTAAAAGCATCTTTTTTCAATAGGGCAGTTAATGGAGCTGCAATCTTTCCATAATCCTTGACAAACTTGCGGTAGTAGCCAGTCAACCCCAAAAAACCACGAAGGCTCTTGAGTGTCTGAGGCTGTGGCCAATTGTTCATGGCATCGATTTTGGCAGGATCCACGCGAACCCCTTGTGCTGAGATAATGTGCCCGAGATATTCAACTTCCTTTTGTCCAAAAACACATTTAGATTGCTTGGCATGGAGATGATGGTCAGAGAAAAGTTGCATGACAAGATCCAAATGCTGGAGATGTTCATCCCATGTTTTACTGTAGATGAGGATATCATCAAAGAATACCAGAATGAATTTCCGCAAGTAGGGTCGAAATATTTTATTCATTAAGGCCTGGAATGTGGAAGGAGCATTAGTGAGGCCAAAGGGCATGACCAAAAACTCATAATGGCCATCATGTGTGCGGAAAGCTGTTTTAGGAATATCCTCCTCATGAACCCGAATTTGATGATACCCAGAACGAAGATCCAACTTGGAGAAAAAGTGAGCCCCATGAAGCTCATCAAGAAGCTCATCAACAACAGGAATTGGAAACTTATCCTTGATGGTGAGGTGATTAAGTGCTCGGAAGTCAATGCAGAGGCGCCATGACCCATCTTTTTTGCGGACAAGAATAACTGGAGAAGAAAAGGAACTAGTGCTTGGGCGAATAATACCTTGCTTCAATAAATCCCGCACGAGCATTTCAATCTCTGTTTTTTGGTGAAATGGGTAGCGATAGGGCCTGATGTTGGGAGGAACGCTGCCAGGAAGGAGCTGAATACGATGGTCTTCCGGCCTGGAAGGTGGTAATCCCACTGGTTCAGCAAAGACACCTGTATATCGATTCAGAATTTGTTGTATATCCAAAGGAATAGTGGAGACCGTGGATGGTTGCATCTGGATGGAACTGATCTGAGCGATGACACCATGTGAACTCTTCTTGAGGAGTTTCTCCATGCGATGTGAACTGATAATGCTGAGAGAACCTGGTTGTAATCCTGTCAATGTGTGTTTGTGTCCATTGAGGGAAAACTGCATCCAAAGTTCGGCAAAATCCCATAAGATAGGGCCGAGTGTGCGTAGCCATTGAGCACCCAAAACCACATCACATCCGCCTAAGGGCAAGGAAAACATGTCAGAGCGCAGGATATAATCTCCCATAGAGATACGCACATTTCGACACTTCCCTTTGCAAGGTAAGGTGCCCCCATTGGCAATCATGACTTCAAAGTTGGAGCAAGGATGGATAAAACAATCAGCCTGTTTGGCGATCCGAGGGTCAATGAAATTATGAGTGCTACCAGAATCAATGAGGATTGTAAGAGGAAGCTTCTTGAAGTAACCCCTGACCCGCATTGTTTGGGGGGTGGTGATTCCTGCTAAAGCATGGAGAGATATCTCTGGCTGGTCATCCTGAGACGGAGGGTCAATAGGCGGTTCCTGAATGTCGACCACATCCAGGAGATAGAGCTTTTGCTGAACACATCGATGTCCCCGAGTGAATTTCTCATCACAATTATAGCAAAGCCCCTTTTCTCTGCGTGCTTGCATCTCTGCTTCAGACAAACGCTTGATAGGAGTCGGTCGAGGAGCCTGCGGTATAGGTGGTCGCTGAGAACACATATTTCTGAAGGGAACAAAGGTGGGCTTGGAGCGTTGCTGGGCTGCAATCTTGTCTTCTGCCAACTTGGCCAACCCGAGTGCTTCCATCATTGTGTTGGGACAGAACATTTTGACCTCAGAGCGAATGGCATCCTTTAGACCACTGATAAAACAACTCCGGTAAAATTCATCAGTCAATCCTTCGGTGTGGTTGGCTAGATTCTCAAATTCGCTTTGATACTCTCTCACAGTGCCAGTTTGGCGAAGTTTAGTGAGGGCTCCTGTGAAGTCATCAAAAGCACTAGGACCAAATCGTTGCAAAAGGAGCTGACAAAAGTCTGGCCAGGTGGGCTCTGGATGAGCCTTGATGTACCAACGGTACCATTGAAGAGCTTCCTGTTCCAAATGAAAGGATGCCAACGGAACTTTGTTGACATCAAAAGTATTATGCAGACTGAAATACTGTTCTGCACGATAGATCCATCCAGTTGGATCGGTACCATTGAAGCGAGGAAAATCAAGCTTTGGACCACGGAAATTGCTGGAAGAAGAGAACCCATTGTCTACTGAAGACTCGGACTGTCGTTTGTTGTTCATAGCTGAATGTTCAAGATGGAGACCGAGAAATTTTTCATCCAGATCCTGGAGTTTGGCTTGGATGGCTGCAAGTGCTTCCTCCATGGTTTTTGCTCCTGCACGGGTGACAACCATAACCGGGATTTATTTTTGGTTTTTGCTCCTGCACGGGTGACAACCATAACCGGGATTTTTTTTTTTTTTTTTTTTTTTTTTTTTTTTTTTCTTTAATCTGATTGGGTAGGAAAACAAAAACAGGAACTACTTCAGTAAGGCAAAATTTGGATTTGGGAAAAAATCAGAATGGTAATTGGGGTTTGACTAGATTTTGGACACTGTTGGATGGACAGGGGGGCAAAAATGAGGATTTCATAAGCGGGGTGAAAGAATGGGAAAATTGGGCAGAGGGGAACAAAGAAGCAGAATTCAGAAAGGAACTCTGTGGTAAAATTTGAGCGTGATTGGGTGAAATCTGAGGAAGTTATGGCAAACCCTAAAAATAGACAAATGTGGGATTTCGGGCTGTAGGAAGGGGAACTGAGGATAGGGTCCTCAGGGATGAAATATGCAGAATGGAATGACAGGGGTTCCCCGAAAATTTCAAGGGAAACAGAGTAAAAATAAGGGAGATATGGAGAAAATATTGAATTTTTTTTATTTTTTTATTTTTTTATTTTTTTTTATTTTTTTATCTCAGACTGGAGCAGCTACGGCTCGAAAGAAATCTGGAACAGCGCCGAATGGACTGAAAACGGCTGAATCTGGAACGGCTTGCAAAATAGATCTGAAACGGCGCAGCAGTGATCGACAATAGTTCAGCTGAAAGTAGATATGGACCCCAGGTATGTGCGGCTTCCTAACAGTTCAGGGGTTTCACTCGGCCACCAATGCTGTCTGACGGCTTGCGTATTGGGGCAATACCCCTCACTCCACGGCTCAGGTAAAACTGATAACCGCTTTGCCACAAACGACAGCTCTTGGTTTACCTCACGGGTGGGAACTAGTCAATCAGGTAGGAGTCGTTGCCCTTTTCGCTGGCAGGTCCTCTCAATGGGCCAGCTACTTCGGGGTTCCTGTGGTACTCCTCACAATGAGTTTTAGGGCTTATGCCCAAGTACTTCCCACAGTTAAGCGGATAGGGATTATTCCCAAATCCGAACCTGCAACAGATGCGAAAAAAAAATTTTTGGCAGAAATTTCACCCAGCGAGCCCAAGAAAGTGCTCTGATACCAGATGTGAGGCACCTGCAACAATTAATTAACAAGAATGCACGAAATAGCAGAAATGACAGAACTCAGAATCACTTTTGTATTGATCACAGGCCACTTCGAGGGGGCAACCTCCTTTGAGCAAGCTCAATACAAATAACTTCACGGTGCCTTCATAGGTCTCAACACACACTTATATACTAATTCTAGGCGCCAATACTATGGGTCGAAACCATGGGCCGTTACAAACTATGGATCAACAATACTACGGCGACTTACAAAGCATATGCGCCAACAACAATAACACAAACTATTGATCAACAATTACTACGGGACGACTTACAAAGCATATGCGTCCAATAACAACATACTAACAAAGTAAAGACATGGGTTCCTAACAAAATGACACACACACACACACACACACACACACAAACATATATATATATATATATCATCATCATCATCATCATCACCTGACACTACTATCGAATATCATTAATCATACATGTAACATGCTACTATGAAAACTTTTAACTAATATCATCTGAATCCTCATGCTTAGAGTTAGAGTCATCATCTTTGTCCTCAACAAAAGTAAACTGAAAATAGCGATCCTAAGCTTGGCTTGAGTCCCCTAGGATTGAAGGCACCGGTCCAGCCCGATGTTTGAAAGTTTTTGATATCCCAACCCGGTTTATAAGATTAGAAGCTTCTCTACATGGTTTAATGCCCAAACCCCAGTATGCACAAATTTTCATAACAATTTGACTTCAACTTAAAACACATGAGATATTTTTTCACCATTAAAATTCAGAAATTAATTTTCAGCCAATAACTTCATTCTCAGAAAATTAATAACAACCATTCAATCATTAAAATGACACAGGAAATTTTTGGCCAATAGCCCAGGATAAAACCCCAAAGGGAAAACCTGCTTTGGGAGAGAGATTTTATTTCTTCACTAAATTTTACAATCTGAATACAACAGTACTTATCTCTATTTTCCTTCTCAAAAAATGTGCCCAGACATAGCAGAAAAATCTGTCATTTTCTGACAGCTGTACGGCCCACGTGTGAGCAATCAATGCTGCAAAACACCTTGAAAAACATGCCCAAAATCAGCCCTCGATTTCTGTGCAGTACGGACTCATTAAATCTGCTATACGGATGCCTTGGGAATCGTGCCAAAACTGACAGAAATCTTCCCTCGATTTCTGTGCTGATTTTAACCTGTACGGCCTTCTCGATTTCAGTGCCAAAACAAATCTGTACGGTCTGCAATAAATGTCCAGCAGACTAGAAATCTGTGCCAGCCTTCCTCAAAATCTGTGCTAGTTTACTGCTGTATGGATTCTTGGGATTTGTGCCCTACACAATCTTCCTCGATTTCTGTGCTAGGGTTTTTCCTTCTTCCTCCTGAAACTCGACCTCTCTTCTCTTCTCCTTCTTCCTCTCCAAAACTCTCTCTTGGATGTGAATAATGAATAATAGAATGCCTTGCCCTAGTCCTTTTTGTTCATCATAACTTCCTCTTCAAATCCAATGGTCAATATTAAATTAGATGGATGGCTCTCATTAAATGCTCAATTAATAATTAATAAATGTCATTTAGTGCACCTCATGACATTTAATAAAGTAGAGACACCCTCATCTAATTAATTACTCACTTGACTTTATTTAATAATATGAACTTAGGATATCATGACTTTTTAACTTTTAATGAAGTCACTTTAAAATTATAAAGTGCATCTCCCTTCATTAATTAAAAATGACTAGGGATCACAACTTTAAAGTGTCCTTGTCCACCCCAAGGCATTACTAGTTGAACAAACACTTCCTAGGTACTTTTTCAACAATGTTCACATCCTCTGGCTATCGAAGTGGGTCCAAGTCCATTCAAGACAAAGGAGTTCAACAATCAACACCACCAACATCAAGGTACATAGAGGGGTTGAGCCAACTGTTCCGACTAAGCTGCAGTAGTCAAGAGCATACTCCGGGTTTGGTGTGTTGTTCGTTTTGTTAAGACGTTTGAGTGGATGATTATTCTACACTAAAACCCCAAGCATAAAGCAAGGGGGGCTAATTTTAGGATTAAATTTTAAGAACAAAATAATAATTTGAAATAAACACAAAAGCATATAAAATGATAAACGGGTCTCGGAGGACATTGTGTGCTTGAGTGAGTTATTTAATTATTACTGTTCGAATGAAAACTAATCTAAAACGAAAAAATAAAAAAAAGGTGCGAATCCCGCCCGGGGGATTGGGTTCAGGCGCTGGAATTGTCTGCTGTGCTCTTTTTTTTATTTTTTATTACAACTTGGAAACATTAAGAGAAATACTGCTTCCCTTTATCATTAGGGAAAAAGTCAGTTTACAATGTTTGAGAGAAATAGCGATGGTACTTGAAACCGGTTCTCTCTGGGTGGTTCAGGAAGCTCCAAATGCAAGTTTTATTTAATTTTCTTACTGCAACCTGTTATGAAATCAAAACAGATCAGCGAACTATGTTGGTTAGAAAATGATAATCAGAACACTTTAAGAGTGTTTTGACAATGCTAGAAAATTGCAGAATGAAATCTAGTGCAACTAGTATGTAAAAATGGTGCTTTTGACAACTTTTTTGAGTTTTTATATGATCTTAAACAAAAATTATGATATGCAGAAAATAAAAACCAGCGAGCTAAAAAGTTTGTAAAATGCCTAAAAACAACTAAGAAATTACTCTTCTTCGAAATGCAAACTAAGTCTGAAAAATGAATCTAAAAGGTGCAATGAAATGAGACAAAAGGTAACTAGTAAGACAAGCTAGGGAGCTTGCCTTACTAGGATCTTTGGATGCTCTCTTTCAAGTTTGCAAGCCAAATTACAAGCCTAACAATGCTAGATAAGTCTTTTATAAACACTTCTTCACTAACGAACTTTTAAGATTTGGACTTCGATAATATGAAAGCATTAGTAAAGGATACTAGATCCACTTAAGATTTCAAAATTTTTAGATCTAGAACAATATAGAAACCGTAACCAAATTAGATTTGAAAATATTTTGAGCCAAAGGTAAGAAGAACCGAGTTTTGAACTGGAAAGAGATGGGTGAATGGAGCCTTCATGAGAGTGGGAACAAGAGGGACTATGCTTCCGTTGAAGTAGCTTTGGAAGCGGCAAAGCTAACATACATGCCTCCCCCTAAGCTCCAGTAACCTGCAACAAAAGACTTCACACAAGCACTTGCACAAGAGGATCAAATGGCACCAATATTAACAATATAAAAGACTTGTGAATAGAAGCATTCAAACAAGAGATGCATAACATTCAAAGCATTTTAAACTATCATCAAATAACCAACAAAATTAGATCATATTTGTTACCCTACTGAAATATAGATTTCCTTCCAAGGTCAGTGCAATCCTAACAATAAACAACAATGCTTGTGCAATAGATACAAGTTACCTCCATGGGTTTTGAAGTATCAAGCATCCACACATAACATGAACCCACAATGTAGCCTCCAAAGCCTTCTCTTTATTAACTCAAGAACTCATAAAAATATTACAGACACAAGAACAGAGGTTCCACCTTCAAATCTTTTACAATGGAGCCAAGCTCCTCAATTTATAGCAAAAGGAGAGTGAGCTAGGGCGCAAAACCCTAAGGAGACAAAGCTCCTAGTTTGTAGAGCAAGGCAACTCATGACCAGTGGAGAAGCACCATTCCATTTGGACAAAAACAGTTGAAAGCGGAAGCTGCCCACTTTGAAAGAAGCTCACGTGTGAGGGATGAGAGCGAGTGGATGTTTCCACAATTCGTTGGAAAGGTGAGTGGATTGGTTGCCGTTAAAATAGAAACTTATCCACGTTGATTGTGCCACCTTATAAGGTAAGCTCCCCCACGAAATGGTTTATCACTTCAATAAAATCCGTACGACAGCCAAATGAAGATGATGCCCACGTGAAGTAAATTTGTAGCATGGAAATGAAACATTTATTCAAACTTTAAATATGCCTATATCACACATGCTTTAATATTTAAGCAAGTCGTCCACCTTTGAAAATATATGCCATGTCACTTAGGGTGGCCCCCCACTTGAACTCAGCTTCCATTTATCAAACCGTACGGCTGCCCATGTGAAGTTATGTGAAGCATGGAATATAAATATTCCAACTTTGACTTTTATCAAACATTTTTATCATATGCTTTGGTCTTTTAACATGATCGCTTACCTTATGTGACTAATGCCAACTCATTTGGCATGTGCATAATTCCATTTTTTAAATAATTTAAATATTTGCCAAAGTGCATATTGATGTTTTTTTTGGCATTAAAGTGCCATTCTGTAGCTCTGATAGACAAAACTGCTCCATGGGGGGCTTTGACTGCCCGAAAGATAGGATAACCGGGGTACCAAGGTAAAGAGGATGCTCTGAGCTTGAAAACGAGCATCCTTGCGCGAAATTCCGACTTCGGATCACACTTTTATCACTTTTTGAAAATTTTTAATTAAACTATTAAAAAAATGCGAAAAATATTTTTTCTCAGAATCGACTGAAACTTCAGGGGAACCTAGTACATGACAAAACGATAAAATTTTAGCGCCTAGCATGTTTATACATGTTGTAAAATGGGTTCTAATAATCCCCTAAGGCCTAACCCCCACTTTGGGCATTCCAGCTTTGGAGGAGCAGGAGAAAACCTCACCGATTATACTCGGCTAAAGGCAAGGCATAATCGACAAGGGAAAAAATTCCTTGGAATACCTTCTTTGGTTGTCGAGTCCTAGGGAACCGAGTCACTCAAAGACGACCATGCTAGTACGCTTATTACAAACCCCGTGGGGCACAGTCATGTACTCCAAAAACTGAAAAATGGGCCCTGAAAAGGCCAAACTTGGAACTTCTAAACTCTGAAAAAAGGGCACAAGTAAATGTGCAATACTGGCGGCTCACTGAAGTCCAACTGTAGTGCAACTCAGTTGGTAATAAGGAGAATGTCACTTCTACTTTAAGAATTTAATATTACCATTTAATATTCTTTATAGCTTCGATGGAGAGGTCGTGGGTCCTTCTGGGTTTCAATGTAGACTAGGGAAACAATTAAAAAGTTGACTTCAGGAATAAAAAACAGTTAGAAATGTTGCCCTCTCTCTCTGCTATGTTTCACAGTTTCCCTGAAACAAATCACCTCTAGGCTGAAACGTATCCACAACCCTTGAAACATATCCGTACCAATCTGATACGTATCAGTGACGTTTCAGGGACGTATCCCCTCCGTTTCAGGATCCAAAACGGGGAATGGCGTTTCACCAAGGCTACTGGGACATTTCCGGTAACTTAGCTTTTTTGACTAACACCTGGTTGTAACCTGAAAAGCCATCCATCATCAAAAGCATCTAAGTCCCTGTAACCCTCTGAAGTAACTGCTCCATCTTCGGCAAAGGATAATTGTCTTTGAGGGATAATTGATTTCGATTTCTAAAGTCTACACACAATCGAATTTTTTTGTTCTTTTTTCTCACCACTACCAAATTGGCTACCTAAGATGAATGCTTGGTAGGAGCTATGATCTGAACATTCAACATTTTTGTAGCTCCTTTTGAATGACTGGTTCAATTTAGAATTGATGTTTCTCAATTTTTGTTTAAAGAGCTTTGCTTCTGGCTTCAGTAGGATTCTATGCTGAATGATGTCACCCTTGTATGCTTTAAGGTCATCATATGACCATGCAAAGACATTCTTATACTCCCTAATTAGATTCTCAATCTTCCTCCTTTCCTCATGGGGAGTAATTTTTCCAGTCTTGATTAATCTGGGGATTTTGGTTGATCTGATGTTTATTTCAAGCACATCCTCTGGTAGTTCCTCTTCTCGTCTCATCTTATACATAATGTGTCTTTTAAAAGTACTTAACGGAACCACCCCATGTGGAATCTTATTGTCAGGTAGGTCTTCAACTCTTGTTTCACTTTCTTCTTGTTCTTCCCCTTCATTTTGCCAATTAATTTGATTTTTTGAGAATTCTTGCAAAATATTTAGGAGTCTTTTTGCCTGAGCATCATCATGAAACACTTGCCAAAGCTCAACGTTGTTTGGGATGGAAGCTTTAAAAATTATTGCCATTGGCATTCCCCAAAAATGAGCTCATCACAAGGTTGAAGGGTCGCTGTTGTAACTGCCAACGCATCTTCCTTTGTTGTTTGCTATCTCGGTACTGCTTCAATGGAAAAGGCATCAAATAGATCCACAGAGTCCCATACTACATTCCTGTATCTTTTTAACCTCTCATTATTAGCAGCAAACTCTGACTTCGTTTGCGGGACGATGAGATCTGAATTTCCTATCACCTACATGCATTTTATACCCATTTTGTGGGCGAGCTCAAAACCTAAACATAAGGCCTCATATTCTGAAATGTAATTTGTGCCATCAAATTCGAGTCTATATGCAAGAGATTGGACATTACCTTCAGGGAAATGAACACAATACCAACTTTAGCACTGATTCCGGGTTGAACTCCGTCAATCTGCATCACCCAGACACCATCCTTTCCTTTATCTTTCTCATTCTCTTCTATTACAAGCACCAAAGAGTTTGCTAGAGTGGAAAAGTTCCCAAACTCATCATTGTTACATACCAACTCGTTCATAGGGTCTGATGCTTCACAACTGGCTCCCTATGAAGTGTGATGAAGGTGCCCTCACAAGTTGGGATGGTAGCATAAGATAAATCCATTTTAATACTGCATGCCAAGCTAGCAACCCATTTTCTTTATAGTAGCAACCTTGAAGTGTCTGACACATCTATAACAACTATGTCCATCAACAACGATATATCTGGATTCACTGCTGAACTGACTTTTAGGTCTTTGATAAGGCCACACACCTTGCTTCTGGGAATCCATGGTACATACGTTTTGTATGGTCTTGTAGTTTTCATGCCCAACTAGTCCATGACCTTCAATGACATAACATTTGTTGACGCTCCCAAGTCTATCATACAAGTATGAAGAAGGTCATTTATCAACAAGGTAATGAAGAAAAGTGAATGGATCCAATTTTTCCTACCCTGATGCACAACCTGTAGGACCATTCAAGAATCTGTATTTATCTCCTCAAGGATCAGGAATTTCTTTACTTTCTAGTTTTGTGAATGGATCTTGATCAGTTACGACAAGGGGACAAGAACATTCAATTTTGCAAAACATTAGTCACATCTACATTCATTACAACATCCTTATCTATTACAGATTTTTCTGATGATATAGCCTGTGCTGCTCCACTTGTTGAACCTTGCTACCTATTCCAATGGTTCAATTGCCCTTGTTGTGATCCAATTCCCAGACTTTGTGAAGATGCAGGGAGCTTACTCCTTCTTTGATACTGAATAAATTTATGTTTTCGTAACTCCCTCTTTGGTTCTTCATCCATAAAATTCTGAATGCCTATCTTGGTTGCCCTTGCTGCATCTATATTTCTTTCCTTAATTGGTTCATCTGATCTTTTGTCATTGGATGGGATTTTGGTTGAAGAGTATAGATATAATCTTCACCAACAAAATTCTCTCCACTCCAAGAGGAGAGGAATCCTCACAAATCAACCAGAAAAATGATCGAGGAAGTGATACTCTCTATATAGAGTGTATCTCAACTTCCTCTCCTAGATCCACAATTTTCTCAACAAACACTCCAATAATAGCATCAAGTGGTTTAGATGCACTTTTCTCTCCAAGCAAAACAATAAAATAACTCTAGCTCATAATTAACTCATTTTGTGAAGTCAACAATGAATAAAATAATGTGATGGCTATGCGAAGTGTCTCCCCAAGGTGGACATTTCCTTCTTCAAAGGAATGAAACAAGATACATGTTCTTCAAACATGGCATGTGTGGACTTCTTTTAGTGATATGTACCATCAATTTGGCATGAATGTGTGCAAGTAACCTCCAAGAGTGTGGATTCTGCATGTGAAACTTCCCCTCATAAAGTTTGAACCAAGCCAAATGCTCCAAGACCACATGTGTGGCTCCTCCTTGAGAATGTCCCATCTAAATATGTGTAAACTGGCTTCAAAAGTGGGACATCTCCTAACTATGCTTATAAAGGTGTGTAATGAAACCCCCAATAAAGAGGATGTCTTCCTTGTTTGACTTGTTCAAGTGTCATATCTCTAAAAAATGTGCATTAAACTCTCCATCTATGAGTTGGTCCACTAAAAAAATTTAACAAGTGATGTCCTCATGCCAACCATAATCCTTCAAGCTAGGATGTCACCTCCAGATGGCTCAATAACAAGTACCATCTTATCAAAGAATGTGCAAATGCTAGATCCATGGGATAAGGAGTCCATTGGTCAAGATAGAAGCATAAATCCAAGTACAAGGTCCCCACAACACTTAACTAATGACATGAAAGAAAGGGACAACCCCTTCTTCAAGCAATAAAGCATAACCATACATCAAAATCTCTGTGAAAAAGATAGACTCAAGGGGAACACTCTACTAGAAATGATAGCCATCCATGCTAAGATGCCATCTACATGCCAAGTGTCTCTATACAAGCAAGGGCATTCAAGCAATGAGCATAAGAAGAGTGTGACCTTAAGACATGTGCCACCCTTTCAAGTGACTAGATGTGTGTATGCCTCAAGATATGTGCTATAAGAGAGGGTGATCCAAAAGAAACCATGGATTGTCTTGCTGTTGCCATCTCCAAGTGTGAAAATGTTAGGAACCCATGTTAACCCTTCTCTTTACTTTGTTAGTATATTGTTGTTGGATGCATATGCTTTGTAAGTCGTCCCGTAGTATTATATGTTCCATGGTATTGATCCATAGTTTGTATTAGCCCATAGTATTATATGTTCCATGGTATTGATCCATAGTATTGGACGCATATGCTTTGTAAGTCATCCCGTAGTATTATATGTTCCATGGTATTGATCCATAGTATTGGTGCATAGACTTAGTATATAAGTTTGTGTTGAGGCCAATGAAGGCATCCACGAGTTAATTGTATTAAGCTTGCTCAAAGGAGGTTGCCCCCTCGAAGTGGCTTGCGATCAATAAAAATATTTTGTGTTCTGATATATCGTTCATTTCGTCAATTAATTGTTGCAGGTTCACATCTGGTATCATAGCACTTTCTTGGGCTCTTTGGGTGGAATTTTTGCCAATTTTTTTTGTTGCATTTGTAGTTGTTCCTATCAATTGCAGGTTCGGATCCGAGAATAATGCGTATCCACTTAACTGTGGGAAGTACTTGAGCATAAGCCCTAAAACTCGTGAGAAGTACCACAGGAACTCCGAAGTAACTGGCCCATTGAGAGGACCTGTTAGCGGAATCAGCAATGACCCCTACCTAATTGACTAGTTCCCACCCGTGAGGTAAACCAAGAGCTGTCGTTTGTGGAAAAGCGGTTATCAGTTTTACTTGAGCCGTGGAGTGAGGGGTGCTTCCCCAATACGCAAGCCGTCATACAACATTGGAGGCCGAGTGAATCCTCTAAACCTTTATGAAACCGCGCATACCGGGGATCCATATCTATCTTCTTTGTTTTCACTCCGTTTCCCTTGAAACTTCACTGACACCCCTGCACTTCCATTGTGCATATTTCATTCCTGAGGACCCTATCCAAAATTACACTTCCCGAAGTGAGAAATCCCACATTTGTCTATTTTTAGGGTTTTCCATAACTTATTCGATTTTTACCCAATCACCTTCAAATTTTGCCACAGTGTTCCTTTCCTATTTCTGCTTCTTTGTCCCTTTCTGACAAATTTTCCCATTCTTTCACCCCGCTTCTTAAATCCTCATTTTCTGTTTCCCTGTCCATTTGAAAGTGTCCAAAACCTAGTCAAACCCCAATTACCCATCAGATTTGTTTTCCCAAATCCAAATTTTCCTTTACTAAAATAGTTTTTGTATTTGTTTTTCTACCCATTCACAAAAAAAAAACTCCTGGTTATGGTTGTCACCTACGTAGGAGCAAAAACCATGGAGGAAAAACTTGTAGCTTTCAAAACCAAACTCCAAGATTTAGATGAAAAATTTCGCGGCCTCCATCTTGAGCATTCAACCATGAACAATAAACGACAGTCAGAGTCTTCTGCAGACATTGGGTTCTCTTCTTCCAGCAATTTTCGTCGGCCAAAGCTTAATTTTCCTCGCTTCAATGGTAATGATCCGACTGGATGGATATACCGGGCATAACACTCTGAGATGGTAATGATCCTATACCGGGAAGAACAATATTTCAGTCTGCATAATACTTTTGATGTCAACAAATTTCCACTTGCATCCTTTCATTTGGAACATGAAGCCCTTCAATGGTACCGTTGGTACATCAAGGCTCATGAAGAGTAAAAATGGATAGATTTTTGCTAGCTCCTTTTGCAATCATTTGGTCCTAGTGCTTTTGATGACTTCACAGGAGCACTCACTAAACTTCGCGAAATTGGCATTGTGAAAGAGTATTAGACAGAATTTGAGAAACTAGCCAATCACATAGAAGGACTGCTTGATGACTTCTACAGGAGTTGTTTTATCAGTGGTCTAAAGGATGCAATCCGATTTGATGTCAAAATGTTCTGTCCCAACACAATGATGGAAGCCCTGGGGTTGGCTAAGTTAGTAGAGGACAAGAACACAGCCCAACAACGCTCCAAACCCACTTTTCTTCCCTTCATAAATGTGGGTTCCCAACATCCTCCCATCACGCCAGCTCCTTGACCAACTCCTATCAAGCATTTGTTTGAAGCAGAGATGCGGACACGTAGAGAAAAAGGGCTTTGTTATAATTGTGATGAGAAATTCACTCGGGGCCATAGGTGTGTTGAGCAAAAACTCTCTCTCTTGGATGTGGATTCTCCACCTGTCTCTAAAATTGGTGAAGAAGCTCCAGATACAATAGATGATTAGTTCAACATTCAGGAACTGCCTATTGACCCTCCGTCTCAGGACGACCACCCAGACATATCTCTCCATGCTTTAGCCGGAGTCACCACCCCCCAAACAATGTGGGTCAGGGGTTACTTCAATAAGCTCCCTCTTACAATATTCATTGATTCTGGTAGCACTCATAACTTCATTAACCCTCGGATCGCCAAACAGGCTGATTGTTTTGTCTATCCTTGCTCCACTTTGAAGTCATGATTTCCAATGGGGGCACCTTACCTTACAAGGGGAAGTGTCGCAATGTGCGTATCTCTATGGGAGATTATAACCTACGCTCCGACATGTTTTCCTTGGCCTTAGGCGGATGTGATGTGGTTTTAGGCGCTCAATGGCTATGCACACTTGGCCCCATCTTATGGGATTTTGTAGAACTTTGGATGCAATTTTCAATCAATGGGAAAAAACACACATTGACATGCTTACAACTAGGATCTCTTAGCATCATCAGTTCACATCGCATGGAAAAGCTCCTTAAGAAGAATTCACATGGTGTCATCGCTCAGATCCATTCCATTCAGATGCAACCATCAACGGTCTCCACTACTTTGGATCTACAACAAATTCTGGATAGATATACAGGTGTCTTTGCTAAACCAGTGGGATTGCCACCTTCAAGACCAGAGGACCTGTTATCACACCATAGTAGCAGGGCTACTATTCTTGTTTAGCAGATATCTGCACATTCCAGAGCTTCCATTATTCAGAGCATGGCTATGATGATTGTATATTTTGTGATCACTCATGATCAGAGCAGTGTATTATTCAGACTTATGTTAGACCTTGTGTTAAGGATGAGCCTTGAGAGTTCAGATTTGATGACCGATGTGACCCCTTATCCCATACAGTTTCAGTTCAGTGCTTAGAGATGTATTGCAGCAGTGTTTCAAATGGTATGTGATGTTTGTTACTATGATGATGTTGTATGATCTATGGATATTTTATCATTGACTGTGGATTATTATCTTGTTGATTTAGTCATGTTCACAGCATCTACTTGGTATATTATTCCTGATGTGGCAAATTGTTTAAAATGAACTATAAATCATAAAATGGACAATTGCTTGCACATTTAGGTCATTTAACAAAACCCACTG
Organism: Larix kaempferi; assembly: GCA_027924585.1. Classification (NCBI taxonomy): domain Eukaryota; kingdom Viridiplantae; phylum Streptophyta; class Pinopsida; order Pinales; family Pinaceae; genus Larix; species Larix kaempferi. The sequence continues at coordinate 2,829,740 of BSBM01000334.1, forward strand.
GTTTTCCACCTTACATAGACATGGTCTTTCCTGACACCAGTTGTCTGCTAGTGTAGGCTCCATATTCACTTGACTCCATCCATACATGACTTTCCTATTTGATTTGAAACCTTGACCTGTCTCATTTGACTTTCTGATACTGAGGACTTCCCCATTTTTCTACCTCTATGTTTGGACCGCATCCCTGTATGTTCAATGTCTCAGCTCTAAGTTGGTGACAAAACTTGCCTTTGGTGAGTTGGATTGTAGGCCTAAATCATTCTGGTCGGTTGTCCCGATGTTTGGCATTGGTTCGAACTCCCCCTAGTCACTTGAGATGTTGTTGGCTAAAACTAAAAGCTCATGTTCTACTTATGGAAACTTATAAATTCGACCATGGAAACTAAAAACAGAAAGAGCGATGAACAACTAAAAATACTCCTCGAAGAGTATAAGAAAGGTCCAAAAAGCAATGGTTCTTAAAAGCTATATCTAAACAATTGCTGACCTTATATGTATATGAAAACATGCCCTGGATGCAAGCTGCAACTAGTTGTTCTTTTCAGCACACCTGAGATCCGAAGGGTTATGTACGCCAAAAAGGCCATGAAATGAAATTGAATGATCCTAATGAACCTGGATCAACTTGATGTAGACATGATGCCTAAGTTGAATAAGCACTCTCTAAACAACTTATCCATTTGTGAGGCACAGCCATTCCTCGTGTTATTTTGTCCAAGCACAGAGTTTGTAGCTTCCCCCTTCTCCCAGTCCAAGGTATTTTTGAGTTAAGTTAGACAAGTCGACTCCTTGGCCCAACCTTGTTCCTAGCCTTCATCCTTCACTAGCAGTTTGACCATGTCGAATGGGTGAGTTTGTCATTTGAGCTATTCTGCAAGTAATTTTATATAACAAAGGAATATGCTAACTTGATTAATGCCATTGAATGGATGTTATACTTTGAGCTTGGCTGTGAAAATGATTAGAGAAGCATGTCTTAGTCTACTGATGTGATTTATCCTTAGTTGTATATTATTGGGATCCGTGATGATGTGGGCCATATATATATGCCTATTGATGATGGTTGATGGTCCCACATACTTGATGTTGATATCATATGATGGACATATGGTTCAGATGATGATTGATGCAGTTCAGCAGGTTTTATTATTACTTCAGATCATTAGATTATGCACTGTCCATATATGGTGGACCCTACAGCTGGCCCATTAGGGAAACCCATGGTGTATGAGTACACATTCCTAGTGGATTTGGGTCTTCTGGATTGAATGAGACACTTATCTTTCCATTCCGGGCACTTCTGATAGTGATTGATGCAGTTTTACACTTGTTGACCAGATTTGGGGCTGATTTCCCAGCCTGAGCAGCGGGGGCCATGAGAGGCCAGTTCACCTAGGGCGCTATATGAGGAGGGGGTGGTCCAGCCACTTGTTTTTACCATTTACCCCCCCTTCTAGAGAGCCTAGTGGGTTCAGTTGGACAGCGCAGATGCCTTGGGAGGTAGTTTTGGCACCTTCATAGTTACTGAGGCAGTTAAAAAATGGGATAAAGTGGTCACTGAGGAATTCGATTTGGGCAATTGAGGCAAGGTTTTGGCATTTGGTTTTCACAAAGGTCTTCCAGGGTGATCCCGCCATCTTCCAGCCAGTTTTCACCATGTGGGTAGGCCCACAACGATCACAGGAGGTCTTTTACTGCTTGTCTGTCACAGATTTTGAGGACAGATTTGATCATTTATATTATCTTGGACATATTTTATTATTTTATTGTGCCTTGGGGATGAGCTAGTAAGGATTGATGCCTCCTAGCCCCACCATGTGCTTCTTATGTCATGTCTTAGTCATTATGAGGTGGATTTTTGTACTTTTACCCCTCTAGTGGATGACGTCATCCTCACTTTGTACCATTTAGTTAGGGCATCATCATTATATTGGGTGATCCATGTGATATATTGTTATGATTCATTATTAGCCATTGATCATGTATTGAGATCTTTTAATCTCAACCACTCATTTGATATAGTATTGTAAAGTGGTATAGGGTTTTGGTATTTATTATCCTATATAAGGAGGAGACCCCCTATTGTATAGCTCACCTTTGGAGCTCTGGAATATTGGAATAGAACACTTCTTTTTGGAGCATATCTCTCTTGTCTTGTGGATTCTCTTGCATCTTGAGTATACAGTATCTCTTCTATGTATCATTGTGGATTTTGGTGCTTGTAGTTTTCTTGCAGGAAAGTCGAATTGGTGGAGAGGAGGGCGATTTCTTGAGGGTTATTGTTGGGGGGATCCACATATTCTCTCTTGGGTTGATCTTGTGACAGGGAGTATCATTATTGTATCTTCGTGACATAGTTGATGCTTTCTATTACATCTTTCTATCATTTTCATAATCATCTTATTTAACTTGTTTCTTTGATCTTGTCTTGTAGGAGGAGGATGATTTGGCTATCTTGGAGGAGGACGTTTTGGTTGGGGCCCTTGGATCTCATTTTTGAATATACACATAGGAGAATGCTATCAATTTGCAAGGTGGCCACAAGCAATTGAGGTAAGATCTACAAGGTATGTGCCTCTTTCCATCCATTCTCTCTTCATTGGTCACAAACCCTAATTAATCAAAACCGCAATTTTTGTTTTTCTTAGATCTACTTAGATCTAGCTTTGCTTTTGAAAAGATCTTAAGAACTCACCTCTGTAGCATCCACCCCTAGTTGGATCTATAGTTTGGTTGTGATTGGATTAAAATTAACACTTTTTAAGGCAATATAGCCCTCTTGAACCAAATCGCACTTCCTTGGAGAGGCTTGTTGGTTTAAATCTAGCATGTGGGTAGGTGAGATCCCACTTGATTTGCAATCTACACACTTGATAACCTACCCCTAGACTTTTACTTGGGTGATTTCTACCTTGTGGGCATCATTCCACATTTTAAGGGATTAAAACCCCCTTTTGAACCTCTTGGCACCTTGAAACTCAGATCTAGAAAGATCTGATCCTTGGATTGTCTTGATTTTTTAGATCCACATAGATCATTGCCTAAACTACTTGGATCTACAATTTGGTGGCCATTGGACTTGTTTTGACACACCTTTCCCATCTTTTAGCCCTCCTTGAGCAAGGTCGCACTTCCTTGGGTGATTGAGTTTGCCCATTTTGAGGACGTGGGTAGTTGAGATTTTGGTGGATTTGGAACGAGCATACCTTGAAACCTAGGTCTAGAGTATCATTTTGTGACGATCTGCCTTGAGGGTAGCATTCCTTATTTTAAGGGATTGTGGTCCACTTGGGTCATATCATGAAACCCTAGATCTAGTAAAATCCAACCATCATATCCCAATTAGCCCACTTGATTTGCATACTAGGTCTCTCGATCTACACTTTGACATATCTTTTGACTCCATTAACCCATCCAACAAGGCACTAGTCCTCCTTAAGCAAGTCCCACTCCTTGGGAATTGTGTCAAACCTTAGATCTCGTAAGTGGGTATTCCTAATTTCAGCTTAGATCCATAGATCTACTCATTATATGCCCCTTAGTACCAATTTCATCCCTTAAAGTCCACCTTGTGGGTCCCATTTGAGTCATTCACATAACCCAAGAAAGTGGGTCCCACTTGTGTAATACATGGTACTAGATCTTGGCTTTTTAGCTCATCATGTGGCCTAAATCATACATTGGTTGAAACACTAATCATCTCTCAAACCACCTTCAACCATACTTTAACTTCTAGGTCCACTTAACCTTGCATTGGTTTCTGTAACTCATCATTTACTTATCCCTAGGAACCTTTGTTTGGGTCCAATCATCTTTGATTGGTAATAGGGTCTCCCCCTAGGTCTTGATTCATCTAGATCTAAAGTGAAGAGTGCCTCGGTTGACGTGACTCCCACCTTGCATTGGGAACCGTGGCATCTCTTGGGTCACCTCTTTAGTTGTCCATCTCCTCTACTGTCCCGGATGGGATACCACTAGGGGCAACTACAAGTTGTGTGATAACAGGACCATCGTATTCAGCTCCTTCCTGGAAGCGTTCCTCCCAACATCAGGCCCTATCCTACCCATTTCACCAAAAAACAAAGATTGAGATGCTCGTTCGGGAATTACTAAAGGAAGTTATTATTCGCCCTAGTACTAGTTCCTTTTCTTCACTAGTTCTTCTTGTCCGAAAGAAAGATGGGTCATGACGCCTTTGCATTGACTTCCAAGCACTTAATCACCTCACAATCAAGGATAAGTTTCCAATTCCTATTGTTGATGAGCTTCTTGATGAGCTTCATGGTGCTCAATTTTTCTCCAAGTTGGATCTTCGTTCTGGGTATCATCAAATTCAGGTTCATGAGGATGATATCTGTAAAACAACTTTCCGCACACATGATGGCCACTCTGAGTTTTTGGTCATGCCCTTTGGCCTCACTAATGCTCCTTCCACATTCCAGGCATTGATGAATAAAATATTTTGGCCCTACTTGCGGAAATTCATTCTGGTCTTCTTTGATGATATCCTTATCTATAGTAAAACATGGGTTGAGCATCTCCAACATTTGGATCTTGTAATGCAACTTTTCTCTGATCATCATCTCCACACCAAACAGTCTAAATGTGTTTTTAGACAGGAGGAAGCAGAGTATATCGGGCACATTATTTCAGCACAAGGGGTTCGTGTGGATCCTGCCAAAATAGATGCCATGAAAAATTGGCCGCATCTTCAAACACTCAAGAGCCTTCGTGGGTTTTTGGGATTGACTGGCTACTACTGCAAGTTTGTCAAGGATTATGGGTAGATTGCAGCTCCATTAACCACTTTATTGAAAAAGGATGCTTTTACATGGACACATGCTACTGAGTGCATTTGACAAACTGAAACAAGCTATGTGTACTACAGCTATTCTAGCTATGCCCGATTTTTCCAAGCCCTTCACTATTGAGAGTGATGCTTGCAGCAATGGACTTGGTGCTGTTCTCCTTCAAGATGAACATCCCGTTACGTTTCCTAGCAAAGCCCTTTCCAGTAAGAATTTAGCTGCCTCTACATATAAGGAAATGATGGCTATTTTGCATGCAGTACAGAAGTGCCGACCATACCTATTAGGGATTCATTTTTGCATCAAGACTGATCACCAGAGTCTGAAATATTTCCTAGAATAACGGGTATCCTCCCCAACACAATAGAAATGGGTTAGCAAACTCATGGGTTGTGACTATGAGATCACTTACAAGAAGGGTAAGGACAATCTTGTGGCGGATGCTCTTTCTCGCACATTTGATGACCAAGTTTCTCTTTCAACTATTTCTATGCCTATTCCAAATTGGTTGCAATCTATTCAATAAGGCTATGTCAATGACTTCATTATCTCAAATCATCCAACGCTTGGCCAACAACCCTTCTGGTGTACTGCATTAGTCTTGGGATGGTGCTTCCTTGCGATACAAAGGTCGTCTGGTGCTTCCCCAAACCACAGATCTTCAACAGGCTGTCTTCTATAAACTCCATGCTTCTCCATCGGGAGGGAACTTCAGGTTCCTCAAAACGTATGAGCGGGCACGACGTAACTTCTTTTGGCTAGGAATGAAAAGGACAATTCAATAGATGGTGGCTGAATGTGATGCCTGCCAGCGCAATAAGGGTGAAACGACACTCCTTCCAGGATTGCTCAAACCCTTGCCCATTCCTACACGGATTTGGACAGATATTTCTATGGATTTCATTGAAGGTCTCCCTAAATCTGGAGGGAAGACAGTGATTTTGGTTGTGGTTGATTGCCTCTCCAAATATAGTCATTTTTGTGCCCTCAACCATCCCTATACAACCTCCTCAGTCGCACAAATTTTCCTGGACCAGATCTTCCATCTTCATGGAATCTCTTCTTCCATTGTCTCGAATCGGGATGCAACTTTCACCAGTAACTTTTGGATAGAACTATTTCGCCACACTGGCACCAAATTGAAGATGAGTTCAGGGTATCACCCACAAACAGATGGTCAGACTGAAATTATCAATAAATGCATGTAAACTTATCTTCGTTGCTTCACCTCTGAACCACAACATCAATGAGCAAAGTGGTCGCTCTAGCTAAATGATGGTACAATACCTCTTACCACACTGCCTCTAAAATGACTCCATATGAAGCAGTCTATGGTCAGGCACCGCCAGTTCTTCTTCCACCGCCAGTACTTCTTCCATACACCACTAGCAGTTCACCTGTTCAGGCAATTGACACGGTCCTGTTATCACATCATAATAGCTAGGCTACTATTCTTGCTGAGCAGATATCTGCACTTTCCAGAGCTTAGTTTTTACAGAGATCAGTTATGGTGAGCAGAGTTATTTGGGATCACTCACAGATCAGAGTAGTATATGTTAGACATTGAGTAGACCTTGTGCCAAGGCTAAGCCTTGAGAGCTTAGATTTGATGACCGATGTGACCTTTTGTTCCATACAGTTTCAGTTCAGTGCCTAGAGTTCTGGATGTTATTATTTGCAGCAATGTTTTAGTTGTTTATGGATGATGATTATTGATGTGATATGATGTGACCTATGTAGTTGTGATTATTACCATGGATTATTATCTTGCTGTTTTAGTCATCTTCATAGTATTGACTTGGTATATAACTCATGATGTGGCAGTACTATCTAAATAATAAAATGAAATATCTTGGATGATTTTATATAAAACTAGATGTATTATTTGCACTCTAAGGTTTTCTGACAATACTCATTGGTTTCATTACCCTCCTGTGAGCATGGACATGGTCTTTCATGACATCTTTGTTTGTTAGCCTAGGCACCACATACACTTGACTCCATCCATCCATGACCTTCCTTATTTGGCTTTCACCTTGACTTGCCTTCTTGACTTCTTGATGTGGAGGACTTCCCCATTTCTACCTTTGTGTTGGACCACATCCACGTTTGTTTTGTGTCTCGGCTCTGAGTTGGTGACAGAGCTCGCCTTTGGTGAGTTGGATTTTATGCCTAGATCACTCTAGTCGGTTGCCCCGATGTTTGGCTTAGCGCGGAATTCCCTCTAGTCACATGAGTTGTTGTTGGCTAAAACTGAGAGCACATGTACTACTTATATTGGAAATCTGTTATGAAACCCTGTGAACTTAAAATTCTAGAATGTGTTTTTCAACATAGGTGAATAAAGGCTAAAGCAATGAACTGCTAAAATACCCCGCGAAGGGTATAGAAAGGTCTAAAAAGCAATGGTTAAACAAATGCTATATCTAAATATTGCTGATCTCATGATTGTAAATATGCCCCGGATGCAAGCTGCGATTAGTTGTGCTTCTTAGCACATGTGAAATCCCAAAGGGGTCATATAGGCCAAAAAGGCCATGGAAATGAAATAAATGATCCTGTTGAACCTGGATCAACTTGATGTAGACATGATGCCTAAGTTGAATAAGCACTCTCCAAACAACTTATCCATTTGTGAGGCACTGCCCTTCCCTTTGTTATTTTGTCCAACACAGATTGTAGCTTCCCCTTTCCTCGTCCAAAGTGTCACTTAGTTGAGTTGAGCAAGTCATCCCCTTTGCCTAGCCTTCTTCTAAGCCTTCACCCTTTGCTACAGTTAGGTCGTGTCCGTTGAATGAGTATGTCTTTAAAGCTTTTTGTGCAAGTAAATTATAAATAACAATGAAATATATATGTATTAACTACCACTGAATGATGTTTGTACTTTAAGTTAAGCTGTGAATATGATTAAAGGAACATGTCTTAGTCTTATGTTATAATCTAGTCTTTGGTTACATTTTGACCTAGTCAAACATAGTTTGACCATGGTCATTCTTGGGATCCGTGATGAGATGGACCACATGTGCTTATGGATGTTGATCTATGGTCCCACATACACCGATTGATGATTCCATATGTTGGACATATGCTTCAGATGATGGTTGATGTAGTTGATTAGTTTTATTATTATTTCCAGATCATCATATTTTACACTGTCCGGGAATGGTGGACCCCACAAGTCATCCCATGGTGTATGAGTACTCATTTCTAGTGGATTTAAGTCTTCTGGATCTATTGAGACACTTATCTTTCAGTTCCGGGCATTCCTGGACATGATAGCAGCAGTTATCCACTTGTTGACCAGTTTGGGCATGCTGATCCAGCCTGTCCAACAGAGGCCTTGGAGGCTAGTCGTTGCCTAGAGCACTACAGAGGAAGGAGTGGTCCAACCACTCGTTTTTACCATTATAACCCCCTTCCAGACAGCCTGGTACACTCAATTTGACAGCGCAGGCACCCTAGATGGCAGTTTGGGGCACTTTCAGGGTTTTCAGGAGGATTAAAAAATGGAATAAAAGGGTCACTGAGGAATTCAGTTTGAGCAATTGAGGCAAGGTTTTGGCACTTGGTCTGCTCTGAGGTCATCTATGGTGAACCCCCCATCTTCTAGATTAGTTGGCATCAGTCAGTGGGGTCCACAGTGGTTACATGAGGTCTTTTACTGCATGTCTCTCTCAGATTTGGAGACAAAATTTGAACATTTGTATATTTGACATGTCATAGACTCATTATTTTATATTATTGTGCCATGGGGACATGCTAGTGAAGGGAATTAATACCTCCTAGCCGCACCATGAGCTCCTAGTGACTTGTCTTGATCTTATATTGTGGCATGTGTTTCTAGCCACCCCTCATGTATGACGTCACCCTCATTGAGTCACTTTTAGCTATGACGTCATCACTTAGTGAGTGATCCATGTGATATTATGTATTGGCTCATCTTAGCCATTGATTAGATTGTTATATCTTTTGATCTCAACCACTAGTTTTAAAAAGTGGTTTTGTGGTTTAGGGTTTTGGTCTTTATTATCCTATAAAAGGAAGAGACCCCCCTATTGTAAAAATGATCTAGAGAATTTTGTCTCTTGGTTATTGGAATAAAAATATCTTCTTGGGCATCTTGGATCTTGGAGTTGGAATGCTTGTGGTGATTGTAAATGCGTCTTCCTCTGCACTAACAGACATTGGTGTCCATCTTGGATTTTATCTTCAACTAACATTTTTTGCAGGCAAAGAACACGTCTTGGGGCAATTAGCATTGGTGGGGTGGCCTACCCTGCTCGTTTCAACAAGTCGTTTGGGTTACAGGCAGTTGTTTTGTCTTTGCACCAACAATTTCATGTTATTCATCTCTTTTGTTTGCATCTACTTCCATTATTGTCAATTGATTGATCTTTGTGTCCTTGATTGACAGGAATAGGGAGGCCGATTTGGTTGAAGGAGGCAAAACGTTGGTAAGATGGGCTTTATCAAGTTTGGCATTTGATCTTTGTGGGAAGTAATCCTCGTCACAAGCAACCTCCATCTTCATTTTCCAGGTACGCTCAAGGAGGTACGATATTCTTCTATCTTAACCATCTTTTCTCTTAGATCACAAACCCCATTAAAATCAAAACCCTCATTTTATATTTTTTCAGATCTACTTGGATCTAGCAAGCCTTCGGGGATAATTTTTAAGACCCACCTCTCTAGCATCCATGACAATCCGGATCTGTAGTTTGGTGGTGATTGGCCTCCATTTGACCCACTTCCGAAGGCACATTGGCCTCTCTAAGGGAAGTCGCATTCCTTGAGGGAGGGCATTTGCTAGGTTCTAGTATATGGGTAGGTGAGATCCCACTTGATTTGGATAAATCACCCTTGATAACCTACCCTTAGTGCTTCACCTCTTTGATTTTTGCCTTGTGGGCCCCATTCCTCATTTAGAGGGTTGAGCCCCACTTGGGTCATTGGGTGATGCATTTTCAATCTTAGATCTATGGAGATCTAGCAAACATTTGGACTTGATAATTTAAACCCACCTTGATATTTGTCTTAACTACCCCGATCTACAATTTGGTGGAATTTGGATTCCATTTGCCCCCTAAAATTAAGGCACTAGTCCCCCTTCGGTAAATCGCACTCCTTGGGCTAGTAGTCTTTTGCTAGATCCCATATGTAGGTGTTGTCCCTTGCATCTTAGATCCATAGATCTACATCATTGCATGCCCCTTATTACCATTCTACCCCTAACTTGACCTTGTGGGCCCCATTTGAACCATTTTCCACTTTTTAAGGAGTGGGCCCCACTTGTTTGACTTTCCTAGTACTAGATCTATTCAATTGAGCCTAATAAGTGGCACTAGTCATTTATTGGTTGAAACACTTGTCACCTCTTAAGCCTCTTCTACCACACTTAAACCCTTGGGTCCACTTAATCTAACTCACCATTGGTCTCCTTGATTTACTTTACAAGTTTCCCTAGGAACCTTTTGGTTAGTTAGTCTACATTGATTGGCTAGGGTCTCCCCCTTGATCTTGATTAGTCTTGATTTAAAGTGAAGAGTGCCTCGGTTATCGTGACACCCAGCTTGCATTGGGAATCGTGGCATCTCTTGGGTCACCTCTTTAGTTGTCCAACACCTCTACCATCTTGGATAGGATACCTTTGTTCAAATATTAACCAAGAAAATGTTGAGAAGGAATGTATGCTAGGGTTTGCATGCATGCATGCAAAAGTGAGTTTTTTTCATTAGCTGTTAGGTTTTTGGTAAACCTAATTTACCAGTGAGATGTTATAAGGAGACAAAAGGTGTCTGTCTCACTTATTGAGACAATTGATCTGAGATAGATCAATAGAGAGGAGGACGAATTTCCTAGAGAAGGAGGGCACATTCCTATTGGAGGAGGAAGCTCGTACTGCATCCGGTTGAGCGATTGCGTGTCTGTAACTTGCAGAGTATCTTCGTCTCAGTGATTGAGGAAGATCAGTGATGATCAGAGCTCAGATCTGCTGAGATCTGATTTAATACGAGTCACTCTTCAGTTGAGGGAGGGCGCACGTGTGCATGCAGAGAGGGACGTTTTCAGCAGCAGGCTTCTTCAGTTGGCAGAGCAGATCAGAGCAGAGAAAAGAAAGAGACAGATCAACCAGAGGTGCTTACAGGGATACTCAGATCCAGTTTTGCAGTTAGGGCACATTCTTCCAATGCATGCATCAGCTGGATGCATGCAAAATCCATAATTTGCCTGAGTTACTTCTGAGGTAACCCTGTATTGTACTTGTCTCTTTTCTTATATGGTCTGGGATCGAGAGAGAAGATAGCCCCACAGTTAACTGGTTTTTCCCCCAAAGGGTTCCAGGGTATATTTGTTGTTATGTGTATGATTGCATATGTGTTAAAGTGGTAAAGAGATCTAGTTGTTAAGTTTATGTTTGCATGAGTATTTACTTACATTGAGATTCAAATTGCTTGAGATCTCAGGGTGATCCAGAGGGAGTAGTGATCTCTGGATCTAATATTTACACGGTATCAGAGCCTTGGAAAGGGTTAGGGAGAGCTTTCATACTCAGATCTACAGCTGCAGCAACAGATCTACATCATGGGGGAGGAGCAAATTGTTTGCACTTCTTGCTCCGCTATGGATATTGATGAGTATACTACCGACGGGATTGACAGGGAGATGGCTCTTAACTCCTGTCAATCATTGATGGCCTCCACTTCTAGTATATGGTACATATACAGTGGAGCTTCTAGTCATATGACAGGTGTTCGCGGATATTTTTCTGACCTAGCAAAGGATGGGATGGATCTTGAGATTGTCCTGGGAGACAACTCTACGGTCAAGGCTATAGGACGAGGAACTGTGTCCTTCTAGAAAGACTTTCGAGAACAGATGAGAGTTCGTGATGTTCTACATGTTCCAGGTCTCAAGAAAAACTTGATCTCCGTTTCTACCATTGAAGATCGAGGACTATGGGCGATGTTCAGAGATGGAAACGTGCTAATTCATCCCAAGGGATCCAATGTTGCTTGAACTGAGAGGATTGGAGTCCGCAGTGGGAAACTATATAAACTGAGCTTCCAACTTCATCATGCCCTAAGTCATAGCAGTCAGGATGAGGGATGTGATCCTTGTGAGCTTTGGCATAGAAGGATGGCTCATTTGCACCATCCAACTCTAAAGATTCTAAGGGAGATTGTGACAGGAGTACATGAGTTCAGCATTGAGCATACCGATGTGTGTAAGGGGTGTGCTCTCGGAAAGTACGTCAAGACTGCATTTCCCAAGAGCGACACCAGAGCTACAAGAGCTCTTGATTTGATTCATTCTGACCTTTGTGGTCCGATGTCCACCACATCACTGAAAGGATACAAGTACTATGTGTCTTTCATTGATGACTATTCTAGGAAGACCTAGATCTACTTCTTGAAGTGCAAAGAGTCTAAGGAAGTTTTGCAGAAGTTTCAAGAGTTCAAGGCTCTTGTGGAAAAACAGACAGAAAGGAAGATTAAGATCTTTAGATCAAACAATGGGGGAGAGTACACCTCCATTGAGTTCAATAAGTTTTGCACTCAGGAAGGCATCAAGAGGTAGTTGACTATTCCTTATATGCCTCAAAAGAATGGGTTGGCTGAGAGGAAGAACAGGGCCATTATTAGAGCTGCGAGATCCATGTTGCATGATCATGGACTGCCATTTTTCCTTTGGACTGAAGCATGCAACACTGCAGCCTACATTCAGAATAGGAGCCCCATAAGGCTTTGGGGGACAGGACCCCTGAGGAGGCTTTCTCTGGGAAGAAACTTGAAGTTGGGCACTTCAGGATTTTTGGATGCCTCACCTACTCTCATGTTCCTTCAGAGAAAAGGACAAAGCCGAAACGCACTTCAGAAAGAGGAATTCTGGTTGGGTATGATGAGACTTCAAAGGCCTATCGCATTTACATGCCTGCTCTCAAAAACACTGTTGTGAGGCAGGATGTGAAGTTCGAGGAGGATCGGGCCTTTCGGAAGTCATGTGAGTCAAAGAAGGGAAAATATCAAGTTGCTACATCCCCACTTCACATAAGACTGAGTACTGCTCAGTAGTCAACAGGGTCCCAAGTGTCTGGAGTGACAGATGCACAAGATACGATTTCTATGGGCACAGGAGTAGGAACTGGTACAGGATCTCAGCTTGGTGATCAATTGAGATCAGGGTCCTGTTATCACATATATAGCAGCCGAGCTACCATACATTATTTTTCTGATTCTAGTACACTATTCAGCCAGTTCCCTTACATTGAGATGTTGAGATGAGCATCTATATTGGATCACTATCAGATTTTGGACAGCAGTTGTATTCCCCATGCCATGACTGAGTCTCGGGACACTCAGAGAGATGATCGATGTAGACATTATACCATTTGTACAGAGCAGTCAGTAGTGCCCAGAGTTACAGCAGCAATTTCAGAGGACGGATGATGGTACAGGTGATGAGCATTCAAGTATATGACTCAGCCGGTATATCATGGTGTTGTGGTTATATTGCTTTTATATTTATTCTTATAGCATGTCTTAGCACTTAGTGTCATGATCTGGCGATCATATAGATATGTGGATCTGGTTGATCTTATTATATATATTATATTGCCCCTACTCAGACATAGAAGTTCACTATTCATACTCATTGGTCTTACCCTTCTTAGGGAGAATAGAGGTGATCATTCCACCATACCTTGGCTTGCTAGTGTCGGCTCCATTATTCATTGTCTTCATCCATCCATTGCCTACCTTTTAGTTTATCACCCTGACTTACTACTTGACTAGTGACATGGAGGATCTTTTCCCCACTGTAGCCTTTGTATTGGATGAGCTTCCCTGTTTATTGTGTCTTGGCTCTGAGTTGGTGACAAAACTTACCTATGGTGAGTTGGAGTTCCTTGTGAATTCCCCCTAGTCACTAAAGTTGTGTTGGCTAAACCTGAAACTTTTAGTGCTGCCATGAATACAAAGTCTGGAAAAAATGAAATGTTATATCTTGTATGAAAAGCCCATTCATGCAATGTGTTTCTAAACACACATGAATGAAAGGCATGCCAAATGAAAATGGCCATGAAAATAAAATGTTATATCTTTTGGAAATGTAAATACCTAGGTAAACAAGCTGTCTGTGACACACCTAGAAGTGCTCAAGTAAACAAGTGCCTTAAAAACACACTTGCAGCAGAAACCCTAAATAAATGTAAATCTGTGCAATGTGTTTATAAACACACATAGATCAAGGCTATGGAAACTTCAGCCCCAAAAAGCAATGGAACTTAAATGCTATATCAAAACAATTGTTGGCCTTATTTGTATTATGGATTGTGCGCATCTGTTAAAGGTGAATAAACCCTCTTTGAACAACTCATCCATTTGTGAGACACCGCCATTCCCTGTGTTGTTGCTCATTCAGTATATACTATGGCGTGTATTCCCTCTCCCTTTGCCAAAGTGTCACGAAGTTAAGTCCGTCAAGTCATCCCTTAGCCTAGCCAGTTATTTTAGCCTTCACCCTTCACTAGCAAATTGATCACAGCTATGAAGTGAGTATGATCTTGAAAGTATAGTCTGAGTAATAATAATAATTAATGACATTATATATTTGGATTTAGATCGCTAGTAATGATTACTTTGTGTTATAATTGTTATTTGAATAAGTTGTAGAGCATGCATTAACCTTTGACACTTTGCAGCAGCTTCTGATGATGGTCTGAGTTATATTTGGTCATGTTGACTTGGTCAAACCTAGTTTGACCAAGGTCAACTGTAGGACATGAGATGGTTAGACCTTGTGATGATATGGATAGATGATATATGGTCTATGTACATGTACATGATGATTCTATGTAGCAGCTACAGGGTTATGATGATGATTCATGGTTTACAGCAGTATTTGATCATTTACAGATTATTATTATTTGACTTGTTTCGGTATATTGGATATATATTTTGATCATGCAGAGATTCATATGGTGTATGAGTACACATCTTGGATAGATTTGGACCTTCTGAGTCGAATGAGACAATCTGTTTTCAGTTCCGGGCACTTACAGTGATGATTGAGCCTCAGTAGGCTATCCCAGTGCAGTTTTGGTCTGTCGGAGACCCTGTCAGAGCAGATGTGAGTTTTATTTGGTTGACCTAGGGCACTGTGCTTGGAGGGGTGGGTCCAGCCACTTGTTTTTACCATATTACCCCCTTCTCGGACACACTAGTGCCCTCACCTTGACAGCGTAGGCAATCCAGGAGGCAGTTTGGGGCAGTTTCAAGCTTCCCGAGGCATTTCAGGATTTGTAGAAATGGCTATTCAGGAATTCGATTTGGGCTACTGAAGCAATGTCTTGGCGTGGGATGATCAATGATGATGGATTGATGTCTTCCACACCTCCTCCAACAGTTTCAGCTTCATCAACACCCGCATCCATCACTTATGGCACTTTCTGATTATTTCTGAGGTCTTTTGAGGCCTACTATTTGTCCATAGAGGCATGATTTGGTATATTGATGACTATTTTATTACTATTGTGCTATGGGGATTGACCAAGGGTGGCTAAAATTACCCCTTGCACCCACCATAAGCTTCTTATTATATTTTGTCATCATGATTTTGTGGGATTCCCCTCTTCTAGGGCGATTTTGTCCACTTATGTTATATTTTTTGAGTGATCCATGTATTTTATTGTTGAGCTCATCTCAACCATTGATTAGACTTTTGTATCATTTAATCTTAGCCACTCATTCAAAAAGTGGTTATGATTTTGATGCCTCTCCTTCCTACTTAAAGGAGAGAACTTCTCATTGTAAAGGGGACTTGTGGCTCTGGATTATTGGAATAGAAAATTATTATTGCATCTATCTCTAGTGTTGTGGTGAATGTTTTTGGTGTTTGTTCGTTGGTTCTTCCTTTGCACCGAGTTATTGGAGATCTTGTTTTGCCATATCTTTTGTACCACATTTTTGCATCTACAGGTGGATGCCGATTTGCTTTGAGGAGGAAGTATTGGTAGGGGAACACTCTCCCTACTTCTTCTTTGGTTCTCTTCGTTGGCAACAGGGAATATTACTGTCCCAGGACCTTCTATTCTATGTTATCATTGCATTTTACTTGTATTTCCTCCATACTTGACCTCTCTGATTGAAATCGATTTTCCTTGGATTGACAGGTAGAGGAGGGTGCACTTGTGGGCTAGGGCATCAATTTGGCAAGCAAAATCAACAATCTGTCATTTGATCTCTGCGGGAATCTTCCTCAACATCAAAGCATCTCTCTTCATCACTCAGGTATGATCTCAAGGTAAGTTCTATCTCCATGATCTATCCACTTGTCTAAAACATTTAAAACCCTAATTAATCAAAACCCCCATTTTTACATTTTTTCAGATCTACTAAGATCTAGTGGCTTCTTGGGTAAGATATTTAAAACCCACCTCTATAGTATCCACCTCATCCTGGATCTGTAGTTTGGTTAGGATTGGCCTCCATTTGACCCTCTTCCCAAGGCATTTAGCCTCTCCAAGCAAGGGTGCACTTCCTAGTTTGGGTGGGTTGACCTAGATCTAGTACGTGGGTAGTTGAGATTCCACTTGATTCGTGATCTACACATCTAATAACCTACCCCCAGATTGTCACTTTTCTGATTTCTACCTTGTGGGCCCTATTCCACATTTTAAGGGATTTAATCCCATTTTTGGACCATTTGGTATCTTTAAACTCAGATCTAGCCATCGGATTGCCTTGAAATTGTAGATCCATATCCTCACCTGATCAACCTACTTGGATCTAAAATTTGGATACCATTGGACTTGTCTTGATTGATTTATCCCACTTTTTAGCCTCCCTTGGTAAAGTCGCACCACCTTGGAGAAGTGAGTTGGCCCACTTCTAGGACATGGGTACTTGAGATTTCAGTGGATTTGGAACGGGCATAATTCAAAACCTAGGTCTAGTGTGTCACTTCATCAAATCTTGCCTTGGGGATAGCATTCCTTGTTTTAAGGGATTGTGGTCCACTTAGGTCAAACCTAAATCTAGACCTATTCATCCATCAAGACTTTAATTGCCCACTTGTCTCATGCAATAGGAGTCTCCAACCACAAGTTAACTACACTTTGACTCCATTATCCCAATTCCCAAGGCACTGGTCTCTCTCCAAGTCAATTCGACTTTCCTAGATTGTTGGATTAACTTGTGGTTTGACCCTTGTGTGGTGAACTAAACCCTTGGATGTCATCATGTATCATGATCAAGCTTGTCACTTGTACTAGTTAGCCCCAATTCAACCCCTAAACTACCCTGCATCGGACACGATTCCCAAGGTAGTGGATTTTCTCACATTGAACTAGTACATTAATCCTGGATCTTATCTTTAAATACTATAAGTCACTCCCACATCAACAATGAACCAAAGCTATACTCATTGAACCCCTCACTTGTCTTGTGACTTCATCCTAAGGTCTAGGATAAACCATACACTTTACTTCACTTAGAATTAACTTGATTTGGTGTCTTGGTTTTGATCTCTCCTGTCGGGAGTAGATCGGGTCTCCCCCTTCGTTGTTTGGGCTAGATAACATAAAGCGAAGGTTGCCTCGACTGGCGTGACAACCATCTATTGGAGGTTGAGGTGATCGTGGTTACACCTTTTCAGTTGCCCTTCCCTATTGCCATCCATGAGTGGATACATCCATAGGGGTAACTACAATTTAGGTGATAACAGGTCCCAACTTACAGGTTCTCGAGCTACAGGATCAATGGCTACTGGCACCTCTACTAGAGGTACTCACTCACCCAATGTTTATTTCCACATAATCCCCAGGTTTCATCGAATCAATGCTGCTCTTCCTCCGATCCTGCCTATCAAAGATGCTTTCAATTGCTACTAGGCCACGAGGCACATGATTGTTGAACTGATCACCCTCACCTTGATACTCTTTACCTTCTTGCAAATTGACACTAAAGTTCGAGAATTCTTCAACATTATGAATAAACTTTAAGATTTGTTCATCATCTCGAAAAACCCACCAATGTTCCATGTTATCTGGTATTGATGGCCTAAAATTGTTTTCTAAAGTACAGTAACCATTTAACATCTCATCTGATGGTTGAAGGGTTGATGCTGAAACTGCTAACTTATCCGCTGCGCAGTTCTGGTCTCTAGGAATGGCTTCTATGTTTAAGGCATCAAAGAATTCCATGGTGTCCCAAATTGTATTTCTGTACTTTTTTAATCTCTAACACTTTCATGCAAATTGGTTCTTGACTTGTAGAACTATCAAATCAGAGTTGCCTTTTATACTTAATATCTTTATCCCCATATCTTTAGCTAGTTGAATCCCAAGTAAGAGTGCCTCATATTCTGCTACATTGTTTGTTGCTTCAAATTCCAATCTATATGCAAAGTTGAAAATTTTACCTCTTGATGAAGTAATGATAATCCCAGCCCCCTTTCTCGCTCTTGAATGAGCTCCATCAAAGTTTATCTTCCAAATTTCATCCACCTTTTCATTCTTAATTTGTTCTTGAATAGGGGCTAATAAGGTAGAATTTTTTGCATAATTCCCAAGATCACCAGTATTATAAACATATTGATTTGAGGGTCTCTTGGGGTTTTCCACATGATTCTTCTTTTCCTTCTCGTTATGCAATTTTACTAATGAGTCTTCTGATGCAGGTACAGTGGTGTAAGTCCAATCCATTTGGATCCAACCTCCTAAAGTAGCAGCCCATTTTTTGGAAAGTAACATCCCCCACTTATCAGGTACATCTATGACAAGGATATCCATAGTTACATGAATATCTGGATACTTGGCCAATCTGACTGGTTGATTTTCAATAATGCCAACTACGTCAACTTGTCTAGAATCCATGGCACAAACATTTTGGTATGGTCTAGATGTTCTAAGATTAAGTTGATGCATAACCTTCTTGGTCATGATGTTGGATGAGGATCCTGAATCTAACATACAGTTGTGTAGAAGAAGATCACCTATCATGAATGATACATAAAAAGGTAGATGATCTTCTTTTCTTGAGTCCATGGTGTGTATAATTACTAATGGATCTTCCATGATATTGTTGTTGCTTGTGGAAGGTTGCTCTAAGTTTTCAGAAAAGGTGACTTTCTTAGGAATGGGAGGGTTTAAAACTCTCATTAACTTTTCTCTTTGTTCAGGAATATTGAAGATTTCGGTAGCATGCATAAGTATTCTAACTTTTTTAAACCAATTACCTAAATCAATATTCATATCATCAGAATCATAAGGATTTGTTACCTTGAGAGGATATTAAATATTTTGTCCAACATTTTCTCTTCTTTGGTACATGAAGCCTTTGAACTTCGGCATCTCTTGGATTTGGTCAGGTGAAGGCATCTCTCCATAAGTCTTAGTAAGGTTGTCTTTCTCCTGGTTGTATTGTCTAGCCTATTTCCAACTCTCTCTAGGAATGGTATGAACATCACCTACGAGGCTACGACATTTACATAATCAGGCTCGCTTCAAATCTGCTCACTACTGCTCGGCTCAGGAAAACCATTTTCAAGGACATAGCATGCAAAGTAACAAGTAGACTCTTCATGAAAGTCTTTGCATGCTATTTAGAAAGGTTTATAATTGTCAACCATGTTAGCAATCTCTAATTGATTTGGAGGCCTCTTTTCATGGTTTGGTCATTTCTTCAGCCAATTTACCTTTGGAGGAAAATTTCGTTGAATGGGTTGGGACTGAGATCGTTCCATAGCTATTACCCGATTTTGCATCTCTTTGAGTTGGGAAACATACTTCATTTCCATAGCTTCCATCTTCTCATTCATCTCTTTCATTTTTCTGTCATGATTATCTTTAAGAGAAGAAGATGTCTTTTTTTTAGGCTCCGTTTGTTTCATAGGAAATAAGGCTCTTGTATACCCAGGAATGTTAGACTTTCAAGAGGATTGCATGTTTCTATCAATTTTGACAGCCATATCCTGAGCCATCAAAAGGGTGGTGGGCTCCTTATCTCTAAGATGATATTGTATTTCAACACTTAAAGCTTCAATGTAATAAACCAATATGGATTGTGCTGTTGGTTTAAAATCCGCATGCATGCTGTTCACTAAGTCCTAGAATTTTTTATTAAATTCGTCCATAGTCTCGTTCTCATTTCTCTTAATAGTGTGTAGGGTAGCTAGTTGTTGACGTGGATCCTTCTTCTCTCCCCATTTGGTTGTGAAAGTAGTTTTGAAGTCTGCTAGAGTTGCATAGGAATTGTTGGGTAGGTTCATAAACCACTCACCGACATCACCTTCTAGAGACAAGGCAAATAATTTCATATAAACATCTTCGTGCCTGTGGTTAGCTGTCCTACACCAACTTCTGGTACACATTGAAAAGCTCTTCAGATGGATAGTTGCAAAAATGGCATCGGTTCCAATGAAAGTAGGCAATTTGCCAATAGCCTTGTCGGGTAGATCATGGAGTTGACCTGCTATTTGAGAAATGTTAAGTGGACTAAAAAATTCACCCATTATGTCAGCTAAAATATTATTGTTTTCTAAAAAAAGGCAATGGATGTCCGAATTAGACTCGAATCCTAGATTCTCAAGGATCCTACGAGAAGAGAGCTTGTTTAATCTTCTCCGATAAACCTCTCAGGTTCAGGGATGAAATCAAACAAGCCTACGGAATTTCTTCTAGTTGAATACCTTGGTAAATTACTTGACAGTGGAGTTGCCAGATGGATCAAGCCTAATTTCAGAGTTTATTAAACTAAAAATCTATCTAAAAGTTTAAGGTAAAAAACTAAAAGAAAAACTAAGGTAAGTCGTACCAGGAACAAAAAATTTGTCCCCGACAACGGCGCCATAAATGTTGCTGTCAAGATTCACACCTAGGGGGGAGCGCAGCAAAAATCTTTCGAAGCTGCCCGATGTGGCCTTGGGGGCAATCAAAGAGTCAGATGCTGTCACCTAATCCTGACTCCTCCGTTTAGGTAAACTCCTAATGAAGCCAAGGGGGGTAGACCCTACTAAAAGAAAAGGTTTTCTAAGGCTTTTAGTTAAGTTTATGTAATTGGAATGGATGTTGTTTTAGGAGTTTTTGATTTGAAACAAAATTAAACCAAGCTATTCGCAAATTTAATCAATGGCACATTCACAACATGATATAATAACATGAACAATAATTTGAGATAGATAAAAAGCAAAGCTGTTCATAAGATATAAAGCAAAGATTTGGGAAATATTGCTATTGCTCAAAGACCAGTGCTAATGGAGTCACTGTCTGTTTCTTAAAATGCTGAGATGGCTGTTGTGCGAGTGCTCTTGGTTTATTTTATTATGTATTTTAGAAGATGAGGTTGATTTATTGTGGGATGAAGGGATTCTCGATATACCTTGCGGTACAGGGAATATGTTCGGAATGTGATCTAGGTGGCTTCGTACAAGGATGTGTGGGCTAGAATGGAGTCTTGAGAGTGATGTTCAACACTACACCAACAAGGGTGTATTCTAACTATGCTCTGAGGTAGCCTCCTAGTTGTTCCCGCTTCCTTAGTCGAAATTTCCCCACTTTCGATCATTATCGAGGCAACGCCGGATTTCCTTGGTTTGGGGGACTTGATTTTATTAATGAGTGGATTAATTAAATGTGAAAATTTAATAAGTGCAAAACAACCGTTTTTGATATCCCAAAGCTAAGACTAGCCTACGATGGGTAGAGCATACACGGTGTTTGCAAAACATTAATTCCAATTTTATTGATTCTTCAACAGAGAGCACTCTTGATCCGCTAAATGCGAGATTCAAGAGATTTTAAGGAGTCTTAAGACTCAACATAAATTGTAAGTGCAAAGATACTTAAAGTAAAAACTTGAAATGGTCTAAATTATACCCAAGAGTCTCTTTCAGGTCCAGGACCATACTCAGGAAAGCAAGGGGGTTAGTGAAAAAAGTAGACTCTCCAATAGAGAGCACTCTTGATCCGCAAATGGCAAGATTCAAGAGATTTTGATGCTTTTAACAAGAAATATGTAAAGATATGAAAGATTAGAATTTGAAAGTAGTTACGCTTGCGAAAAGAAAACTTTTAGCAATTTAAAACTTTCAAACTGAAATGAAACTAATCTAGCATGTTTTTTTATCTAACTATGCAAAATACTAAGCCAAAGCAGAGGAAGATACAGGCTTCCCCCAAATGGGGGAAGAGGGGTGTGGGAGCCGTAATCCCACTTGCTTTTTATTAATGATTACAATTGAATTAACACTCCGATAGAGAGCGCCCTTGATCCGCTAATAGCGAGATTCAAGAGACTTATTAGCTTGAAACAAGCAAAAGAAAAAGTAGGATCTTGAAGAAGATAGATTTTTGTGGTTCAAGCTCCCAAAAGGGGTTTGTTTCTTCACTTTCCTATGACAGAAAGAAAAATACCAGCGAACAGAAAATTTGTTAGGATGTTAGTATTGGTTAGCTAAAAACACATAATTTCACAGTTTAGCATTTGCAAATGATAGGAAAATTTTTAGTGTGTTTCAAATACTAAAAAAAGATAATACTTTGATCTAATCTTTAAATGTAAATTTGAAGCTTTTAGATCTAGTAAATATGCATAGCATAAGAGGGTAAATGTTGAACTTTAATGGATTTATCTTTTGCTAAGCATAACAGTAACCAAGATAAAGGAAAGAGAGAGATTTTTAAAGATTTGAAGGATGGAAGAAGAAGTGGCTGCCAAATCTCGAATCTCTTGAGGAGAAGGAGGTTCCGGTAGGACAAAAGAATATTAGATTCATGAAATAGTTGCGAAGCGAAAGAAAATGCAGCTGAGCTTAAAGTACTTCTTCGCTTTTCTGATAACCTGCAATGCTTCACAACTAAAAACAACCCATGATCAAATCCAGTATATTTTAATAAGAGAAATTTTGGAGAGCCTAAGTATAACTGACTACTTTTGGCTACTCTTTGACTTCAAATATAAAACATAGATAAACAAGTTGAAGTTACAAATGCTTACCCTATGGATTAACAATAATCTTCTAAGCTAGGACATATCAATGAGATTGCAAAAAGAAGTAAAACAAAGAAAGATATCACCTCATATGTTGATCAAGCATTCCCAATCAAGACAATTGCACTGCATGGACCTCCAAAGCCTCAAAATTTATTCAAAATCTTTGCACAAAGACAAAAGCATTATACAACAATTATAGTAGAGGTTCCTTGCATCCATCAAAATGAGGGAGCAAGCCTCACATTATATAGCCAAAGAGGAGAAGAGAGGGGGGCGCATGAGACGGTTGAGAAAGAGTGCGCACCCCTTAATTGAAGGAGAGATCCACATTGAAATAAAAGCTTGGAGCTTTGGTTGGTGTGAGGGGATGAGGTGGCTTCCACCTCATGAGAGGGGTGCCCCTCTCACTTTGTAACCACCGCCCCTTCCTTTGCGAATTGTCATGCGTGGAAAGCCGCCCACGTGAGGAAGGAAAGGCGCATCCTTCATTTTTTAAAACCCTTCGCTATCCCAATGTTGATTTATGACATGTGCTTTATTCAATAATATGGGTCGCATTTCATTAGAAACCATATGCCACGTTTTCCATACCCCTTTTTAATCATCTTTTGGATTTGGATTTTTGTCTTTTGTGCATTTTGTAGCACACTTAGCATTTAAATGTTGTTTTGTAGCACTTTTAAGAAAAAATGCCACAAATGACAATTTAATCACCCGAAACCTAGGAAAAGTGGGTCCTAGGTTAAAGAGGACGCTTTGAGTGTGAAAACGAGCATCCCCATGCCAAATTCGGCCTTTAGACGATGCTTTTATTACACTTTGAATTTTTTCATTTAAACCATTAAAAAATGGTCTAATTTTACAGAAAAATTTATTTTTTATCGGAATGAAACCAAACTCCTAGGGGACCTTGTGCATGTCCATACGACTCAATATTGATGGCTAGCATATAAAAATACATAGAAACTTAGGCTTTAATAACTTCCCTAGGTTCGACCACCATGGTAAATACTCTAGCTTTGGAGTTGTGAGTAAAAAAATCAGGAATTATATGCCACTGAAGTGCAACGCATAATTCCTAAGGAAAAAACACTCTAGAGTATCCCCTTGACAGCTAAACTTAAGGTAGGCCAAGCCTTTTACAAAATGACCATGCTTATACCAACTTATTACAATTCCCCCAAGGTGGTCTGGACATGCAATTATTACAAAAGGGGCCAAAATTGGCCCTGAAAAAGTCTTCTGAAGTTCTGAACACTAATGATGAACACTAGACATGTTCATGAAACTGGTGGCTCACAAGAAGTCCAACTATGGTACAAAATAGTTGGTAACACAGCTCAAGCTGCACCATGAAAGATATGCTTATTTCAATCTCTTCTCATAATAAAATATCATTAAAATCCTAGATCTAGCTTAAGGTGGAGTAAATAAATCTAAAAACTCTACTACTCAACTAACAACACATAAAAAATGAGTGGTTAATGCCACATGTACCAGTATCCATCAAAGTCTCCCCATCCAAGGTGGAATGCTCCAAGAATAAAGGTAAATAATCCATGAACAACAATCCTAGATCTAGGGTTGGAACACCCCTTGGAAAGAGGAAAAAATGGCCAGAAAGATGCACCTAGCGCTCCCAAAATACTAAACATTTGCTTGATTGTTCTACACTATTGGAAGGGTCTCGGAATGAGCTTTCCAACCATATATTGCACTTCCCCAATGGAGCTAGGAAGGGTAAGATCTACTATTCTGAAGACAGGGTACCGAATTGCTAAAAAATGGCCTAGAAACCAGCAAAAACGGTCCAGAAAGATGACTTGAATACTTTAACACCTCGGAGAACTAGGCTATGCGTTCAACCATATGAGATAGCCCTCTGAAAAACCTTTCTATTCATATATCATTAGCCTTGTTACCACCTAAAGTTGCACTTTAGTTGGACTTCAGTGAGCCGCCAGTGTTGCACAATCACTTGTGCTTTTCAGTGTTCAGAAGTTCCAAGCTTGGCCTGTTCAAGGCCCCCTTTTTTTAATGTTTTGTAGTACATGACCGTGCCCCACGGGGTTTGTAATAAGCGTACTAGCATGGTGGTTTTTGAGTGACTCGGTTCCCTAGGACTTAACAATCAAAGAAGGTATTCCAAGGAGTTTTTTCCCTTGTCGATTATGCCTTGCCTTTAACCGAGTATAATCGATGAGTTTTTCTCCTGCTCCTCCAAAGCTGGAATGCCCAAAGTGGGGGTTAGGCCTTAGGGGATTATTAGAGCCCATTTTGTAACATGTATAAACATGCTAGGCGCTAGAATTTCATCGTTTTGTCATGTACTAGGTTCCCCTGAAGTTTCAGTCGATTCCGAGAAAAAATATTTTTCGCATTTTTTAAGCCATTTTTTAATGGTTTAATTAAAAAATTTCAAAAGGTGATAAAAGTCTTATCCGGAGTCGGAATTTGACGCAGGGATGCTCATTTTCAAGCTCAGAGCATCCTCTTTACCCCGGTATCCAGTTTTCCTAACTTTCGAGCAGTCAAAGCGCCCCGTGGAGCAGTTTTGCCTATTAGAGCTACAAAGTGGCACTTTAATGCCAGAAAAACATCAAAATGCACTTTGGCAAATAATTAAAATATTCAAAAAGTGGAATTTTGGCACATGCCAAATGACATGGATTAAGTCAACTAAGATGGACGACTATGCTAAGGGAGAAAGCATATGTTAAAAATTTATTAAAAAGTCAAAATTGAAATATTATATTCCATGCTCCATCCTCACACGTGAGCAACCGTACGGATTTAATATATGGATAGTGAGTTCAAGTGGGGGGCCATCCTATATGACATGGCGTATTTGCAATAGATGGGAGACTATGCTAGAGTGTCAAAGCATTTTGTTTTGGCCATTTTAAAGATTGAAGCATTAAAATACAAATCCGTATGGATTCCTCACGTGGGGCCTTCTCCACTTGGGCCATGAGCGTTTTGATTGGAGGAGAAGTGTGGTATATGAGTGGCGTTTAGAATTATGCCTCAAAACCTTTGGTTATAAATTCTTAAAAGTTTGAGTGAGTTTTTTCATGCCACGAATTGAAGTTCACGTGGGCCATCTTCCATGCAGCCGTACATTTTTTGGAAAGGTTGTAAATTATTCGGTGGGGCAGCATTGATGATATGGCATCACTCACTTGGATAAGCTTTATCTTACAACAATCAATAGAAACTCTTCAACATAAAGCTTCAGCCGTTTGGAAACATCACTTCACATCCTCATCCTCTCACGCATGAGCCTCACGCATGAGCAACATCTTCATCATTTTGGCAACTTCTTCGTTGAGGTGTTTTTGTGCAAGAGAAATGACGCTTCTCCATTGGCTTATGAGGTTGCTTGCTCTACAAACTAGGAGCTTTGTCTCCTTAGGGTTTTGCGCCCTAGCTTCATGCCATTTGCTATAAATTGAGGAGCTTGGCTCCATTGTAAGGATCAGAAAGTGTGGAACCTCTGCTTATATTTGTATTGTAATATTTTTCTGAGTTTAATAAAGAAGGCTTTGGAGGCTAGTCTGGTGATTGTCTTTGGTTGGATCTTCATGCTTGTTACATTTGAGGTAAACTGTATCGTGTTGCATAAGTTAGTATTGTCGGGATTGTATGTCTTTTAAAAGGAAAGTTATCTTTCATAAGGAATAGTGAGTAATGCTTTATAGGTTGCTTACTTTTGTCGATGATATTAGAATGCTAGAAGTAGTACGATCTCTTGTTTGAATCTATTATTTCTCAAGTTTTCTGTTGTTCATTTACACATATACTCTTATCCCCTTGCTAGTTGTTTGCAGCTGTCTACAGGTAGCCTAAGCTGGAGAAGTCCACGAACATGTTAGATCGTGCCTTCTTTCAGTAAATACGAACCAAGTCTCGATCTTACCGGTGCATCAGGGAGCTTGACTCCATTGCCCATTCTTCACTTGCTCAAACCCCCATGGGTTCACTTTTCTAGATCCATTTTTTTATTCTATCTCGGTTACTGTCCTATTTAAATCTAAATCTTGCTTCAAAGTTCATTTGATTAATAGATCTAAGCAAGTAGCAATCTAAAGAGTCTAATAGCTTCATTGTTATTTAGTTCTAGGTTGCTAGCTAAGTTAGAAATTTTTGCATTTTTTTTGTAGCAACGTCAAAGACACTTTTTAAGTGTTTCTTGGAATTTTTAAGACTAATTCAGTTCGCTGGTTTTTTTTGTCTTTTAGCAGGTCCGAACCTTTTAAAGCTCAAACTCTGAGATTCGGAGGTGTTCGTAGCCATCCGGAGAGCTAGTTTTACCTCCCTTACATCATTCTAACATTTGTAAACTGTACTGGTGCCTAGTTAAAGGACCAACAGTGTTTCTTGAGCTTCATGTGTAAATCATAAAAAATAAAAAGAGCACAGCAGGCAATTCCAGCGCCTGAACCCAATCCCCCCAGGGGGGATTCGCACCCTTCCTTTTTTATTTTTATTTTTTGTTTTAGATTAGTTTTCATTCAAGCAGTAGTAATTAAATAACACACTCAAGCACACAACGTCCTCCAAGGACCCGTCCATCATTTTATATGCTTTTGTGTTTATTTCAAATTATTTTTCTGTTCTTAAAATTTAATCCTAAAATTAACCCCCCTTGCTTTACGCTTGGGGTTTAGTGTAGAATAATCATCCACTCACACGTCTTAATAAAACGAACAACGCCCCAAACCCGGAGTATGCTCTTGACTACTGCAGCTTAGTCGGAACAGTTGGCTCAATCAGAAACGGGTGCAAGGTAATTAGTGTTAATAGGACAATCCATTAGAATTCAATCCTAAGAACTCGGGAGGTTGCATGGACTGAATCCACAGAGTCAGCAGGTTCTTAAGCGGGTTCATCCTCGCCTGGTTGGACACTTGGTAAGGTTGCTAGAGCACTCAGTTCGAAGTTTAGTTTTCTTTTGGGCCAAACCAAGAATCAACCCACTCCTTAACTACTCATTTAATAACTATAAAATTTACCAACCGAGCCACTGCAATACTTTCACTGAGACTACACAAGCAACCCCACACAACAGTACTTACAAGCATTTTTACATTCTCGGCACTGGTCTTTAATTTTCTGTGTTTAAGTCAATCATAAATGTCGTGAATGCTTATTTATCTTATGTTGGGTTAGCTATTTGATTTAATTCACAAGCAGTGCTTTGTTGTTATATTTTATCATCTCGTCATCATTAACTCCTAGAATAGACTTTTATCTTTTGTTGTAGATTAAAAGCCTTAGATTATTTTTCATAGGGACCACCCCCCTTGGCTTCGCTAGGAGTAAGCCTAGACGGAGGAGTCGAGTAATCAGGTGACAGCACTTGACTCTCACTTGCCCCCAAGGACACACCGAGCGGCTTGAAGGTTTCCTGCCGCGTCCCCCCCAGGTGTGTATTAGGCGGCAACAAGCCTCATTGGAGCTTCGACGTTGGTGAAACAAGGGTTTAAATTCAAAGTCTTGTTTTGCACAATTTGCCTTGGAAACAACATGAAAATCAACTACAAAACCATGAATCCGTGCCAATAACTCAACCCCATCATGGAAACCATCAATATACTAAGGAAAATGTATGAATGAGGAGCAATATCATATAGCAATAAGCACCCAAACCCTCACTAATCATCAAATCTCCATGAACATCCAAATTCTGTCATCCAAGGCATCATCAACATGTCATCCCCATGAAGTTTGTGATGAAAATTACAAGTGGTGACCCATTGGAAATGGGGGGTAACAACATCAATTACTACTATTTTCTATAAAGAGGAGTCTATCTACACATTACAATTTGTCACCATGGTGAAAAGGCATAAGATTGTCCTATTAAGCCTTTACCATTTTCTATTAAAAGTCAATAAAAATAAACTTTACATTTGTTCAACTAAGATGGAGTTATGGTGATGTACATCCCTTAATGGAGTTTTTTCCCTTCTCACCTTCTCGAGAAGAGGGAAAACTTGTTGCCTCATGTAAACCCTAATTTTATCGAAGATTATTTTGAGACAATTGTTCTAAGTTAGGATTTGAAGGCAAACCTTAGTTATCAAGTCCCATCACTAAACAGTAATCTACTCCTTTATTTTTGGAGCAATAATTGTAATTTACTTTTGCATAAGTAATTACTTATATGTGGACCAACCTCACCACTTCTAAAGAATGTCATCCACATATAATCATTCACCTATTCTTGTGTTGGAGGGAAATTTCTTAGGCTATATCAAAGTTACCTGCAATCACCCTTTTCTGTGGGGTGAGATATTATGGGCATGTGGCACTAACCTTTGGAGAAGGTACTTGGTTATATGTTTGGTTGGTTACATAATATTTTGTATAGACCCTACTCATCTATTGCATATAGTATACAAGTCTTAATCATCACACTAGCTTAGTGCTTGAGTAGGATTCCATCTGCATAACCTTAAAACTGCAAGATGCTTCTCATGATGTGTTGTAGCTGAGGAGAGGGGGGACATAACACTTGAAAACACAACAAAATTGCAATTATACCAATACTTAGAACAAGATGTACTATCTCAAGAGAATGGTGATGACATAATTTTGATGGATCCACTCTACATTATGATGGTCCCATCGTCATACATATAGAACAGTGATTAAATCTAGCAATGAGTTCTGGTAAGCATGCTCTATGATGATTCATAATGACCTAGAAAATAAATAACACATGGCACCACATTTGACAACAAGTTTATATGATTATGATGAATATCAAGTCTTTTCAGTTAGGTGAAATTCCTAATGGGCCCACACAAATATCACCACATTGAGCTAGTATGTTTAGAAGCTCAAATATAGGCCGTTAGAGTATAATTATTTCCCAATGCTTGTTAGTGGGGCATTAGATAATCAACAGAGAGCAGATAGCTTGTTTGTTTCACAAGCCCTTCTATTATAAGAGGTTGGCCTCCAGCTAAATAAAATAAAGGCATGTTAATCTATATGGTGTTAATTGTCTTTCATTCTTTATTTTTGCTAATATGTGCACTTGATTCATGCTTTACATATTCTTTCAAAATTCTATGTAATTTCCATTGACATATACCTATATTGATTGCAATCTAATTGATAAATGTTCTTGTTTTAGGTTGGATTGGCAGGGAACTTAAGAGAGTTTGTATTCACTAGCTATGAAGGACCAGAGGTATGCCACATTGTAGTTTTCAAATGATGATGTCTTTCTTTCTTCTCATGGATTGAGATAATGATTTTGAGCTATATATTAGGTTATAATCACATTACTTCTTTTCATGATCATTTCAATCAAAGTATTTCTTAAATTTAACACAATCTAGATGATTTTGTACTCTATTAATGGATAATACCAATTTTGATATCTAAAAATATATGTGAATTCAATGGTATTCTGTAATGTCCCCGATGAGATAGGCACAAATTGTTGTGAATTTGACAAACAAATAGCAATTTTTACCTTGATTTATAACTTTCACAAGCCATTTGCATTCTCATCAACACTTCGTCAAACACAATGGGAACATTCAAGAACACATAAAAATGGAGAAATATTGTTGGCACCTTTATTATGAATAATAGATGGTAGACAATCTAAATAACTATGGCTGTCATAGCAATTATCAAGACACACCCAACAAGAACCTGGAAGTGATGCCAAACCAAAAGATGAAGCTCAAGTGAAGATCCTGAATGGATCCTCCTCCTTGTCTAGCTAGGGTGGATATGTTGCACCACCGAAAGCAAACCAACAATGGAAGGGTTTTGCCAAACCCCAATGAAAACTCTGGATAAACCGCCAAATTGTCATAGGAAATCAACATCAAATCAAGATATCTCCCAATGAGGCATTGCCCCTGTTTTAACTTTTTGTGGACTCCAATACCATGGAACACTCAATACCAATTGCCATGCTATTTATCACTTTTTTTGAGATAAACAAAACCGTGGTTAATACCATGGAACCCCCAATACCATCCATCATGCTATTAGTCACTTTTCTAGAGATAAACAACTTTTCTAGGCTAAGTGACATCAATAATGACTCTCTTTCTTCACTGACTATAGCCTTGAAAGCTATCCCATCTACAAAACATATAACCCTAAAATTGGGGACATTACAGTCCTCCCTTCCCAAAGATTGCTTGTCCTCAAGCAATGCCACCATAACCTGACACTCCATCAAATGAATCGGACTGAAACTAGAAATGATACCATGGTCCCAAACCAACCAGGAAGAGGTGAAGCTTCCTCTGCTCGATACGTGATC
The DNA here is from genome assembly GCA_027924585.1 of Larix kaempferi. NCBI lineage: Eukaryota > Viridiplantae > Streptophyta > Pinopsida > Pinales > Pinaceae > Larix > Larix kaempferi. The sequence continues at coordinate 2,860,840 of BSBM01000334.1, forward strand.
CGACAAGGTACCACCATAAGCTCTCGCCTCTATGTCTGCTACTAAACTATCTAATACCGAAATCCTCAGGTCCCAAGCAAATCTCAGAAAGAGACCACCATGCTAACGTTGCACCACTCTAATCATAACTATCCGGCAGTCATGCCCCATCTGCATCCTCCTCTTTTTGAATTAATGTAACTGTTATCACACCATAGTAGCAGGGCTACTATTTCTTGTACAACAGATATCTGCACATTCCAGAGCTTCCATTATTCCAGAGCGTGGCTATATATTTTGGATCACTCATGATCAGAGCAGTACATTATTCAGATTTGTATATGACCTTGTGTCAAGGCTAAGCCTTGCGAGTTCAGATTTGATGAGTGATGTGACCACTTATCCCATTACAGTTTCAGTTCAGTGCCTAGAGATGTATTACAGCAGTGTTTCAGATGATACTTGATGATTATTATTATGATGATGTTGTATGATCTATGGATATGTTCTCACTGACTGTGGATTATTATCTTGTTGATTTAGTCATGATCATAGCATGTGCTTGGTATATTATTCCTGATGTGGCAAACTATTTAAAATGAACTGTAAATCATAAAATGGACAATTGCTTGCACATTTAGGTCATTTAACAAAACTCACTGGTTTTTCACCTTACATAGATATGGTCTTTCCCGACACCAGTTGTCTGCTACTGTAGGCTCCATATTCACTTATCTCCATCCATACATGACCTTCCTGTTTGACTTTAAACCCTGACTTGTCTCATTTGACTTTCTGATATCGAGGACTTCCCCATTTTTCTACCTCTGTGTTTGGACCGCATCCCTGTTTATTCAGTGTCTCGGCTCTGAGTTGGTGACAAAACTTGCCTTTGGTAAGTTGGATTGTAGGCCTAAATCATTCTGGTCGGTTGTCCCGATGTTTGGCATTGGCTCGAACTCCCCCTAGTCACTTGAGATGTTGTTGGCTAAAACTGAAAGCTCATGTTCTACCTATGGAAAATTATAAATTCGCCCATGGAAACAAAAAAAAAGGGCAAGAGCGATGAACTACTAAAAATACTCCTCGAAGAGTATAAGAAAGGTCCAAAAAGCAATGGTTCTTAAAAGCTATATCTAAACAATTGCTGACCTTATAAATATTTGAAAAACATGCCCTGGATGCAAGCTGCAACTAGTTGTGCTTCTCAGCACATCTGAAATCCGAAGGGTTATGTAGGCCAAAAAGGCCATGGAATAAAATGGAATGATCCTAATGAACCTGGATCAACTTGATGTAGACATGATGCCTAAGTTGAATAAGCACTCTCTAAACAACTTATCCATTTGTGAGACACAGCCATCCCCCGTGTTCTTTTGTCCAGCACAGAGTTTGTAGCTTTCCCCTTTCTCCCAGTCCAAAGTATTTTTGAGTTAAGTTAGACAAGTCAACCCCTTGGCCCAACCTTGTTCCTAGCCTTCATCCTTCACTAGCAGTTTGACCATGTCCAATGGGTGAGTTTGTCATTTGAACTATTGTGCAAGTAATTTTTTATAACAACGGAATGTGCTAACTTAATTAATGCCACTGAATGGATGTTATACTTTGAGCTTAGCTGTGAGAATGATTAGAGAAGCATTGTCTTAGTCTACTGATGTGATTTATCCTTGGTTGTATATTCTTGGGATCCGTGATGATGTGGACCATGTATGGATGATTATTGATGATGATTGATGGGCCCACATGTTTGATGATGATATCATATGATGGACATATGATGCAGATGATGTTTGATCCAGTTCAGCAGGTTTATTACTACTTCAAATCAGCAGATTATACATTGTCCATATATGGTGGACCCTACAGCTGGCCCATTAGGGCAACCCATGGTGTATGAGTACACATTTCTAGTGGATTTGGGTCTTCTGGATCCAATGAGACACTTATCTTTCAGTTCCGGGCACTTCTGACAGTGATTGATGCAGTTTTACACTTGTTGATCAGATTTGGGGCTGATTTCCCAGCCTGAGCAGCAGGGGCCCCGAGAGGCCAGTTCACCTAGGGCGTTGATGATGGAGGGGGTGGTCCAGCCACTTGTTATTACCATTTACCCCCCCTTCCGGAGAGCCTGGTGGGCTCAGATGGATAGCACTAGCACCCTAGGAGGCAGTTTTGGCACCTTCACAGTTACCGAGGCAGTTAAAAAATGGGATAAAGTGGTCACTGAGGAAATCGATTTGGGCAATTGAGGCAAGGTTTTGGCATTTGGTCTTCACAGAGGTCTTCCAGGGTGGCATCACTATCTTCCAGTCAGTTTTCACCATGTGGGTATGCCCGGATTGATCACAGGAGGACATTTACTGCTTGACTGTCATGGATTTTGAGGACAGTTTTGGTCATTTTTATTATATTGGACATATTTTATTATTTTATTGTGCCTTGGGGATGAGCTAGTAAGGATTGATGCCTCCTAGCCCCACCATGTGCTTATTTTATTATGTCATAGTCATCATGAGGTGGATCATTGTACTTTTTACCCCTCTAGTGGGATTACGTCACCTTCCATTGTACCATTTAGTGAGGGCGCTTTTGTTATATTGGGTGATCCAAGTGATATTATGTTATGGTTCATCCTAGCCATTGATTGTATGATGAGATCTTATAATCTCAACCACTCATTTGATGTAGTATTGAGGAGTGGTATAGGGTTTTGGTCTTTATTATCCTATATAAGGAGGAGACCCCCCATTGTAAAGCTCACCTTTGGAGCTCTGGAATATTGGAATAGAAGATTTTTTGTGGAGCACATCTCTCTTGCATTTTGGATTCTCTTGCATATTGAATATACAGTATCTCTTCTATGTATCATTGTGGATTTTGGTGCTTTTGCTAACCTTTTGACAGGAAAGTCGAATTGGAGAGAGGAGGGCGACTTCATGAGGGTTATTGTTGGAGGGATCCACATATTCTCTCTTGGGTTGATCTTGTGACAGGGAGTATCATTATTGTATCTTCGTGACATAGTTGATGCTTTCTATTACATCTTTCTACCATTTTCATAATCATCTTGCTTGACTTGTTTCTTTGATCTTGTCTTGTAGGAGGAGGACGATTTGGCTATCTTGGAGAAGGGCGATTTGGTTGGAGCACTTGGATCTAACTCTTGAATATACACATAGGAGAATGCTATCAACTTGCAAGGTGGCCATAACCAATTGAGGTAAGATCTACAAGGTATGTGCCTCTTTCATCCATTCTATCTTCATTGGTCATAAAACCCTAATTAAATCAAAACCCCAATTTTGGTATTTTTTTTAGATCTACTTAGATCTAGCCTTGGAATTGAAAAGATATTAAAAACCCACCTCTATAGGATCCACCCCTAGTTGGATCTATAGTTTGGTGGTGATTGGTTAAAAATTGACACACTTTTCAATGCAAAAAGCCTTCTTGAACCTAAATCGATTTTCCTAAGAGAAGCTTGTTGGGTTAGATCTAGCACATGGGTAGGTGAGATCCCACTTGATTTGACATCTAGACATTTGATAACCTATACCCATATCTTTACTTTGGTGAAAACTACCTTGTGGACATCTCTCCATGTTTTAAGGGGTTGAAACCCCCTTTTGACCTTCTTGGCATCTTAAAACTTAGATCTACTAAGATCTAGCCATTGGATTCACTTGAAACTTTGAAGGAACATAGATCGGGGTACTAACATCCTGGATCTACATTTTGGTGGCCATTGGACTTGATTTGGTCCACCAAAACCCATTTTTGGACCCTCCTTGAGCAAATCGCACCCCCTTGATTTTTTGAGTTGGTCCACTTCTAGGAAGTGGGTGTTTGAGTTGTTCGTGGATTTGGAATGCCCATGCCTTGAAACCTAGGTCTATACTGTCCTTTCATCAAGATCCGCCTTGGGGATTGCATTCCTTGTTTTAAGGGATTGTGGTCCACTTTTGATCATCATTTAAAAACCTAGATCTAGTAAGATCCAACCATTGGATCTCATCCAATCCACTTGACTTGGCTTCTAGGTGTCCCGATCTATAATTTGACATACTTTTTGACCCCATTAGCCCACTTAACAAGGCACTAGTCCATCACCAAGCAAGTCGCACTCCTTGGGATTGGTGTCAAATCCTAGATCTAGTACATGGGTATCCTTAAAATCAACTTCAACTCATAGATCTAGCCTACATCTAACCTATAGTACCTAACTCACACCTAACTTCACCTTGTGGGCCTACCTAGAATCACTTCACACTTCCCAAGAAAACTAGACCCACTTGTGTAAACACATGGTACTATACCTAGTCATCATACCCCATCATGTGGCCTAAACCATACATAGGTTGAAACATTAACAATCTATTATACTTCCCTCAACCATACTTTAACCCTTAGGTCCATTTAGCCTTGCATTGGTTTCCGTAACTCATTACTTACCTACTCTTAGAAACCTTTGTTTGGGTCCAATCAACTGTGATTGGGGTATAGGGTCTCCCCCTTGGTCTAATTACACATTGACCTAAAGCGAAGAGTGCCTCGGTTGACGTGACTCCCACATTGCATTGGGAACCGTGGCATCTCTTGGGTCACCTCTTTAGTTGCCTGTCTCTTCTACCGTCCCGGATGGGATACCACTAGGGGCAACTACAAGTTGTGTGACAACAGTAACTTTGAAGAATATTCTACTTGTATTATTCCTCCTTCGTGAGATGTCATTAATGTAAAAGGTCATGAGGTAAAACCTCCATTGTAAGTCAGGTTGTTAGTACCCAAAAGAATGTAATATAAATATTATTTGAGTCTCCCTAGAGAGGTCGGCCCAGTTAAGTTAGTGAGGCCGACCTAGTTAGGTTAAAAGTCAAGTAAAAAGGTAAAGTATAAATAGAGAGTATTACTCTCTCATTTGTACTATTCACTCACTCATGCATTGTGCACTAGAGGAGAGAGGAAGATTGTGAAGGAGGAGGAGGATTGTGAGACTTATTTTTGGGTTTTACCTCTATTCTTTGTGAGACTTATTTCTGGGCATTGTACTTTGGTAATCTATATTGAGGAAGTTCTTGCTGGGTTTTCTTCCCCTTGAGGGTTTCCCAGGATAAATTGTTGTGAACCTTGTGCTTTTGTGTCTTTTAGAGATCTTATTTATGTTGCCGTTATTGTGAAAATGTATTAAATGCTAATGAAGTAGGAATTTAAGTTATTGCAACATATAAACTTAACATGGTATCAAAGCTAGACTAAAAAGAGCAGCTTTCACTAGGTAAATCTCTCTCTCCTTCTCCCGACAAGAAAACTTAAGGCTTTCTACTGAAGAAGAATTTTGGAGTGCAAGTGACATTGGGAAGTGCACCTCTCCAAGGCGCATCTTTTGGCACCAAGATCGGAATTTTCCAGTGGCTAAATTTTCTAGAAAGTCAAACCCTAGTTTGATTTTGGACCAGAAAACCCGGAAAACCAGAAACTGCAGTCCAAAATTTCGCAAGTCCAATTTCATGGGTGAAATTTTGGATTCTTCAGAAACACACTGTACCACCATACTTGCCTCAGTTAAGCACATCTTTTGGTGAGTTCAGTTTTCAATTTTGAGAAATTTCATTTTTTGGTCATTTTCTGTTCTCCGGGATAAGATGGCCCCAAGCACTAAGCTTGATGACAAGTTGGAAGGCATAGAAAAATTCTGTTCTTGGAAATACAGGATTGGACTCATTCTAGAAGAGAATGATCTTGCAAAGTTTGTTAAAGAAGTTGTGCCAAAACCCGAAGAAGCTGAAGCAAAGGAAAAGCATAAAAAGGACATGATTAGAGCCAAGACGATCATAACAGACTCCATCAGGGATCACTTGATTTCTCAAGTGTCCTCCAAGAAAAAACCTAAGGAAATGTTTGATGCCCAATCAAGGATGTATGAAGGAAAGAACATTAATCAGAAGATGAATTTGAGATCCCAACTCAAAAGTACAAAGATGAATTGGGGTGAATCTATCCAAGAATACTTTACAAGGGTTTCTCAATTCAAAGAACAACTAGAAGCAATTGGAGACAACCTTGATGAAGATGAATTAGTGATGACTGCTCTCAATGGTCTTACTTGTTGAAAATTGTAACGAGAGATGTCATTTTCATGTTTTTGTATTTTTGTCATGGGAGGGACATAAGTCATATTTCCTAGCATGTTATGTTTGTAAAGTGACTTTTTAATAAAGTACCTTTTAGAAAGTGAATGTACTTAAGTTGTGGAGCCCAAAAATTATTAAATGTGCTCTTTATTTAATAATGTGAATTAAGTTATGCATTTAATAAAGGCCCTCAGATTAGACTTATAATAGCCATCAGATCAAAAGTTAGTTTGAGTTGGTTATGTAAGTTAGGGAAAAGTATAAGTATATATACATGCTTGGGAATGAAAGAAAAATACACAGAGACTATAAGAGAGAGAGATTTCAGATTGTGTGAGGATGATCATCTAGACAATTTGAGGGCACAATTTTCTAGAAGAATTGCTGCAAAATATTTGACCGTACATGCTCAGGCTTAGATTTAGAGGAAATTGCAGGTAGAAATTCGTACAAAAGTACAGTCCGTACAGTAAATCCGTACAGAAGTATAGTCCGTACGTTGGTACAGTACCTGAGAATCTTCTGCTGTACAACCCGCACGTGTGAGTTTGACTATGTTTATTCAGTTCAGATTTCAATACAGATTTCCTGTAGATTGTCTTTGATGCTGTAAATGAAATTCTAAGGATAGAATTTTTGAATTTATTGTTCTCTGAATAAATTTCTTTCTCTAGGGTTTTCCTCTGTTGAGGTTTTTGGCCCTGGGCATTGCCCTAAAATCCTGTGTTACTTTCATCTTCATTCAGGAAAGATTGATTGTATGGTATTTATGCTTAAACTGGAAGAAATAATTTATAGTTCAGAAAAGTCACAAATCAGAGTTACAATCAAAGTGTTTGATAAAAGTCCAATAAGAAAGTTTTGTGATTTTTATTAAAAATCTTCATGTTATCAGAGCTTTAATTGAAGGGAAGTTAACATTAGCAGAGGGCACAGTGTTATTGAGTAACACATCAGATTCTTGTTAGTTTTCAGAAATTAGTTTTATTTCTGCTGAATATGTCTGGGTTGAGGTATGAAGATAGGTTGGATGGTGAGTCTAATTTTTGTCCATGGAAGGAAAGAATTAAAATGTTCTTACAGGTAGATGATCCGTGGGAAGTAGTAGAGAGTACATAGGCTAAACCCATAGTTGTTCCTAATGCAACTACAGATGTTGTAGGTTATGCAACCTTTAACAGGAAGAGTATGAAATCCGAGAAGATGATTCTTGATTCTGTCAAGGATCATGTGATTCCTCATGTTGCAGGGAAGACACATGCCTATGAAATGTGGAACTCACTGCTTAGCTTGTATCAAAATTCAAATGAGAATAGAAAGATGATGCTTAGGGAGAAACTGAGGAATGTGAAAATGACCGACACGGAGAATGTTGCCTCTTACCTTACTAAAATCTCCAAGATGAGAGATGAGTTGAGTGCAGTTGGAGAACCCATGACTAGTGCAGAGATGGTAAGGACTGCCCTAAACGGTTTCTCTAGGAAGTGGAAACCCTTTGTGAAGGATGTTGTATCCAGAGAAAATCTACCTGGTTGTGAAAGGTTGTGCGACGATTTTGTCCAAGAAGAGTTTCGTTATGAAGCTCTTAAAAAACAGTCACCGAATGAACATAGTGAGGAAAATGTTGCTTTTCTGACTAAGAACAAAGGAAAGGCTAAGAAGAAATTTGTAAGAGATCTCAACAAAGTTAGATGTTATTGTTAAAATAATGTAACTGCGGAATATATTCTATTTATATTATTGTATTCCTCCTCCGGGAGATGATGGTCATGTAATTAATAATGTAAAGGTCATTGAAAGAATCAATGTAAACCCCAGGACATGTGTCGGCCTAGAAAAGCCCCTAAAGATTATTATATTATGTAATTGACCAGTTAAGTAGAGAAGTCGGCCCTATTGGGGAATTTGTCACCCCAACAGAAGAATATAACTAAAGAACACCTTTCTCACTTCTAATCACTTATTCACTCAAAGTGAAGAGAGAGAGGTGCGCACAAGTGGAGGAGTAGCAAATTTGTCTTGGGGAACTTTTGTACTTTGTGATTTCTATATTGAGGAAGGCTTTGTCGGGGTTTTCTCCCTTTGTGGTTTCCTCGAGAGACTATCTGTGTTTATTGTGTTTTATGCTGTGCTTGTTTATCTTTCCGTAATTGTTTATATGCTATATGCTGTTCAAGTAAAAACTAACATGGTATCAGAGCTGGCCTGAAAGATTACATTGTGCAGCCACAGAAAATTAGGGCTTTTGACAAAAGCGGAATTTTGGAGTTCTCTTAGCATAGGATTGATCCCCTCAGAAAAATCAAAATTTTGAGACTAAGATTGAACTTTTTGGTTGGGCGGAACTTGAGATCAATCAAACCGTAGTTCGGGTTTTGGACCAAAAAAACCAGAAAACCATAAATTGCAGATCTGAAATTCGCAGGTCACTTTTTAGGGGTAAATTTTTGGAGTTTCCAAAATCTGAGCACACCAGCTTGCTCGCCTTAGTCAAGTGCATCTCCCTGGCCTGACAGAAGTTTGAAATTCCAAGTTTAAATTTTAGGGTTTCTCTGTCAAACCCTAGATCCAACAAATCATCAAGGTAAGATCTACAAAATTTTCTATTTCCAGTTGAGGTTCTCATTATAGCAAAATGACAAGCAATACCAAGCTTGATCAAAAGCTTGAGGGAGCTGAGAACTTCAGATCTTGGAAGTATAGAGTCATGCTGATCCTTGAGGAGCATGAACTAGAAGACTATGTGAAGGAAGGACTTACAAAACCAGAGGGAGATGAAGATAAGGCAAGGCATAAGAAGAACCTGATCAAAGCAAAGAAGATCATTGCTGATTCCATCAAGGATCACTTGATCCCCCATGTGTCTTCTGTTATCACACAATCTCTAGCTGATGGATAATGAGTATCCCAACAGGGATGGCAGAGGGTGAACAACTAGAATGGTGTAACCGGCAATAGCCAGGTCCTCCATTCAAGGAACGTAAGTCACACCGGGCAAGGCTACTGTCACTTTAGACAAGGCATGTAGCCAAGTCAGGGGGGAGACCCCGCTCAACCAGGTAATGGTCGAGAGACAAAACACACCCAAATCCAAAAGATAGAAAGAAGTAAAGATAGGAAATGAGTGTAAATAGGTCCTAAGCTTAATTTCAGCCACTGACTGGACACGAATGGTAAAATGAGAGTGATATCAAATGTGACCAATGCTTCAATATGGTGAATTTAATGAGTTAGATTAATAGTTGTATGGCTGAAATAAGCAAAGAACATTCAGTAAGCTAGAAGTGAAGGAATTGATTGTTGTTGCCCAAGAAGGTGAGTTAAGTAGTGAAATGACCAACTAGGGCAGCAATAAAACGGTGATTTAAAATACTTCTAGCAATTGGTAGTTTGATTCCCACAAGTAAAATGACAATTTAAGCCCAAAACCAAACTACCCAGAACCCCAAAGTGATTTAAACTAGCTGAAGGAGAAAAACGCCCTAGAGGGGCATTTTTTGACTAAAGGACCAGTGCTAGATCTATGGGTTAATGGAGTCAAAAAGTTATGAAACTTTGTATTTAAGCGTTTAAGAACAAATCATAAGCGGGTTTGGAGAGAAATTTAAGTTCCTACGGTTAAATTTTTAGTTTTTAATTTTCTCTTGGTTTTACATGTAATTTCAGCTCAGCAAACATATCAGAGATCTAAATAGAGATTTAAGCGAGAGAGAAGTACCTGAAACAATGATGAATGGTTGAATATTGGTGAAGACTATTTGCCGAATCGAAGTGGTGAGCTACCAGCATTTTCCTTAAGCGTTTGAGCCAGCCAAAGACCAAGTGCGCCCCTGCTATCTGCCACAAAAATAGAGATATCAGAGATCTGAAACAAATAGGTAGTTTGCACAACAAAATAAAAGATAAATGATGAGGAAATTGAAAGACAAACAGTAAATTCAACTCCCTTGTTAAATTCTTGAAGAAAAACCCAAGTGTGGAGCTCCCACTCCAAAAATTGCGCCCTTCCTCAAGTGATCTCTCAACCTGCAATTCGTTTCAGCTATAGATGGTGGAAAAATGCACTAACTCAGCAATACATTGACAAGTAGATATCAATCACAGCAATACTCATCCAAGCACAAAGTCTCAAGAATTCTCCAAGTTTCTTCTTTATTGAGCACCAAGTGTTTACAACAAAAATGTCCAAGAGACGGAGAAATGGGAGAGCATCTCTCTTAAGTAGAGAATGCCTCCTCTCAAAACCTAATTCCCTCCAAAATGGAGGGCTGAGATCAATCCCCCATCAACCAAAACAAATGGAGGAGATCTCTCCAAGAGGAGGTGCAAATTGCCCAGGTGTAGCGCACTTGTGGAGTGAGGGGCCCATGGTGGGGCCATACAACAATCAAATGAGTGGTTGGGGGGGTGCCTATGAACTGTTTTAGCCCCCCATACCACTTAGCCAAAGTCTTAATACATTATATTTGCAAAATGTGAAGTTCTACATAGTGAAAAATGTCCAAAAATGGGCCAATTCGCCCCTTGTGATGAGCTGGGCCAAATGAGGGCCCCACAACATAAATAGAATGTCCAAACATAACCAATATTACCTTAGGAGACCCCCTTATGTTAGCACACCTTTGCATTTGCCATTTTTCAATAGTTACATTTGCCATATTTGATTTTCCATTTAATTTATTGCTGGTTTTTATTGCTGAAGATGTAATTTGGGCTTTTGACCCACTTATAGTGCCTGGATTGTCGAACCGTCTGTTGCAATGCGATCGCGGACGCCAAAAATAGTAGATGTGGTCACTTGACCGACCCCGATCCATCACTTAGGCACTGTTTGCCCAAAATCCATGATTTTTAATTAAAATAGGTCATTAATGACCAATAATAATTAAAAATATCATCGCTGCCTCAACTTTTCCAACATCTGATGCTTGGAGGTTGATATTGGACCCCAATAGAATGCAACTAACCAAAATCGAAATTTCGATCGCAAATATTTTGTCGGGCCCATTTTTGGCCAGGTCAACCTAGTTTGACCAAGTCAAATCTGGTCAACATGGTGCTGGATGAATACCTGTATGCAATATGAAGCGATAGGCTTCCTTATACAAGTTAGTACATTACTAAACAATAAAATGTCAATATGGTGATACAAAATACATAATATCTCAAAATACGAGCCCATGGTGAGGTGGGCTCACCACACCCAAAAGACTCAAACTGGTATGCACAACCTATAGACTTGACCACCTAGCTGACTTTGGGTGAGGTGGAAAATAAGGTGAAGGATAAGGGATGACAAGGACTAAGATCACGTGACCCTTTGGATAACTCGGGAAAGTGGGGTCCACTGAGATAAGCATACCATGACGGAACACGGGGAAGGGTGGTGCCTCACAAATGGGTATAGTGCAGGGAAAGCGCCACTGGTCATCTAACAAGTATCTCACAACTCACATCTGTGTCTTAATAAGACTCCGTGAGGATCTTTTCTAGAGCCGCCAAACTGGGTGTCCGGCAAACCATAACTTGAGACTCTAGGGGACAATCTTGCACTTGCCCCTTGCTCCCTCTCACCTCCTTGCCCCGCAAGACTAGGTGAGGAAATAACCACTACAAAGCTGATATGTACGGCTAACCAGTGTCCATGGAAAGTGGGGTCCACTGAGATAAGCATACCATGACGGAACACGGGGAAGGGTGGTGCCTCACAAATGGGTATAGTGTAGGGAAAGCGCCACTGGTCATCTAACAAGTATCTCACAACTCACATCTGTGTCTTAATAAGACTCCGTGAGGATCTTTTCTAGAGCCGCCAAACTGGGTGTCCGGCAAACCATAACATGAGACTCTAGGGGACAATCTTGCACTTGCCCCTTGCTCCCTCTCACCTCCTTGCCCCGCAAGACTAGGTGAGGAAATAACCACTACAAAGCTGATATGTACGGCTAACCAGTGTCCATGTGTGTTTACAAACACATTGCATGGATTTTACATTTACATTTCATACCTACCCTTTTTGGTGAGATTTTACATTTACAAGAGCCTTTTGGCTTGCTTTAAATTTCTTCAATTCTTCATTTCTTCATTTCTTCATTTTACATCAAGGCCCTTTTGGGTTACATACATATCTCAATAGATATAATCAAGGTGCTCATACTGCAAAGTAATGGGGGTGAGCATAAATGCTTCGATGACCAATGGGGAACACCCGGTGAGGCTACACAATCCTATACTACATTGCAACATCGGGGGAAACCAACAGGAGCAAATCCCAGGTTTGAGAGTGCATCTCACACACTAAAGAGCCGAGGCATAAAAGACAGAGAATCATGGTATACTCAGAGATCAGTGGGGAAGGGGATCCTCAAGGTCACAAATCAGAATCCAAGTCGAGAAAGATCAATCATGAATGAGTCGGATGGGTGGAGAAAGTGAATGTGGATCCAAAGTCAGCTGCCTAAGGGGAGTAAGTGACCAAGTCTATACCAATAGTGGGAATGTGATCCGGTGTGCATAGACAGGAGCCTACTGAAGTGGGTGGACTGACATCACCAAGGGCCAAACACATCATAATAACAACTAGATCACCACATCAACATAATATGTAAAGTCAGTGTACTATCATGTATAAACAAGTCTAATCAACAACATAAGCAATAGAACATCAAATGCTGTACCTGCTGCACCATATACCTGCTGCTGAAGCTGACTCTGAAACTGGATCTCAACTGAATCCAGGCAATAAGTGGTAAACCAGTAATACTCCGTAGCACTCTATCAAAATATGGCTAGGTAACTGTCTCAATGGGCTTATGCAAAGCCTGGCAAAGAAGGGTGCCTTTGTAGGCAATAAAGAATACATGTCTGGACAATACCATAAAACCATCTGTCCCCACTGATATGTCTGCTCGGGGCAATCTGAACAAAACTGTGTGCCTCCTCTGAAGGCAGCCAATCTCCGATCTAGAAAAAAAAATTATAGTATGGTCCCCGACCACACAATCTGCAGCATGGTAGCTCCAGCTAACATGCATGTGATAACATCTGGCTCCAGCTGGGACAAGTGCTCTAAGGGAGAGAGTGCTTGAGAACCACAGAATCTCTGGTCCGTAGCACCCTTCTCATCATCATCAAACTGCATGTACATACATGTTATCTGCATCATCGTCATATATGTACCTATCCCTGTAAACTGCAGACGCTATACCAATCTCTGCAGACCTCTCGTAAGGACATACAATATATATATATTCCAGCAGAAATATAAACAAAATGACAAATGCTGAAAGGGAAATGTATCAATAATGAAAAGTGCTCTACAGCATTTTAAATTTTATTAAGCCGATACACAAGGTGTAAAATGGTGAAAAACAAAGAAAAGAAAGCTAGAAAAAGGGGAAATGGTGTCAAAAGGTAAGAAAATCAAAAACCAAAACAAAAAGGGCAACTAACTACTGCTCACGAGCAGAGCAGCTGGGAATCGACCCCCCCCCCCCTCAAATCGATCCCAAATCGTGCTCCGGACAGAATCAATGAGGGATCGATTTTGGAAGCGCAATTCCTCATTGATTCCGTCCGGAATCGATTTTGCAATTCGCGAATTGAGGAAAAAAAAAACGATCCCTGCCTTTTTGTAATTCGACTGGGAATCGTCGCTCCCAGGTCAATCCCGGGTCGATCCCGAATCGAATCCAAATCGAACCCAACCAAAAAAAATCGATTCCGAGAGCGATTCCGCGGACGGGTGGATTTTTGAATTTCTTTTTTGATTTTTGGAATTTTTTTTAGGGTTTTTTTTTGTGGGATAGGTCACTTTGGGCCATTAAAAGGTGAATGAATCCATTTGGACTCATTCCATTACTCATTTGCTTGATTGGGAAGAGCTTGAGCTTGGAGTGAGTTTGCTAGTTGTTTGAGAGCTTTGAGCATTGAGTGGGAGATTGAAGGGGAGATTGAAGGGGAGAGCTTGCAAGGGAGATTGAAGCTTCCATAGAGACATTCAACCACCATTGAAGAGCTAAAAGGTAGGCTCTATAAACTCATCTTTGTTTGTTTTTGCAATTTTTTTTCACTATGTTAAAAAATGGAAAACTTGCAATGTTCTCTTCTCCTACTCTTTCCAATATCTTCTTCTCCATCATTCTATTGCAGAGAACAAGTGACTCTCATCTTGAATCAAGAAACATGATGGGTATGTGGTTTTGGTTTTTCATTCCACTTCTCATTATGATGGTATTGGGAAGTAGATGTGGTGGTGGTAGTGATGAGGGGGAAGAGGTAGAGAGTGATGCATACCAAGGAGAAGAGGAGGAAGGGGAAGAGGGTGATGATCATGAGGATGAGGGTGAGGGTGATGTGGGGCAAAAACAAAAAGACACAACACCTTTGTGGAAGTATGTGACAAGGCAAGGGGGAGGGAGAGGGGGTGGAACCACAAAGTTTGGATGCCCCCATTGTGGGAAAACATACACGGGTTCATATACCCAGGTGAGAAAGCATTTGTGTGGGGTTATGCCATGTGATGTAGGTAAGTCTCATGGAGTCAAAACTTGTGACAAAGTTGGAGCTAAAGAGAAGCAAATACAAGATGGAAGAAGAGGCCGCTCAAAACAAGTCCAAGAGATCAAGGGTTGATTCTGAATCCCCACAGAGAATGTTTGGTAGTGGAGCTGCTGCTAGATCATCATCGGCTCGATCGGGAGCCTCATCTCCCCATGGAGTCTCACCTATACGAAGAACATTATCCGATTTCCTTGACCAAGGTTGTAGAGATGATGTGGATTCAAAAGTTTATAGGTTTCTCTATGCATTTGGTGTGCGATTCAATGTTCTTCGCTCACCCTATTGGCATGAAATGGTACAAGCCATCAATGGTGGCCCTCAAAAATACAGAAGCCCTGGGTATGACAAAGCTAGAACCGTGGGACTTGACAAGGAAAGAGCCAAAATCAATAGTGCTCTTGGAAAGTTCACAAATGATTGGTCGAACTATGGGGTATCCATTGTATATGATGGGTGGACAAATGTTAAAGGCAAGCCATTGATAAATATTCTTGGCGTTTCTGCTAGCAGTGCGGTCTTCCTTTCAGCCCATGACTACTCAGATCGCTACAAGACCGCTATTAATATTGCACAACCTTTACTTAAAACCATTCAGGAGATTGGGCCATACAATGTCATTCAAGTCATCGCTGATAATGCTGCTAATTGTAAGGTAGCAGGAGCAATCATTATGGATAAGTATCCCAACATATTTTGGTCAGGGTGTTTGGTTCACACATTGAACCTTTTGATGCGTGATATTGTTAAGATGAAGGACAATAATTACCGATGGATTGGTGCCTTGTACAAGAGAGTTAAGAAAATGATTAAATTTATTACCAATCATAGCATGGCCCACCACTTTTTTTGCAATCACTCTAAGTTGGAGCTATTGAAGATTGCAAAGACTAGATTTTCTAGCTACTACCTCACCTTCGGGAGGCTTTTGAAGGTAAGAGAGGCATTGGCTAGTATGGTATCAAGTGATCCATGGCAGGAATTGAAAGATAGAGTTGCAAGTGCATCAGATAGAAGTGACTTTCAGGAGGTGGAGGACACCATTCTTGAAGGTCATTTTTGGTCACAGGTTACCTATGTTCTGCAATTCACCAAGCCAGTTTATAACATGATTCGTTTTGCAGATACAGATCAGCCGGTGATTGGGGAGGTATATGAGCAGATGGATAGCATGCTTGGTCAAATCAAAGACATTGTTGAGGAAAAAGATGCAATCTTATATGACCATATTCATAAACTTGTGGTCAAAAGGTGGGATAATCTAAATGTTCCACTCCATGCCCTTGCATATGTCCTCACCCCAAAATACTATTCTCCAATTTGGTTGGCCCAACCTACACCTGGGGGTGGAGTCAGGAAAAAACCCCACACAGATCCAGAGGTTGCTGCTGGGTATATGCTTGCATTAGAAAAGTTGGTCCCTTATGAGGAAGAGTGTGCTCAAGTACGGAGTGAATTGAGCATAAACATAAGTGAGCATGGACGCTTTGGTTCCCTGTTTGCAACCAAAGATCGAGACAGATTGGATCCTATCCATTGGTGGAACATGCATGGCTCTGGAGCCACATATTTGCATAAATTGGCGCTGAGGGTGCTATCACAGGTTGTTAATAGCTTTTCTGCAGAGAGGTGTTGGAGCACCTACAACTTCATCCACAGTGTAAAGAGAAACAGTCTAAATGTAGATCGCGCAGAAAGCTTGGTTTATGTGCACTACAACTTGAGGTTGTTGTCCCATTATTGTGAGGTGGCCAAGAATGATAGAACATTTTTGACTTGGGACAACAATCCAGAGGAGGCTAATGTGGAGGAAGGAGCCATAGCATTAGAGCGCTTGGAGGCTGAACTATTGGGTGATCATGATGATCCAATTCAGACTACCCATACAGAGATGCCACCCCCAAGCAGAAGCAGCTTTCCGGATGCAGGAGTTTTGCCTTTAGCTTCACAACGTCCAATTTCAACCTGCGGGGGCCATTCATCTTCTACTCATGTTCCACGATCACTTCCACCAGCACCTATTCCACCTAGAACACAAGAAAAGAAATTGGAAGTTACTCGTGGCAAGCAGAAAGCTTAGTAGATTCATAGTACTTTGTAGTTTGTACTTTGTATTTCATTTTCATGTTTATTTTGGCAGTTGGCCTATTTTGTAAACATTATGGCCTCGTTTGATGGCAAATATTATATGTTGAAATTTGAAGGTTGATGTTGTTGATGATTGATGATTTGATGATGATCATTTAATGACAATGTTATAAGTTATAGCTCCTAGAATCTAGAAGAGGAGATGATTAATGTTATAATATTATATCAATGTGTACTAAATGGTTATATGAATATCTAGATTCTATGTTTTGATGTTTTCTATAGCTAATTTGGCATAATACATGTTTTTTTTAATTTATATGCATCAAAATATATTAAAATATATATTATATAAAAAACGCTTCCGAAACAGAAGCTTTTGAAAATTTCGCTTTTCGCTCCCACTCCCCGCTTCGCTCTCCGCTCCCAACAGCGTTGCTCACGAGAGCTTATTCAATTTACCTACCCTACTCTAACCAGTTTAGACCAATACTAAGTAAAAGCATAGATCCAATGCAACCACTCATCCAATAGATCAATAGTTCTTCCTTGATGTTGTTTAGTAAAACAAGTCAAGACTAGATTAGAAATTAATGTTTTTAGGGTCACAATTCTCTTGACTTGTTCAAAAATTGGAAAAGGGTTAGAGTGGTGTAAAATGAAATCATGCCGAGGTTGAGCTGGGTTTTGCAAGACACATCCATCAATATGCCAAAAGGATCATGAAAATGGTGTGAGTTATCTTTTAAGTTTGATGGAAGGAAATGACATAACATTTGACTCAACTCTTCTGGAGACACATTGTTTTCCTCGTCTAGCGAGTTGGCATTCTCGACATCATTCATCCTAGGATTGATGAAAGGACCAAGTGGGGACAAATTGGAGTTTACTAAACCTAAGATCAGAATTACTCCCACTTGTTGCTCAAAAATTGCGAAAAGATGGAATTGATCTTTGAAAAGCTTTTCGGTCAACCAATCAATAGGACTATCATTTTGGAAAATAGGGTTAATCCGAAATGACTGAAAAATGAAGTAAGAAGTTTTACCATCGACCCCTAGGCATTCTAAAGGCTCCTTACCAAACCCTTTGCGCAACAAAATCAGGTTAGAAAGATGCATTGACTTCATGAGTTGGGATGGGAGGGAGGATTGAAACACATAGGCTTGCTTAGTGTTTCCTAGAATTGTCATCCCCAATTCTGCGTGAGATAAGGGACACTTGTCAAGGAAATCATTAGGGTCAATACCAACCCTCCGAAGACAGGGCTCATTTTGATTCATATTTCCAATCAACTCATTTTGACCAAGGAGAAGGCGAGGAAAATTATGGATGTTAAGCATGACACTTTTAGAAGGTTCTTTGTGACTTTGATTCCATCTTGCAGGTTGCAACAAAGAACACTGAAGGTCAAGTTGATACATAACCGGATCATCATCATCTTGACAGGGAGGTATATTGATATGATCATTTTTAAAACCCCTATCATCTTCACACATTTGACTTTCAACCACATGATGATCGTTTGATCCACCCTCCACAAGAGTCTGATTATTTTCAATATTTTATTTTTCTTCTTCAAAGATATGATTGGAAAATGAAACAAGGTCGGGATCACTTGAGCATTGACTTGAATGATCGCCCATGAAGCAATGACTGTGGGGTTGCCCCTCAAGAGGTCCTCTAGTGGATTCACCAATGCTTTCACCCCATTCAACTTCACAAAGCTGGTTTTCAATTACATGATGAGCATTAGACTGTTTCTCACATGAAAACTAACAATCCTCACTTATCTCGTCCTCTTCAGAGAGATGATTGACATCTGAGTCACAATTCGGATTGTTTGAACATTTAATAGGACAATTGTCAACCATGCGATGATTGTGAAGTTGCTCTTCCGGTGAACCTTTACTGGAATCACCAATGGAAAGGTGAAGTAGATCCAGAATTCGACTTGCAACTGCCTCAGGCAATGATAACAAAGTATCTCGTATGGTTCGATTGATGCCTCTTTTAATTTGCACACGAGGTTTTGAAGCATTATCCTCAAGATACTCTGTAACATTTCTATGGATTGTAGGAACACTCATAATTTGGAACATCTCAGAAGAGGAATGGTCCAATCGAGAAAGTAGATCATCACTATAATCATCATCTATGACACAATCAGTGCGAGATTGACATTCCAAGGACTCATCAATGTTCTCACCCCATTTATCTATCTATTAGCAACTTCGTGAACATGTCATATCCAGTGATGGATCTTGGGGCCAAATTATCAAACCATAAACAGGCATCCCCTACTAGGGATGCACCAAGGGTTCGCATATAGACATCCTCACCATCAGCACCCATGGATTCTATATGGTACCAGAGGGCATCCTCATTACTCTCAATAGATGTTCCATCATTCCCATAAAAGCGAGGCAACCTCTTGATGTATCCTTTGGCATAAGATGAGGTGCCCCACATATTTTTGAAAAATCAAAAGGGGATGGCTTGGGTTTCCTAAAGGTTCTAGTTGCTTGATTTGAGCGAGAATCATTCACCAAAAGTCCTGGTTGGGTTTGATACTTTTTAATTGGTTCACTCGGGATGTTTAGGGAAGAAAAACTATTAGATGGATGAGGCATTTGATGGGTGTCATAAGATATTTGATATGCAAGTTCATCTCGTAATTAGATTCGTAATCATCCTCATACCTGGATTGCACATCCCATTCATTTATTTCCTCTTGTCTCCTTCTAGACCTATTCACACATTCATTTAATTCTTTAATGGTTTGTGCGAGGCCAAGGAGAACATCTGGGTCCATTCTGATTTATCAATTTAAGAGTTCCCAGTGGAGTCTCATGTGAAGTGTCAGAATGACTTAAGCTTCTAAAATTGCAAGGATGGGTTTGTTCTCCAATGGAGCTGCGGGTGGAGTCGTCGGGTGAACGTAGAACCTTGTTCACCAAAGGTAAAGATGTCGTAGGGGAGTGAATGAAGCAAAAATGTTGGCTTAAATAAATTAAGCAAACAAAAATCAGCCAGCAGAGAATTAAGTTTGAATGCGGTATGCTGAAAAAATAAAGCAAAAGACTCAAACTCAAAAGACCGCAGGGTAAGCCTCTACCTCCCCGGCAACGACGCCAAAAATGTTATCACACAATCTCTAGTTGATGGATAATGAGTATCCCAACAGGGATGGCAGAGGGTGAATAGCTAGAATGGTGTAACCAGCGATAGCCAGGACCTCCGTTCAAGGAACGGAAGTCACACTGGACAAGGCTACTGTCACTTTAGACAAGGCACGTAGCCAAGTCAGGGGGGAGACCCCGCTCAACCAAGTAATGGTCGAGAGACAAAACACACCCAAATCCAAAAGATAGAAAGAAGTAAAGACAGGAAATGAGTGTAAATAGGTCCTAAGCTTATTTTCAGCCACTGACTGGACACGAATGGTAAAATGAGAGTGATATCAAATGTGACTAGCGCTTAAATATGTTGAATTTAATGAGTTAGATTAATAATTGTATGGCTGAAATAAGCAAAGAACATTCAATAAGCTAGAAGTGAAGGAATTGATTGTTGTTGCCCAAGAAGGTGAGTTAAGTAGTGAAATGACCAACTAGGGCAACAATAAAACGGTGATTTAAAATACTTCTAGTAATTGATAGTTTGATTCCCGCAAGTAAAATGACAATTTAAACCCAAAACCAAACTACCCAGAACCCCAAAGTGACCTGTTATCACATATATAGTAGCCGGGCTACCATACATTATTTTTCTCATTCCAGTACACTATTCAGCCAGTTCCCTTACATGTGAGATGCTGAGATGAGCATCTTTATTGGATCACTATCAGATTGTGGACAACAGTTGCATTCCCCATGCCATTACTGAGTTTCAGGACACTCAGAGAGATGACCGATGTAGCCATTATATCATGGGTACAGAGCAGACAGTAGTGCCCAGAGTTACAGCAGCAGTCTCAGAGGACAGATGATGGTACAGGTTGATGTGCATTCAGGTATATGACTCAGCAGGTATATTATTGTGTTATGGTTAGATTGCTTTTATACTTATTCTTATAGCATGTCTTAGCACTTAGTGTCATGATCTGGCGATCATATAGATACATGGACCTGGTTGATCTATTATTTATTATATTGTCCCTACTCAGACTTAGAAGTTCACTATTCATACTCATTGGTTTTACCCTCCCTAGGGAGAATAGAGGTGATCATTACACCATACTCTGGCTTGCTAGTGTTGGCTCCATCATATCATTGTCTTCATCCATCCATGGCCTACCTTTTAGATTATCGCCCTGACTTACTACTTGACTAGTGGCATGGAGGACCTTTCCCCACTGTAGCCTCTGTACTGGATGAGCTTCCCTGTTTATTGTGTCTCGGCTCTGAGTTGGTGACAAAACTTACCTATGGTGAGTTGGAGTTCCTTGAGAATTCCCCCTAGTCACTAAAGTTGTGTTGGCTAAACCTGAAACTTTTAGTGCTGCCATCAATACAAAATCTGGAAAAATCAAATGCTATATCTTGTATATGAAAGAAATGCCAAATGAAAATGGCCATGAAAAATAAAATGTTATATCTTTTGGAAAATAAATACCTAGGTAAACAAGCTGTCCATGACACACCTAGAAGTGCTCAGGTAAACAAGTGCCTTAAAAACACACCTGCAGCAGAAAGCCTAAAAATAAATGTAAATCTATGCAATGTGTTTGTAAACACACATAGATCAAGGCTATGGAAACCTCAGGCCCAAAAAGCAATGGAACTTAAATGTTATATCTAAACAATTGCTGGCCTTGCTTGTATTATGGATTGTGCGCATCTGTGAAGGTGAATAAACCCTCTTTAAACAACTCATCCATTTGTGAGACACCGCCATTCCCTGTGTTATTGCTCATTCAGTATATACTACGGTGTACATTCCCTTTCCCTTGCCAAAGTGTCACAAAGTCAAGTTAGTCAAGTCATCCCTTAGCCTAGCCATTTGTTTCAGCCTTCACCCTTCACTAGCAAATTGATCACAACTATGAAGTGAGTATGGTCCTGAAAGTCTAGTCTGAGTAATAATAATAACTAATGACACTATATATCTGGATTTAGATCGCCAGTCATGATTACTCTGTGTTATAGAAGCTATTTGAATAAATTGTAAAGCATGTATTAACCTTGACACCTTGCAGCAGCTATGGATGATAGTCTGAGTTGTATTTGGTCTTGGTTAGACCTAGTTTGACCATGGAGGACCATGGGACATGAGATGTTGGACCTTATGATGATATGGATAGATGATATATGGTCTATGTACACATACAGGATGATTCTATGCAGCAGCTACAGGGTTATGATGATGATTCTTGGGATACAGCAGTGTTTGGTCATTTACAGATCATTATTATTGGCCTTGTTCCGGTACATTGGATATTTATTTTGATCATGCAGAGATTCATATGGTGTATGAGTACACATCTTGGATGGATTTGGACCTTCTGAGTCCAATAGGACAGTTTGTTTTCAGTTCCGGGCACTTACAGTGATGATTTAGCCTCAGTAGGCTGTCCTAGTGCAGTTTTGGTCTATTGGAGGCCCTGTCGGAGCAGAGATTGCTTTTATCCGGATGACCTAGGGCGCTGATGATGGAGGGGGTGGTCCAGCCACTTGTTTTTACCATATTACCCCCCTCCCGGACACATTGGCACCCTCACCTTGACAGCGCCATCACTCCAGGAGGCAGTTTGGGCAGTTTCACGTTTCCCGAGGCATTTCAGGATTGGTAGAAATGGCTATTGAGGAAATCGATTTGGGCTACTGAGGCAAAGTTATGGCATGGGATGATCAGTGATGATAGATCGGGACTTTCCACACCTCCTCCTGCAGTTTCAGCTTCATCGGGGCCCGCATCCATCACTTATGGCACTTTCTGTGGATTTTTTGAGGTCTTTTGAGGACCACGACTTCACCTTGGAGGACCACGACTTCACCTGGGAGGCACGATTTGGTACTTTCATGATTATGTATTGGTTATTGTGCCATGGGGATTGACCAAGGAGGGATAAAATTACCCCTTGGACCCACCATGAGCCTCTTATGATATTTTGTCATCATGATTTGGTGGGATTCCCCTCTCCTAGGGCGACTTTGTCCACTTATGTTATATTTTATGTGTGATCCATGTATTATGTTGTTGAGCTCATCTCAACCATTGATTAGACATTTGTATCTTTTAATCTTAGCCACTCATTCAAAAAGTGGTTAGGGTTTTGGTGCCTCTCCTTCCTATTTAAAGGAGAGAGCCTCTCATTGTAAAGGGACTTTTGGCTCTGGATTATTGGAATAGAAAATTATTATTGCATCTATCTCCAATGTTGTGGTGAATGTTTTTGGTGTTCGTTCGTTGGTTCTTCCTTTGCACTGAGTTATTGGAGATCTTGTTTGCCATATCTATTGTACCACGATTTTGCATCTACAGGTGGAGGCCGATTTGCTTGGAGGAGGAGGTATTGGTAGGGGAAGACTCTCCCTACTTCTTCTTTGGAGCTCTTCGTTGGTAACAGGGAGTATTACTGTCCCAGGACCTTCTATTTCATGTTACTATTCGCATTTCGCTTGTATTTCTTCCATACTTGATCTTACTGATTGAATTTCATTCCTTGGTTTGACAGGTAGAGGAAGGCGCACTTGTGGACTAGGACATCAACTTGGCAAGCAAATCGACAATCTCTCATTTGATCTCTGCGGGAATCTTCCTCAACATCAAGGCATCTCAACCACATCATTCAGGTATGATCTCAAGGTAAGTTCTATCTCCATAGTCTATCCAATTGTCAAAAACTCTTAAAACCCTAATTAATTAAAACCCCAATTTTGCATTTTCTTAGATCTACTGAGATCTAGTGGGTTGTTGGGCATGATATTGAAAACCCACCTCTATAGCATCCACGGCATCCCGGATCTATAGTTTGGTGAGGATTGGCTTCCATTTGACCCCTCTCCCAAGCCAACCTAGCTTCTCCCAAGGAAGGCGCACTTCATCATTTGAGCAGGTTGACCTAGATCTAAGCGATGGGTGTTTGAGATTCCACTTGATTTGACATCTACACATCAAATAACATACACCCAGGTTGTCCCTTTCTTGAAATTTACCTTGTGGGCCCCATTCCACATTTTAAGGGATTTAATCCCCATTTTGGACCACTTGGAACACTTAAACTCAGATCTACAAAGATCTAACCGGTGGATTGCCACGAAATTATAGATCCATACCCCTACTTGACTGATCTACCCGGATCTAAAGTTTGGATGCCATCCGACATGATTTGACCCACCTAAACCCAAATTGAAGCCTCCTTAGGGAAAGTCGCACCACCTTGGAGAAGTGAGTTCACTCACTTCGAGGAACTGGGTACTTGAGATTCTTGCAGATCCGGAACCAGAATTATTCAAAACCTAGGTCTAGACTGTCACTTTGTCAAATCTTGCCTTGGGGACTGCATTCCTTGTTTTTAGGGATTGTGGTCCACTTGGGTCAAACCTAGATCTAGACACATTTATCCATCAAGAACTGTACTGTCCACTTATCTCATGTTCTAGGAGTCCTAAACCTCAAGTCAACCTTACTTTGACTCCACTTCCCAATTCCCAAGGCACTGGCCTCTCTCCAAGTTAACTCAACTTTCCTAGAATGTTGGATTGACTTGTGGTTTGACTTTTGCATGGTAAACTATACCTTTAAGGACATCATGAACTATGGTCAATCTTGTCTCATGTACTAGTTAGCCCCAATACAACCTTTAACTATCCTGCATTGGACACGGTACCCAAGGCAGTGAATCTTTTGACATTGACCTAGTACACTAGCCCTAGATCTCACTTTAAACATTACAAGTCACTTTCACTTCAATTATGAACCAAAGCTATACCTATTGAACCCCTCACTTGGCTTGTGACTTCAACCTATAAGGTCTAGGATAAACCATACACCTAACTTCACTTAGAAATACCCTGATTTGGTGTCTTGGTTTTGATCTCTCCTGTCGGGAGTAGATCGGGTCTCCCCCTTTGTTGTCTGGGCTAGATAACATAAAGTGAAGGTTGCCTCGACTGGCGTGACAACCATATATTGGAGGTCGAGGTGATCGTGGTTGCACCTT
Organism: Larix kaempferi; assembly: GCA_027924585.1. Taxonomy (NCBI): domain Eukaryota; kingdom Viridiplantae; phylum Streptophyta; class Pinopsida; order Pinales; family Pinaceae; genus Larix; species Larix kaempferi. Next base: position 2,885,764 of record BSBM01000334.1, read on the forward strand.
TTGAGTTGCCCTTCCCTATTGCCATCCATGACTGGATCTATCCTTAGGGGTAACTACATCTTAGGTGATAACATTTTGGCGCCGTTGCCGGGGACGCAATAGGCTTACCCTAGTCCTTCCTGCATATACAACGACACATATCTTGGTAGAAGAGTTAAAATCTACCTGGCGACTCCCAATCGTGACTCCGCTGAGGAGCGAGCTCATTTACATCCCTATAAACAGATCTTATCGTTATCTAGAACCCATGGGGTGTATCATTTTGTTTTCAAGTTCTTAAATTTAAAAATAAATATAAAAATATAAAAAATAAAAAATAAAATTATTATCCATGGCTGCTTCTGAGCGACCTAGAACTTTCGGTCGTTTAAAAGCCTTTGACTTCTCTAAAATTTATGGGGCACCTCATCCTATGCCAAACAACTTTAATCAAAGATTACCTCGTTTCAATGGAAGCGATGGTGTTTCAATTATAAATCATTTGTATGATCTCTGGTATTATATGGATAGTTTGGGAACAACTGAGGAGGATGTTCTAATGAGGGCCCTGGGTTCATCTCTAGAGGGAAATGCTCGGATATGGTTTGATTATCTAGCACCGGGATCCATCACCGGATATGACATGTTCCAACAATTGCTAGTAAGTCAATGGAAAGAAACAATTGGTGAATCTATGGAAGGGCAATCAGACGATGACTGTGTTGATGAAAATGAACTTGATGAAGATGATGAATATTACGATAATGAGTTAACTAACGATTATTCTTATCAAAGTAATTCATTTTCTCATGAACCAATTAAGTCTCATGATAAGGTAATGTATGACACTGAGCAAATCTCAACCCCTCAGGATTATTGCCTTAATATTGACATAAAAGGGGAACTTATGAAAATTTTATCATCATTACCTAAAGAAGTTTCAGATGAAGAGGATGATTCCAATGATTTCCATCAAGAAGCATCCATGGTTGAGTCTTCCATTAGTGAATCTTTTGAAAATATTTTTGAGATCCCTTTCCATAATCCTTGTGTAAGTGATGATTTTTCTTACCATGACACTGAAGAAGAAAGTAGGGACAACAACCAAGTTTCTTTAGAAGCCAATGATCATCCTGTTTTTAGAGATCAATTTTATGAAAATGTTCAAATGGTTGTTAATCAATTGGTCAATGCTATTCCTGATAAATTATCGTCATATGAGTTTAGTGATGAATTAATTGAAGAGAAGTCTCATGATGATGGGTTGGTGAATCAAACTAATCAAGAGTTTTCCTTAATCAAATCCTCAAATCAATATCTTAATGTTTATGGGAAGCTCGGAAATAATCCTTCACTTAACTCATCCAATGGTTATAATTTTTCCAATTCAATTTTTATTCAGGATATGTTAAATGAAATTATTAATCTCACCCCTGATCAATTAAATGAAAATGATCACTTATCCTCTTATAATTTTAATGATGAATTAATGAAAGATCAATATCAAGATAAGGAAGAGTTTATAAATCATACTAGGTGTTCTAATCTTTGTTCCACTTCTTACAATGAATCTTTAAATTTTCCTTTTTTCATCTTTAATCAAGATAACTTAGAGTTAGATAGTTATGGTCAATCTTGTCCTCAAGTTGTAAAAATTAAATTTGATCATCAGCTTGAAATTATTCCTAAAATAAAGAATGTTTTCTATTATCAAGATCCAAGTTCAAACTTGTCTATCCATTTGGGAGAAATTTCATATTTGCAATCCACCCTCCTTTCCCGATTCTTTCAATCATCTTTGGGTTGGTGCTCTAGTCAATCTTTTGCCTTGAAAATTTTTAATAGGAAGTATAAGCATGATTACATGTTTGGAGAAAAAGCACTTCATGTCCCTTTTCAGTCACTTTGGAACCATAATGTATGTTGTCAAGTTATCAATCATTCTTGGTGGCTAGAAAAGGTGTTTAAAGATCAATTCCATCTTTTCTCCATTTTTGAGCATCAAGTGGGTCTGACTCTGATTTTCCGTCTTTTAAGCTTTAATTTTTCCCCACTTGAATTTTTGATCATCAGTCCCAAGGAGAATCAAATTGAATATATAAGAGAAGTCAATGAGGAAAGTAGTTTATTAAATGAAATGTCATGTATTTTCCCTCCATCAACTTTAAACAATCATATTCATGAATTTTATGATCCTATCAATTCTTGGATGGAGGATGTTTGCAGTAATCAGTCTTTCCCTTGGCATAATTTCATATTGCATCATTCAAACCATTCTTCAATTTATGAACAAATCAAGAAGACTGTGCCCTTAAATTTGTTGATCTTTAGCCCAATCTTGACTTGTTCTATTATCAAAAATCAAATAAGAATCATTGACCTATTTGATGAATGGTTGCACTGGATTTATGATTTTACCTAGCATTTGTGCTAACTGGTTAGATTAGGGTAGGTAGGAAACCGAATAAGCCTACTTGGGCAGTAGTTAGTCTTTTCAGCCATTGAGTCTGGCACCTTCTTAGTCTCTAAGCTCCTTTGTAAGCTCCTAGTTTAGTTGAGTACCTGCCACTTTTTCTTTTCCTGCACAATAAATTTCAAATTTTGCAAATTATGTTAGTAGTTTAATTTACTTTCTGCAGTTATATATTTCATGCATTTTTATTTCTGACATAGAGTAGATTTTATTTCAGTTGGTTTTATATTTTTCCCACACATGCGGCATGAGGTATTTTGTTAGATGTTTGTGAATGCAGCAAATAGGTTGCAAAAATAAAAGCTGGAAATAAAATGGTAGAGTGCTGGATTATGGATTCGAGTAGCAGAGTTCGAGGACCAGAGATTCTGAGGTTCTCAAGCGCTCATTTCAGCAGAGCACTTGTCCCAGCCGGAGCCAGATGTTATCACATATATAGTAGCCGGGCTACCATACATTATTTTTCTCATTCCAGTACACTATTCAGCCAGTTCCCTTACATGTGAGATGCTGAGATGAGCATCTTTATTGGATCACTATCAGATTGTGGACAACAGTTGCATTCCCCATGCCATTACTGAGTTTCAGGACACTCAGAGAGATGACCGATGTAGCCATTATATCATGGGTACAGAGCAGACAGTAGTGCCCAGAGTTACAGCAGCAGTCTCAGAGGACAGATGATGGTACAGGTTGATGTGCATTCAGGTATATGACTCAGCAGGTATATTATTGTGTTATGGTTAGATTGCTTTTATACTTATTCTTATAGCATGTCTTAGCACTTAGTGTCATGATCTGGCGATCATATAGATACATGGACCTGGTTGATCTATTATTTATTATATTGTCCCTACTCAGACTTAGAAGTTCACTATTCATACTCATTGGTTTTACCCTCCCTAGGGAGAATAGAGGTGATCATTACACCATACTCTGGCTTGCTAGTGTTGGCTCCATCATATCATTGTCTTCATCCATCCATGGCCTACCTTTTAGATTATCGCCCTGACTTACTACTTGACTAGTGGCATGGAGGACCTTTCCCCACTGTAGCCTCTGTACTGGATGAGCTTCCTGTTTATTGTGTCTCGGCTCTGAGTTGGTGACAAAACTTACCTATGGTGAGTTGGAGTTCCTTGAGAATTCCCCCTAGTCACTAAAGTTGTGTTGGCTAAACCTGAAACTTTTAGTGCTGCCATCAATACAAAATCTGGAAAAATCAAATGCTATATCTTGTATATGAAAGAAATGCCAAATGAAAATGGCCATGAAAAATAAAATGTTATATCTTTTGGAAAATAAATACCTAGGTAAACAAGCTGTCCATGACACACCTAGAAGTGCTCAGGTAAACAAGTGCCTTAAAAACACACCTGCAGCAGAAAGCCTAAAAATAAATGTAAATCTATGCAATGTGTTTGTAAACACACATAGATCAAGGCTATGGAAACCTCAGGCCCAAAAAGCAATGGAACTTAAATGTTATATCTAAACAATTGCTGGCCTTGCTTGTATTATGGATTGTGCGCATCTGTGAAGGTGAATAAACCCTCTTTAAACAACTCATCCATTTGTGAGACACCGCCATTCCCTGTGTTATTGCTCATTCAGTATATACTACGGTGTACATTCCCTTTCCCTTGCCAAAGTGTCACAAAGTCAAGTTAGTCAAGTCATCCCTTAGCCTAGCCATTTGTTTCAGCCTTCACCCTTCACTAGCAAATTGATCACAACTATGAAGTGAGTATGGTCCTGAAAGTCTAGTCTGAGTAATAATAATAACTAATGACACTATATATCTGGATTTAGATCGCCAGTCATGATTACTCTGTGTTATAGAAGCTATTTGAATAAATTGTAAAGCATGCATTAACCTTGACACCTTGCAGCAGCTATGGATGATAGTCTGAGTTGTATTTGGTCTTGGTTAGACCTAGTTTGACCATGGAGGACCATGGGACATGAGATGTTGGACCTTATGATGATATGGATAGATGATATATGGTCCATGTACACATACAGGATGATTCTATGCAGCAGCTACAGGGTTATGATGATGATTCTTGGGATACAGCAGTGTTTGGTCATTTACAGATCATTATTATTGGCCTTGTTCCGGTACATTGGATATTTATTTTGATCATGCAGAGATTCATATGGTGTATGAGTACACATCTTGGATGGATTTGGACCTTCTGAGTCCAATAGGACAGTTTGTTTTCAGTTCCGGGCACTTACAGTGATGATTTAGCCTCAGTAGGCTGTCCTAGTGCAGTTTTGGTCTATTGGAGGCCCTATCGGAGCAGAGATTGCTTTTATCCGGATGACCTAGGGCGCTGATGATGGAGGGGGTGGTCCAGCCACTTGTTTTTACCATATTACCCCCCTCCCGGACACATTGGCACCCTCACCTTGACAGCGCCATCACTCCAGGAGGCAGTTTGGGCAGTTTCACGTTTCCCGAGGCATTTCAGGATTGGTAGAAATGGCTATTGAGGAAATCGATTTGGGCTACTGAGGCAAAGTTATGGCATGGGATGATCAGTGATGATAGATCGGGACTTTCCACACCTCCTCCTGCAGTTTCAGCTTCATCGGGGCCCGCATCCATCACTTATGGCACTTTCTGTGGATTTTTTGAGGTCTTTTGAGGACCACGACTTCACCTTGGAGGACCACGACTTCACCTGGGAGGCACGATTTGGTACTTTCATGATTATGTATTGGTTATTGTGCCATGGGGATTGACCAAGGAGGGATAAAATTACCCCTTGGACCCACCATGAGCCTCTTATGATATTTTGTCATCATGATTTGGTGGGATTCCCCTCTCCTAGGGCGACTTTGTCCACTTATGTTATATTTTATGTGTGATCCATGTATTATGTTGTTGAGCTCATCTCAACCATTGATTAGACATTTGTATCTTTTAATCTTAGCCACTCATTCAAAAAGTGGTTAGGGTTTTGGTGCCTCTCCTTCCTATTTAAAGGAGAGAGCCTCTCATTGTAAAGGGACTTTTGGCTCTGGATTATTGGAATAGAAAATTATTATTGCATCTATCTCCAATGTTGTGGTGAATGTTTTTGGTGTTCGTTCGTTGGTTCTTCCTTTGCACTGAGTTATTGGAGATCTTGTTTGCCATATCTATTGTACCACGATTTTGCATCTACAGGTGGAGGCCGATTTGCTTGGAGGAGGAGGTATTGGTAGGGGAAGACTCTCCCTACTTCTTCTTTGGAGCTCTTCGTTGGTAACAGGGAGTATTACTGTCCCAGGACCTTCTATTTCATGTTACTATTCGCATTTCGCTTGTATTTCTTCCATACTTGATCTTACTGATTGAATTTCATTCCTTGGTTTGACAGGTAGAGGAAGGCGCACTTGTGGACTAGGACATCAACTTGGCAAGCAAATCGACAATCTCTCATTTGATCTCTGCGGGAATCTTCCTCAACATCAAGGCATCTCAACCACATCATTCAGGTATGATCTCAAGGTAAGTTCTATCTCCATAGTCTATCCAATTGTCAAAAACTCTTAAAACCCTAATTAATTAAAACCCCAATTTTGCATTTTCTTAGATCTACTGAGATCTAGTGGGTTGTTGGGCATGATATTGAAAACCCACCTCTATAGCATCCACGGCATCCCGGATCTATAGTTTGGTGAGGATTGGCTTCCATTTGACCCCTCTCCCAAGCCAACCTAGCTTCTCCCAAGGAAGGCGCACTTCATCATTTGAGCAGGTTGACCTAGATCTAAGCGATGGGTGTTTGAGATTCCACTTGATTTGACATCTACACATCAAATAACATACACCCAGGTTGTCCCTTTCTTGAAATTTACCTTGTGGGCCCCATTCCACATTTTAAGGGATTTAATCCCCATTTTGGACCACTTGGAACACTTAAACTCAGATCTACAAAGATCTAACCGGTGGATTGCCACGAAATTATAGATCCATACCCCTACTTGATTGATCTACCCGGATCTAAAGTTTGGATGCCATCCGACATGATTTGACCCACCTAAACCCAAATTGAAGCCTCCTTAGGGAAAGTCACACCACCTTGGAGAAGTGAGTTCACTCACTTCGAGGAACTGGGTACTTGAGATTCTTGCAGATCCGGAACCAGAATTATTCAAAACCTAGGTCTAGACTGTCACTTTGTCAAATCTTGCCTTGGGGACTGCATTCCTTGTTTTTAGGGATTGTGGTCCACTTGGGTCAAACCTAGATCTAGACACATTTATCCATCAAGAACTGTACTGTCCACTTATCTCATGTTCTAGGAGTCCTAACCTCAAGTCAACCTTACTTTGACTCCACTTCCCAATTCCCAAGGCACTGGCCTCTCTCCAAGTTAACTCAACTTTCCTAGAATGTTGGATTGACTTGTGGTTTGACTTTTGCATGGTAAACTATACCTTTAAGGACATCATGAACTATGGTCAATCTTGTCTCATGTACTAGTTAGCCCCAATACAACCTTTAACTATCCTGCATTGGACACGGTACCCAAGGCAGTGAATCTTTTGACATTGACCTAGTACACTAGCCCTAGATCTCACTTTAAACATTACAAGTCACTTTCACTTCAATTATGAACCAAAGCTATACCTATTGAACCCCTCACTTGGCTTGTGACTTCAACCTATAAGGTCTAAGATAAACCATACACCTAACTTCACTTAGAAATACCCTGATTTGGTGTCTTGGTTTTGATCTCTCCTGTCGGGAGTAGATCGGGTCTCCCCCTTTGTTGTCTGGGCTAGATAACATAAAGTGAAGGTTGCCTCGACTGGCGTGACAACCATATATTGGAGGTCGAGGTGATCGTGGTTGCACCTTTTGAGTTGCCCTTCCCTATTGCCATCCATGACTGGATCTATCCTTAGGGGTAACTACATCTTAGGTGATAACATGACCCAAACCAGCTGAAGGAGAAAAACGCCCCAGAGGGGCGTTTTTTTTGACTAAAAGACCAGTGCTAGATCTATGGGTTAATGGAGTCAAAAAGCTATGAAACTTTGTATTTAAGTGTTTAAGAACAAATCATAAGCGGGTTTGGAGAGAAATTTAAGTTCCTACGGTTAAATTTTTAGTTTTTAATTTTCTCTTGGTTTTACATGTAATTTCAGCTCAGCAAACATATCAGAGATCTAAATAGAGAGTTAAGCGAGAGAGAAGTACCTGAAACAATGATGAATGGCTGAATATTGGTGAAGACTATTTGCCAAATCGAAGTGGTGAGCTACCAGCGTTTTCCCTAAGCGTTTGAGCCAGAGCGTTTTTTGGTTTTTAGGGTGTTTTTAAGGAATTTTTATATTTTTAAAATTTTAGGGCTTCCTAAAATTTCTCCCTAGGGGTTTTAGGGCTAAAGAAGGCATGGCGAAATTGTAGGAGAGAGGGCCGAAATTTTAGGAAGGCCAAAAAATAAAAAAAAATTAATTTTTCTTTAGTTTTAAGGTTTTAGTCATAAAATTGCAGACCTAAATCTAACCCTAATTCTACCATGAAAATGCAAAATTTAACGCTAAATAATAATTACAAATGTACAAACTCAGATTTTAGGTTAAAAAAGTAGAGAGAGCAACCTAGGGTTTCAAGAGAAAACTAGTCACCCAACCCTAGGGCATCAATGAGAGGAGTTGCCCTCCTTGAGATGGTACTTGGCAAGCTTGGCAACTAGGGCTAACCTCAACAATCTTTGAGATTCGTTGAGGAGGCCTAGCTTAGCAAAACTTGAAGACCTAAAGCTCAAGCTTGAATGCAAGGGTGATCAAAGACAAAAATGAAATGCTAATCAAGACAAAATGAAGCAATAGTGGCTTCCATTCAACCCTAACAAGCATCACTTTCATACAAATTGATTAAGAGACATCAAACCAAAAGTATAGATACCTCCAATTGCATGTGTTAAGCAAACAACTCTAGCCTCACCTTAGCAATGGCATGAACAATAGTAAAACTTCTAAGAAATGCTTCAAACTTGCAAAAGAACCTTCATCAAGGAGTGCACATCCCTTCAAAGAGCCCTAGTTAGGGAAAATAGCAAACATAATGATTTCTCCCAAGAGTTGATGTTTAAAAATGAAGTGAGGAGATTGAATTTATATGATCTCACACTCACGTTACACAAAATAAGGTCAATTTAATATTTAAAATGTCAACTTAAAAATATAACAAAAATAATATAAAATAATCTAAAGATGGCCTATTGTAGGCTACCTGGGGTATTTTACCCTCTAGTTGCTAAAATATATTAAACAAGGCCAAATTTGACGAAACTGGAGGCCAGACTGCGTAGGGGGGGGTCGTCATGCCCCAAATAACCCCAACAGTGATGAAAACCCTCAACGCCCCCCCTTTTAGCAAGCAAACAGTCTGCCAGGAGGCCCCAGAAAGAGGGCGTCGCTGAACTGGTGGGCCAAGAAGGTGCTGGATGTGCTCCGGAAGATGAGAGTGGGTCTCAGTGCTGGAACAACTACCGCTGGAGTGAGAAAATAAGGTCGGGGTCATGTGACCCAGTGACCCACCTCTGGAAGCCCTGAACACCAACCTCAGTGTTTCAAACCCTTTCATGAGGCAGTCAACGATGCCATTAAGCCATAGTACTTCCAGAGGAGAAACCAGAGGGTCTGGCCATACCCCTACCTTAGTATAAGTTGGCTAAACACCCCTCCTATTTAGAAAAAAGACACCCTCTCCCTGGGCACCTCTACATTTACGCTGGTGCTAGTACCAAAGTAACAGGTTGGAATGTAAAACCATGGCCACGCCCATGGATACAAATTTGAAGTTGTTGTTTGATGCTTCGTTAGAGTTAGTGGATATGACACTATACAGGCAGATTATTGGGTCATTGATGTATCTGACGAATACCAAGCCAGATATATCCTTTGCTGTGAACACCTTGAGTTAGTATCTGGTTGAGCCCAGACGTGTTCACCTTATAGCTTCAAGGCATGTGATGAAGTGCCTAAAAGGTACGATAGACTATGGTCTCAGTTATAATAGAGATCATGACTTCAGACTATATGGTTATACAGATTCAAATTGGGCAGGAAGTGTCTCAGACAGAAATAACACTTTAGGTGGATGTTACAGTCTAGGGTCAGGCATGATTTCATGGCTAAGCAGGAAGTCGTCCAGTGTTAGTCCTAGCACTGCAGAAGCAGAATATATTGCAGCTTGTTTCGCCAGTTGTGAAGCCATATGGCTTCGGAAGTTGTTATCGGTTCTATTTGATCTGGAGTTGGATACCACAGTGATTCTATGTGATAACCAAAGCTGCATGAAAATGCCAAAGCACCATTTGAGATATGGTGCAAAAGGGAACTGTAAAGCTCCAATATGTGAGCACAGATGAGCAGGTTGCAAATGTGTTGACTAAGCCTCTGTCTCGTGTGAAGTTTGAGCACTTCCGCGACAGGCTTGGTGTAGTCCATAAGGACTTCCCTCGAAAGGGGGAGTAGTGTTGATGATACTATGGTAGCAGTTGGGATTGATCATCCTTAGACAATGATCTTGTAATTCCGGAAGGAAGGATAGTCTTAAATGTTGATCCTTAGACTAAAATCCCGTAATTCCGAAAGGAAGGATTGTCTAAGATGTAAGTGGTGGACAGTGATCCCGTAATTCCAAAAGGAAGGATCGTCCAAGTGTGCTGTAGTGGTAGCTCCGTAAAGACTGGGTCCCGTAATTTCGAAAGGAAGGATTGTTTGAGCACCACCAGTGTTGATGGACTAGAGTCCCGTAATTCCGAAAGGAAGGACTGTCCATGATCCCGTAATTCCGAAAGGAAGGATCACCAGAGTTGATGGACTAGAGGCCCGTAATCTCGAAAGGTAGGACTGTCCATGATCCCATAATTCCGAAAGGTAGGACTGTCCATGATCTCGTAATTCCGAAAGGAAGGATCACCAGAGTTGATGGACTAGAGTCTTGTAATTCCGAAAGGAAGGACTGTCCATGATCCCGTAATTCCGAAAGGAAGGATCACTAGAGTTGATGGACTAGAGTCCCATAATTCCGAATGGAAGGACTGTCCATGATCCCGTAATTCCGAAAGGAAGGATCACTAGAGTTGATGGACTGGGACCCGTAATTCCGAAAGGAAGGATCACCAGTGTTGATGGACCAGAATCCCGTAATTCCGAAAGGAAGGATTGTCCATGATCCAGTAATTCTGAAAGGAAGGATCACCAGTGTCGTTGGAATGAATCCTGTAATTCCGAAAGGAAGGATTGTCCATGATCCGGTAACTTCGAAAGGAAGGATCACCCATGTTGAACTTGATCTTGAAATTCCGAAAGGAAGGATCATATTGGTTGTTGATGCACCTGTTTCTAGAGATGATGTTGCTCTAGCCTTGAGCTGTTGACGATGATGATGTTATTCCAACTTTATGTTGATGAGCCAGCCTCGTGCTGTCGTTATTGTTGACGTATTAGTTTTTATACTGATGTGATGATTGATGTTGTTGTTTCAGTATTTACTTACTGATGATTGATGTTGTTGTTTTAGTATTTACTTACTGATGATTGATGTTGTTCCAGTATTCATATACTGATGATTGATTTTGTTCCAGCAAAGTCTTGCTGCTGATGATGATACTTCAGCTCTGTACTAAAGATGATGATGATGATACTTCAGCTTTGTACTGAAGATGACGATGATACTTCAACTCTGTACTGAAGATGATGATTTTCGATACTTCAACTTTGTACTGAAGATGATGATGATACTTCAGCTCTGTACTGAAGAAGATGATGATGATACTTCAGCTTTGTATTGAAGATGATGATGATACTTCAGCTCTGTACTGAAGATGATGATGTTGATGATACTTCAGTTCTAGTGCTGCAGAAGATGATGCTCCATCATTGCAGAAGATGATGTTCCAGCACTGCCGATGATGATGATCTAGTGTTGCATATGATGATGTTCCAGCTTCTTGCTGCAGATAATTGCATCGAGTGAAACGAGGTGCTCTAGAGCCCAGTATGGGGGAGATGTTCTAACGTGGATGTAGCGTTACATCTAATAAAACGTAAAAAGTGATAAAAATAATTAAAAAAATTCGTGTCGGCTCATAAAATAAAAAATTATGGAAAGTATTTAAAAACAAAATCCATGTTGGTTCATAAAATAAAATATTATGAAAAGTAATTAAAAAATAGATGTTCGTTTATAAAATAAAAACTTAAAACTTAAACCCGGATCTATCAGTCAAGAGAGATCAAATTTTTTGAGTTTAAATTTAAAAAAAGAAATACACTTCAAGAAATTGGATCTCTCTCGGTGCTTGATAGATACAGGTTTAAGATGGATCTATGTTGGTGATGTTCCAGCTCCGTGCTGCAGATGTTGATGATGTTACAACAAACTATTCCAGTTGCTGATATTGATGTTGTTGAAGAACTTCCAATGATTTATAGATGTACCAACCAATGTTCCAGATGATGTTGATGATGCCTCCTCCTCCCTACTTCCGATGATGTTGTGTAGAGCCCCACCTGTTGTTGTTGTTGTCAGTAGAATACTCTTCCTGTTAAGGGGGAGTGTTGAATTAATGTAACTTCGAAGAATATTCTACTTGTATTATTCCTCCTTCTGGAGATGTCATTAATGTAAAAGTTCATGTAAAAGTCATGAGGTAAAACCTCCATTGTAAGTCGGGTCGTTAGTACCCAAAAGAATGTAATATAAATATTATTTGAGTCTCCCTAGAGAGGTCGGCCCAGTTAAGTTAGTGAGGCCGACCTAGTTAGGTTAAAATTCAAGTAAAAAGGTAAAGTGTAAATAGAGAGTATTACTCTCTCATTTGTACCATTCACTCACTCATGCATTGCGCACTAGAGAAGAGATGAAGATTGCGAAGGAGGAGGAGGATTGTTCTTGGATCTTGTTTTTGGGTTTTGCCTCTATTCTTTGTGAGACTTATTTTTGGGCATTGTACTTTGGTAATCTATATTGAGGAAGTTCATGCTGGGTTTTCTTCCACTTGAGGGTTTCCCAAGATAAATTGTTGTGTACCTTGTGATTGTGTGTCTTTCATAGATCCTATTTATGCTGTTGTTATTGTGAAAATGTATTAAATGCTAATGAAGTAGGAATCTAAGTTATTGCAGCATATAAACTTAACACTCTCCTGGAACTTCAAGTTGCAATGTCTCTAAGAGCTATCTCGAATGTGTCTGTGTTAAAAAGTTAACCAGGAAAGTTATTCTCAAGAGGGCATGAAAATTTTTGCATGCTCAGATGCATGCAAAAGTGAGTTTTGCATGCACCCACTTTTAGGTTTTTGGTAAAACCTAATTTTTCAGTGAGTTGATATAAGGAGACAGGAGGTATCTGTCAGACTTACCGAGCCAACTAATCTGAGATAGATCTAGTTGAGAGGTGGGTGACTTGCCTTGGGAAGGAGGGCGCATACTTTGAGGAGAGAGAAGTTCATACCGCATCCGGTTGATCGATTGAGCATCTGAGAATTTCAGATTAGCCTTGTCTCAGTGAGTGAGAAAGGTCTGTGACGATTAGAGCTTAGATCTGTTTCCGTACGAGCGTTTGTTATCTTGGGGGAGGGCGCACTTATCTATGCAGAGGAGGATGCATTCAGCAGTTGGCCTTCTTCCGTTGCAGAGCAGATTAGAGCAGAGGGTTGAGAGAGGCAGTATAGTCAGAGCTACCTGCAAAGAGACTCAGATCCAGATTGATAGTTACAGCACATCTCAGTAGTGCATGCATCAGCTGATGCATGCAGATCTAGGGATGACCCGTTCAAGATTGAGTGTTACATCTGAGGTAACTGTTATCACACAACTTGTAGTTGCCCCTAGTGGTATCCCATCCGGGACGGTAGAGGAGGCAAGCAACTAAAGAGGTGACCCAAGAGATGCCACGGTTCCCAATGCAAGGTGGGAGTCACGTCAACCGAGGCACTCTTCGCTTTAGGTCAGGGTGTAACAAGACCTAAGGGGGAGACCCTATAACCAATCACAGTTGATTGGACCTAAACAAAGGTTTCTAAAGGTAGGTAAATGAAGGGTTACGGAAACCAATGCAAGGCTAAGTGGACCTAGAAGTTGAAGTATGGTTGAAGGTGGTGTGAGATTGTTGATGTTTCAACCTACATATGGTTTAGGCCACATTGTTTGGTTATGATGTTATGGTGTGGTACTATGTGCTTACACAAGTGGGTCTTGCTTTCTTGGGAAGTGTGAAATGGTTTTAATTGGACCCACAAGGTGAAGTTAGGTGTAATGTTGGTGCTAGTGGTTAGGCAATGACTAGATCTATGGATCTAAGTTGTTTTTAGGACTACCCACATACTAGATCTAGGGTTTGACACAAATCCCAAGTAGTGCGACTTGCTTTGAGGAGAACTAGTGCCTTGGTAGATGGGCTAATGGAGTCAAAAAGTATGTCAAAGTGTAGATCGGGACACCTAGAAGCCAAGTCAAGTGGGCTAATCAAGATCTAATGGTTGGATTTTGCTAGATCTAGGTTTTGAAGAAATGACCCTAAGTGGACCACAATCCCTTAAAACAAGGAATGCAACCCCCAAGGCGGATCATCACAAAAGGATAGTCTAGACCTAGGTTTCCAAGTATGGCCTTTCCAAATCCACAAGAATCTTAACCACCCACCTCCTAGAAGTGGGCAAACTCACCTTTCCAAGGGAGTGCGACTTTGCTCAAGGAGGGTTAAAAGATGGGTTTGGTGGACCAAATCAAGTCCAATGGCCACCAAACTATAGATCCAAGTAGCTAATACCCCGATCTATGCATGTCCCAAAAATCAAGTCAATTCAAGGGCTAGATCTGAGTTTTGAGGTGCCAAAAAAATCAAAAGGGGGTTTTAACCCCTTAAATCATGGAAAGATGTCCACAAGGTAGATTTCACCAAAGTAAGAATCTGGGGGTAGGTTATCAAGTGTCTAGATTGCAAATCAAGTGGGATCTCACCTACCCATGTGCTAGATCTAACCAAACAAGCCTCTCTCTAGGAAGTGCGATTTGGGTCAAAGAGGGCTTTTTGCCTTGAAAAGTGGGTTAATTTTAAGCCAATCACCACCAAACTATAGATCCAACTAGGGGTGGATGCTATAGAGGTGGGTTTTCAAAATCTTCTCAAGAGCAAGGCTAGATCTAAGTAGATCTAAGAAATACCAAAGTTGGGGTTTTAATGAATTAGGGTTTTATGACCAATGAAGATAGAATGGATGAAAGAGGCACATACCTTGTAGATCTTACCTCAATTGCTTATGGCCACCTTGCAAATTGATAGCATTCTCCTATGTGTATATTCAAGAGTGAGATCCAAGAGCTCCAACCAAAACGTCCTTCTCCAAGATAGCCAAATCGTCCTCCTCCTACAAGACAAGATCAAAGAAACAAGTCAAGCAAGATGATTATGAAAATGGTAGAAAGATGTAATAGAAAGCATCAACTATGTCACAAAGATACAATAATGATACTCCCTGTCACAAGATGAACCCAAGAGAGAATATGTGGATCCCTCCAACAATAACCCTCATGAAGTCGCCCTCCTCTCCACCAATTCGACTTTCCTGTCAAAAGATTAGTAGAAGCACCAAAATCCACAATGATACATAGAAGAGATACTGTATATTCAAAATGCAAGAGAATCCACAATGCAAGAGAGATGTGCTCCACAAAAAATCTTCTATTCCAATATTCCAGAGCTCCAAAGGTGAGCTATACAATGGGGGGTCTCCTCCTTATATAGGATAATAAAGACCAAAACCCTATACCACTCTACAATACTACATCAAATGAGTGGTTGAGATTAAAAGATCTCATCATACAATCAATGGCTAAGATGACCCATAACAATATATCACATGGATCACTCAATATAACAATAGCGCCCCCACTAAATGGTACAATAAGAGGGTGACATCATCCACTAGAGGAACATAAGTACCAAAATCCACCTCATGGTGACTAGGACATGACAATATAAGCTCATGGTGGGGCTAGGAGGCATCAATCCTTACTAGCTCATCCCCAAGGCACAATAAAATAATAAAATATATCCAAAGTAATGTAAATGACCAAAACTGTCCTCAGAATCCATGACAGTCAAGCAGTAAATGTCCTCCTATGATCAATCTGGGCATACCCACATGGTGAAAACTGACTGGAAGATAGTGATGCCACCCTGGAAGACCTCAGTGAAAACCAAATGCCAAAACCTTGCCTCAATTGCCCAAATCGATTTCCTCAGTGACCACTTTATCCCATTTTTTAACTGCCTCGGGAACTGTGAAAGTGCCAAAACTGCCTCCTAGGGTGCTAGCGCTGTCCATCTGAGCCCACTAGGCTCTCCAGAAGGGGGGGTAAATGGTAAAAACAAGTGGCTGGACCACCCCCTCCATCATCAGCGCCCTAGGTGAACTGGCCTCTCGGGGCCCCTGCTGCTCAGGCTGGGAAATCAGCCCCAAATCTGGTCAACAAGTGTAAAACTGCATCAATCACTGTCAGAAGTGCCCGGAACTGAAAGATAAGTGTCTCATTGGATCCAGAAGACCCAAATCCACTAGAAATGTGTACTCATACACCATGGGTTGCCCTAATGGGCCAGCTGTAGGGTCTACCATATATGGACAATGTATAATCTGCTGATCTGAAGTAGTAATAAACCTGCTGAACTGGATCAAACATCATCTGCATCATATGTCCATCATATGATATCATCATCAAACATGTGGGCCCATCAATCATCATCAATAATCATCCATACATGGTCCACATCATCACGGATCCCAAGAATATACAACCAAGGATAAATCACATTAGTAGACTAAGACAATGCTTCTCTAATCATTCTCACAGCTAAGCTCAAAGTATAACATCCCTTCAGTGGCATTAATTAAGTTAGCATATTCCGTTGTTATATAAAATTACTTGCACAATAGTTCAAATGACAAACTCACCCATTGGACATGGTCAAACTGCTAGTGAAGGATGAAGGCTAGGAACAAGGTTGGGCAAAGGGGTTGACCTGTCTAACTCAACTCAAAAATACTTTGGACTGGAAGAAAGGGGAAAGCTACAAACTCTGTGCTGGACAAAAGAACACGGGGGATGGCTGTGTCTCACAAATGGATAAGTTGTTTAGAGAGTGCTTATTCAACTTAGGCATCATGTCTACATCAAGTTGATCCAGGTTCATTAGGATCATTCAATTTTATTTCATGGCCTTTTTGGCCTACATAACCCTTCGGATCTCAGGTGTGCTGATAAGCACAACTAGTTGCAGCTTTCATCCAGGGCATGTTTTTCTAATACATATAAGGTCAACAATTGTTTAGATATAGCTTTTAAGAACCATTGCTTTTTGGACCTTTCTTATACTCTTCAAGGAGTATTTTTAGCTGTTCATCGCTCTTGCCCTTTTTTTTGTTTCCATGGGCGAATTTTAAGTTTCCATAGGTAGAACATGAGCTTTCAGTTTTAGCCAACAACATCTCAAGTGACTAGGGGGAGTTCGAGCCAATGCCAAACATCGGGACAACCGACCAGAATGATTTAGGCCTACAATCCAACTCACCAAAGGCAAGTTTTGTCACCAACTCAGAGCAGAGACACTGAATAAACAGGGATGCGGTCCAAACACAGAGGTAGAAAAATGGGGAAGTCCTCGATATCAGAAAGTCAAATGAGACAGGTCAAGGTCTAAAGTCAAATAGGAAGGTCATGTATGGATGGAGATAAGTGAATATGGAGCCTACACTAGCAGACAACTGGTGTCGGGAAAGACCATATCTATGTAAGGTGAAAAACCAGTGAGTTTTGTTAAATGACCTAAAAGTGCAAGCAATTGTCCATTTTATGATTTACAGTTCATTTTAAATAGTTTGCCACATCAGGAATAATATACCAAGCACATGCTATGATCGTGACTAAATCAACAAGATAATAATCCACAGTCAGTGAGAACATATCCATAGATCGTGCAACATCATCATAATAATAATCATCAAGTATCATCTGAAACACTGCTGTAATACATCTCTAGGCACTGAACTGAAACTGTAATGGGATAAGTGGTCACATCAGTCATCAAATCTGAACTCTCAAGTCTCAGCCTTGACACAAGGTCATATACAAATCTGAATAATGTACTGCTTTGATCATGAGTGATCCAAAATATATATAGCCATGCTCTGGAATAATGTAAGCTCTGGAATGTGCAGATATCTGCTGTACAAGAATAGTAGCCCTGCTACTATGGTGTGATAATAGTAACATTGTTGTATTTGCTTCTTTTATATATTGCTCTGGGCTCGAGATTGAAGAAAGCCCCACAGGATTGCTGGTTTTCCCTGGTTGGGGTTTCCAGGGTATATGCAGCATCATATGTCTGATTGATTGTGTTTATGTGGTAAAGAGATGTACAGTTGTTGAGTTTCATTTCATTATAGCATTATTGATTTACGATACTCAAACCGCTTGAGATCTCAGGGCTATCCAAAGGGAGTAGTGATCTTTGGATTAAAATTTACAGTCTGTCAATGGTAAAGTAACCATGGTCCCACACTATCTTGTAAGGTGTAAAATATCCTCTACCCATCATGCTAGTCCACCAAGTGCTAACAAAAGACTCCATCGGACAATCCCTAATGAGCCAAGCAATCATAAGCTCCACAAACACCTTAAAAGGCCATCCCTCGATCCTAGGTAACCTCAAGTCAATGATATGCTCAATGGCTTTGTTAGGAGGTCTTGTTAGTTTTTACTTGTTTAGCATATAACATTAAACAATCTATCACTGAAAGAAATACAAGCACAGCAAGAACACAATGAACACAATATTTCTCTCGGGGAAACCACAAAGGAGAAAACCTCGACAAAATCTTCCTCAATATAGAATTCACAAAGTACAAAAGTAAACCCGAAGACAAAATCAGCTACTCCTCCACTTGTGCGAACTTCTCTCTCAATCCAATGCGAACTTCTCTCTCTCTCCTATGTGAACTTGTGTGAATGAGATGAGTGAATACAGATGAGAGACTCCTCTATTTATATTCTTCCGTTGAGGTGACTTTTCCTCAACTGTGTCGATTTCACCTAACTGACTTGGCCGACCTCTCAATTACATAATATAATAATCGTTTTTGGGTTCTTCTAGGACGACATAAGACCTAGGGTTTACATTGACTCTTTGACTGACTCTTACATTATTAATTACATCAATGACATCTCCCGAAGGAGGAATAAAATAATACAATAGACAAGAACAAGTAGAATATCTTCCGCAGTTACATTTATTTAAGAGGTCTCCTTGGAGGAAACACTTCGATGCTCCACTATACACCATTGTGTGTCCGTGTAACCTCCTATATATTGCTATATGCAGTTGTAACCTCATGTTCCATCGGGTATCCTAGATGTGATACTGCATCCAACACTCCATTGATGTAAGTTGAACCTGTATTCCTATGTGACTCCAAATCTGTCATATACTTGTCCACCCAATCCATGGATGCATACATGCCCATGCTGGTTGGTCCACATGGAATATACTTAGCTAAGTCCTCTGTAGCTAAACCTTGAGCCTTTAGTGGCTCCTCCAATAGAAGTGGCTCAAGATCTCCACACTGCAAAACAAGTGCATGGCCACAACTCTCTGTGTCCAAACTCTCCCCAAGTATCTATAACTATGTATGCATAATCGTCACGAGAGTCTCCTCCCTTTTGGTCTCAAGGTGTGGTGGCTTTCTCCCGAATGGTTCACCTTCCTATAAGCTAAGTGTCTCGTCCTCACTACTATGTTCATCGTCAGGAAATACCTCTATATAGTGCACCTTACCCTTGCCCTTGCATTTGTGGCTTGACTCCCATGGTTCTTTGTAGTCGTAGCACCTGTAGGTTTCATACCACTCCGGATGTTTGATGGTGCAAAATTCCTTGAACGACATGGTTGTGCAGAATGCCTCACTCAGAGTCATATACTCCTTTATTCAATCTGTAATCTCCTGATCTTCCCTTCTGCTATATTATCCTCTACACTGTTTTGATTGTTTGCCATAGCCACAATGTCCTCCACATAAAAATCAGAAACAAAGATACCTTGAGTGCTGTAGGTGAGAAATGACTTGACAGATTTGTGACAGCAGTGAACAAACCCAACAAAGGGCTCTAGAATCTTCACGAAATGACTCAATATGCCTGTAGATGCTTGCAGACAACTAAGATAATTCCAAATTTTCCTAGCAACAGTACAAGAGTCTTTTGTCTATCCTCGGGATCTAGTGAATACGACTGGATTTGAAGTTTGACAAACACTTTGGATACGCACTACTATAGTTGATTTTGGGCTAACTATTGATGAGATATGGTTCAAGGCTTTGTCAAACACTTTACTAAACCAATGAACTTACTGTTAGTACGTGAATTCCACTTCTTGGATTGTATAATGCTGTAGGTGACCAATGACTTGACAGATTTGTGACAGCAGTGAACAAACCCAACAAAGGGCTCTAGAATCTCCACGAAATGACTGAATATGCCTGTAGATGCTTGTAGAAAACTAAGATAATTCCAAATTTTCCCAGCAACAGTACAAGACTCTTTTGGCTGTTGTCGAGATCTATTCAATAAGACTGGGTTTGAAGTTTGACAAACACTTTGGATACCCACTGCTGTAGTTGATTTTGGCCTAACTATTGATGAAATATGGTTCAAGGCTTTGTCAAACACTTTACTAAACTAATGAACTTACTGTTAGTACGTGAACTCCACTTCTTGGATTGTATAGTACTTTTCTGAGTATGTTTAGTTATGTTTCAGGGTGTTTGGTACTATTTTTTTCCTCATACAATCGTAATGTCCATGTATCCTTTACTAGTAAGAATGCAAATTGACAACTGTAAATGCATAAACCAACAAAGATTATCTGTAATTACCTTAGCTAGGACTAGCACAAATTTTCTTTGTAACACTTATGCACAAGTTCTAAAACTTTTATGTTGACTGTTGGTGTATCTATGCTTACTGTTGGAATGGTCAAAGTGCTGAGATCTGAAATGGAACTGTCATAATATAAACTATGGGATGTTAATATGCTGTCCAGTAACTCTTGTTCCAAGCTGGTCATAGCTTTGATTGTGCACAATTTGCTTTTTAAAAATATGATACCATACTTCTCGATATTCTGCTCAACCCCACACTGTCCAATAACAAAGATGGATTCACAACATAAGAAAACTATGCCCAGTAGTAGATATATTGCACCCAACTCAGGCAACTCGGCCTCAGCAAATGGATTCACGCACTCACCAATGAGCCGTTTGCCCATAACTAGTAGTTTCGTCCCCTCTGCTCGCAAGATTTAGTGAGCAATGGTAATATGCCCCTTCTCCAGTAGCTCGACTCTCTAAGGAGAAAATCGCCCCCCTTCAAGCTCAGACTTCTCAAAGTCTTCCTTCAATATTGAGTTCGGCCTCTGTAAGAATTCGTTCTTCCCTTTGAGGAATTTTGTCCCCAAGGAAAATCCGTTCCTCCTAAGAGTTTTTCCCTTGCATCTAAGCTTTCCCCTGCTGCAAATAGGTGGATTGATCCACTTAGGAGCCTCTTCAAGTTTTCTTAACCTGTGGCCTTGACAAATAAGGTATCGGTCTTCCCCCACAGTTGACTATCCTCCTCAGTTACAGAAGCACTCGGCCCTCCACGATAGACTTGCGGCCCTTTTTTCCCAACTTGCGGTCTCTTCTACTATTTCCCTCGGCCTCCTTGTCCAACCCACGTGATCTCACCAGTACACAAAGACAACTCCCAAGGAATACGATCTTGACCTCCACACAATAAATCTGGTCTCTTTATTTGACGATCTGTCTCCTCAACTAATGCGACTGTCTGCTCAACCTTGCAGCCTCTGCTTAGTACCCACGACCGAACACAATTGAACTTTCCCTAGTAGAAGCCGACTCCACCAATCGTGACACCCTGACAATTCGAATTCGACTTCAACAGTGAGAGTTTGACCCTCATACACAGCTCCGGCCTCACTCAAGCAAAACAGCCCGCCACATGAATTAGACCCTCCAACAATTAAATTTGATGCAGCCTCAATGATGATAAATCACCAAATAAGCGCAATTGGAAACCCTGCTTGATTCCCCTATATGGATTTCCCCTCAGGCTAGCCAAATCTCTAGCTTTGATACCACTATAATGTCCCCGATAAGATATGGACAAATTGTTGTGAATTTGACAAACATATAGCAATTTTTACCTTGATTTATAACTTTCACAAGCCATTTGCATTCTCATCAACATTTCGTCAAACACATTGGGAACATTCAAGAACACATAAAAATGGAGAAATATTGTTGGTACCGTTATTATGAATAATAGATGGTAGACAATACAAATAACTATGGCTGCGATAGCAGGTATTGAGACACACCCAATAAGAACCTGGAAGTGATGCCAAACCAAAATATGAAGCTCAAGTGAAGACCCTGAATGGATGCTCCTCCTTGTCTAGCTAGGGTGGAAATGTTGCAATACTGAAACCAAACCAACAATGGAAGGGTTTTGCCAAACCCTAATGAAAACTCTGGATAAACCCCCAGACGGTCACAGGAAATCAACATCAAATCAAGATATCCCCCAATGAGACCTTGCCCCCTGTTACTGGATGAACTAGCAGTGCTAGTATCTGATGAACAAATGCAAGAGAATTGACCACTGTCACCTTAGTCAATTGTCTAACTTCTTTGGAGAGTCGGAACGTCCAAGGGAAAGAGCCCTTATGTGGTCTGCAAACACCTTAGGACAAGAGAAGCTATGTCTTCTTGACAACAATATTAGTGAACGGTGCCTTAGACAATGTATATAAAGTGAATGAAGAAGACATACTGATTAATCACACAATGTTACCAATACTAGCACTTGTACAAAATCAAAGTAGTCAAATATCACTATAGCACAAGCAATGAGTGTCACATTCAATGGTAAATTTCATATATTGCCAAATAAGCCTATATGCCCACTTTCATGTATTAGATCCCAACAACACCAGAATTATAGCAGCATGTAACATCAACAGTAGTTATAGGGATAATCACCAATGAAATGTTTGCCAAACCAATGTAATGATACACTGAATAATATGTTAGCTTTCAAAGTAAGAAATCATAGTCACTATGCAAATTGAGCAATACTAACAGCAGTATAATGAGTAATCAGTATGTCTACAGCAGTATAATGAGTAATTGTAATAATTGAAAAGTGCGATCAAATAGTAGTATATCACAAGCACTTTCAACAAGGTTCACTCTCCCATTGTCATGCATTCAAATTGCAAACATATCAGAAATATAGCAGTCCCAGTTTGTAAGGTAAGTAACAACAGTATTGAACCTTATCCACTTTGTGACAAACAAATATTAAAAGTGATGCTTACAATGAATATTTTAAAATTCAAGTAGTTTGTTACATACGAAGAGCAAGAAGGCCAATATAGCAGACCTGTATTAAATGATTTTTTCAGACCTTTATTTTGCAGAGAACAGACCTTTCTTAGCAATGTTTACCACCTTCTATTTAGTACAAAGGTCTAACATCTGTTGTTGTTGCATGCAAATGTGTATGGAGTGCAAAGGTGAAGGTTAAATGGTCTTTGACATGGGTAAGCAGACCTTGCTGCAGTTATGACTGAGGTCAGAAAGAAGTCAGATTGAAGCCTTGTAGGTGGAGTTTCAGACCTTAGAAAATGTTTGAAATGGGGGACCGAATTCTTTTAGGGCTGGTTGGGGTTGGAAGAAAGAGCAAGGGAAGAAGGAAAAATGAAGGAGAATAAGGGAAAGAGAGAAGGAGCCGGAGAAGGATGAAGGGATGAAGAGACAAGAAGAAAGGGAGGAAAGGTAGGAAGAGAGAGGGAAGGAGAAGAAGGTTGGTAGGGCCGCTAGGGCAAAAGAGAAGTCTGCAACTAGGGTTTTAGGATAGGAATTTAGGGTTTAGGGTTTAATTTTTGTAACAATTATGCACATAAAATATAAAAATCAAACCTAATTAAAAAAACACAAAATTTAACCTAAAATAATATTTACACATGTAAAATTAGGGTTTTTAGGGATTTTTGATATTTTTAAATTTTTAGGGCTTCCTAAAAATTCGGGGTTTCTAGGGACAAGAAAGGCAGGCCGGATTTATAGGACGGAGGGCCGAAATTTTAGGGAGGCCAAAAATTGAAAATTTTGAATTGTTGATTTTTTTAGGGTTTCAAACATGAAATTGCAGACCTAATTCTAACCTTAATTCTACCATGAAAATGCAAAACTACACATGAAAATGCAAGTGAAATTAGGTAAAAGATAGACCAACTTAGGGTTTTAATGGATGTTATCGCAAACCCTAGCCTTAGAGGAAGGTGACCAGCCTTCCTCTTGGAGGTAATTCTCCTTGATACTAGGTTAGGGCTTCTTGAAACAACTTCTAGGGTTTGTTGCAAGAGCCTAAACTTGGGCATAGTTGGAGCTCCAAGGCCAAACTTTGTAAAAACCTCCTCTTGGGAGCGTTTTTACTATGCAATGAGGATAGAACATCAGACAAAAGCCCTATTCAAAGAGAATGTAGCCCTGGGTCTACAATTCAATCATTCAAGATGCAAAATTTACCTACCATTCATCAAGCAAACCTTAAAAATGTAAAAGACTTACTTGAGCATGAGTTATTCCAACCATTCTAGCATCCACAAAGCATTAGCAAGACAAAGAAAGCATCCAACTTCATCCAAGAGCAAAAAGAAGGATATGGTATGTGCTTGTACTTCATCTGGAACTTATATATGAAGTTTCCAGCTGTCCATATATTGTGCATTTCTAGGTTTGATTTTCAGCTATATATGTTCTTTATGCATTGCTATTTATGTCTTGCATTTGACATAAGTAAAGGGGCAAATTGTTACATGTTTTGAGTCTTTGACATTTAAGGAAGAACGTAAGGGGTTGATTTTACTATTGTTATATTGTTGTAATTGTTGTTGTAAAATGCATTTTCAAAATTGGTTAATGGTTGATAAGTCGCCTTAGAAGGGGTTGAAACTTTCTCATTGTTTGGTATCTTTTCTCCTTGAATTGCCATGAAGTTTGGGGCTGTTTGAAGTGAATTATTGTGTTTTTTCCATTGTTGTTTCATGCTTTAATTTATGATGGGCTTGTTGTCACCTGATTTGACGATCTAAGTGTTGGCAGAGACTAACAATTGCAAAACTGGTGGAACCTCGTGTCAATGCCCCAAGTGTCACATAGGCAGGGTCCACTCTCTTTAGGTTTCTCAGGACCACCAAGGTAGACCCAGTCTAACCACGGGAGGTGTTCCCAGTCAAACGTTCCTAGGTATTTGCTAGTAAAACCAACTTTCTCAAAGTACTAGTATGATTGATTTGGCTTAAACAGAGGTACTTGAGGAAATTACAAATTAGACAAATGCACCCCTAGGGGAAAAGGGCTAAGGGGTCTTGAGTTAGCCAAATATAAAATCAACCCCAAAGACCTAGGCTTTCCAATCACACTCAAAGATAGCAACGATTAAACAAGGAAGTTGATCTGAAACATGTGACACTAACAAATTAATCTCATCCTGAATGGTTAAGACTACCCTCCCAATGTTAAATGTCTGGAAATGGAGGGTATGTGACAGCAATATAAATATGCCTAAGTCTGAAATTAATGTCACTTATATGGTTGAAATATTGAGGTCTGAATTTTCAACACTTGGTTAAATTGTAATGTGAAGTTGGTTAAGGTAAATGGTGTTGGGTTCTTGTAAATTAGTCTCAACATTCATTCTTTTATGTTTGTTGTTTTATGTATTGCTGAATGTTAGTGTTGATTACAACAGTCATAAAATGCATCAAACAACCACAAAATTTCACCTATATGCAAATGCAATAACTAAATGAATCTAGGGGCCTTTCCTAGGGTTTATACTAATAAGTCTTTTTGGTATTTTTCAGATGCAAATATTTCATGAACTAGATGATTAGATGCAAAATGCAAATGTAGTCCTAAAATGCTTGGAAAACAAACAAAACTAAGCAAATTTTCAGATTTTTAAAGAAAACTGAGAAAGTTTCGACAAATAAAACTTGGTTCCAGTTCCTTCTTCCATTGGTGATGGAGTCAACTCGCCCTTCTTCATGCAGCACCCTTGATAAATGATTTACTAAACCCCTGGAGGTTGCTAGACTATCCAGAAGTCCTCCACTGGTGAAATGTGCCCTGGTAAGCTAGTTCCAACTTGCCAAGAAGGAAGAAATCAGTGATCAAGAAGTTTCTAGACGGTACAATCTCGCCAATTCGGCCCACCTGAACAAGCTGGAAATGAAGAGATTAAAAAGAACAATTTTACAACAAAGGATTGGATTGATTCAACATGAAATTGATATTCTCTAACAAAACACAGAAGATAGATCCACAATCTGAATTTTACTTCAATGAAATTATAAATATTTCACCTCCACGATGAAGAAATACATCACAGAGACAAACCACAAGAGAAAGTAAGAGCTGAAATCACAAAACCAAGTGCCACAAGTGACCAAGAAGCCAAATCGATTTGTTTGAAAATGTAGTGCTTTGTTTGTTGGTTGAAACTTCTCCCTTGTACAATGAATTCGATTTGTAGTTATAGAGAAAGAGGAGGAGGCTCTACCCTAATCCAAAAGGATTGAGGGTTGAAATTAAGTCATTTATCAAGCAAATCAATGGCTGAGATAAATCTCAACAATTCCTTTTTACAAAAATAGATGGAAAATATGAGGGGGGTGAATTGCCTCATAGAGACCATAAGTTACAATTTTGTGTCATGTTATTTACCTAGGAGGCATGGGGGGATCACTAGTGGGTCCCCATTTACATTAATTTTGACATATTACAATGTTTACATGCTTTTTATTTGGTCTTGACTCATAAGTTCGCCCCTTGGAGAAGAAGTGTGCCCCCCTTGGAGGAGGAAGCATGTCGGGCTCACTTAAGATGCTGGATGAAGATTTTTAGACTTCGATATTGCTAGAAATCTTTTTATGAAGACCCAAGTTGCCACTTTTTCCAATCTGTCCATATTTTAATTCCCGCTAGAATTAGGAATTTTTAATTCCATACTTAGGAAAAACCTGTTAATTATTTTAATTGATTCCCAATCATGAGAATTAATAATTAAATCAGCTCCAAATGCCTCAACATGGATCCATGATGATATGATATGATATGAAGTAAAAGCCAAATGCATGACAAAACTAATCTGAATTCTTCATTTGATGGTTGCTCCAATTAATTATTTTCCATCCTTAGGCTTTTTAATCAATACTTAGGAAAATTCCATGATAAAAGTCAATAATACAAAATAGGTTTAAAATAACACTTGGAGGGGTCCAATTGGACTTCAATGGATGTAGCATGATGAAATATGGATCATGAAGTACACATACTACTTGCTGGTCTTGTTGACCAAGTTAGAGTTGTGTTTGACCAAGTCAAAAAGTCAGCTCTTGGTAAAAAGTTTGCAATTAATCCAGTGGTGCAAGGGCTCATCCAAATCCTAAATGAGGATCAAATATCACTCCAGTCAACACATGATTGGACGAGGCTAAGCATCCGAACCATAAGACACATAGTCAAGGGCTACGACGGGGCCATTCTCTCTAGGTCGCGAACTCATCCAAGAGAATGATCTGCAAAATGTTTGCCCTATGCTGGAACCATGGATAAAATCAACATGGCCCTCGGTGTGTTGACATGGTAAACACTTTGCTCTCCAATGCCTCTGCATTTGTTGCTGTCAACAAAGCTTTGTCTCCCAAAATCCTAAATGAGGATCAAATATCACTCCAGTCAACACATGATTGGACGAGGATAAGCATCTGAACCATAAGACACATAGTCAAGGGCTATGACGGGGCCATTCTCTCTGAGTCGCGAACTCATCCAAGAGAATGATCTGCAGAATGTTTGCCCTATGCTGGAACCATGGATAAAATCAACATGGCCCTCGGTGTGTTGACATGGTAAACACTTTGCTCTCCAATGCCTCTGCATTTGTTGCTATCAACAAAGCTTTGTCTCCCAAAATCACTCTTCATCGCTCTATCGGTGACCACATGTGAATTGTGAGGAGATATCAACAAGGAGAACTTTTCTATGATGAAGAAATAACCAAGGAGTCAAGACAATCAGTTGAAGAAGTCCCGGAGAAAGTGGAAGGCAAGAAAGAGCACAACAACCCTAGTAAAAAGGGTAAATTGACCCTAGGAGGCAAAATGACAAGTCAGCCTCAAGAGTAAAAATCAAGTCAACTAAAGAATATAAATAGAAGTGTTCTCCCACTTCATTCGACACATTCAAGCAAGCTCATCTCTCTCAATTGGTGCGCACTTCTCAAGGAGGACAAGTGAATTTCACTAGAAGCATAATTTTGGGTTTCTCTTATTCTCTTGGAAGATTTTCTCGCTAGGGTTTCATGTGGAAGAAGAGCACACTCTTGTGCTAGGGCTTAATCTTCATGATTGGTATTGTTCTTGTATTGGATTAATTTATTATGGGAAAAGTTTGTTGGGTTTTCTCCCATTTGGGTTTCCTAGGATAAATCTTTGTGTCTCTTGTGCATGGTTATCTTTTAGTGATCCTTGTTTTATTTTCCCCTGCAAATGAATGATGCTATAATTGTGGATGAAATGAATTATGAAATTGAAAGTTGAAAGAGATGAAAATTATACTACTAAGTTAAAAATTCAACAGGCCAAACCCCAAACACGTCAACATCTCTGCAATGAACAACCAATCGACCCAATCATAAGCTTTGTCAAAATCAATTTTGAGTAGCATGCACTGCTTCCCTATGTCGTGAGCCCAATCCACAGCCTCCTGTTATAAACGAAAATAACATGAATATACATAAGATAATATAAATAATATTAATAAGCATAGAAATAATAAATAATTATTAATTGTTCTAAAAAGACGCATTCCTTCATGAATGGTCAACATAAGTGCCCCTAGGTTTTCTATATATATGGCACTCATTGTATTCATATCTCATTCAGTCATATATATTTAATATATTATTATGGATTAATTTATATTCCAAATGTTTTGGATAATTTATGTATGAGTGAACTTTGTTTGTTTCATTGGTATCAGAGCCTTGTTTTTCTGATCCCTGCCCTTGGCCACACTACTTATCAGACATTGTCTGATTCTGCCCTTGGCTACGACATTGTCTGATTCTGCCCTTGGCTACCCCATAAATTACCAGAGTTTCTTTGATTTTTGATTTCTGGGTCTTTGTCCACATTGAGGCCCTTGGCCATATTCAAAAATTTTGTTGAAGAAGAATTTACTCCGCTTCAAAGAAAATCAGAGCAATATTCGGGAGATGACAGTGCCACTGCCAAAGAAGAAATGCCTTTGGCCATTCATTGTTCAAAACTCCATAAAAAATAAAATTACATCGTCGCAAAGAAAATATGAAGACAATTGTGGCCGCTGCAGTAAATTGAACATTATCAGGTACATGTCAAAAGGGGATATCTTAAAAAACAAATTGCTGCAATTAATACAGCCGCCAGTGATCCGTACTTGCTGCATAGTACAACCTAACCGTCCATATAATTCTGTATCTGTACATTGAAATCGTGCTGCTTAGTCACCATACAAACCACCAAAATCAATTCAGAACAGACTTTAAGGATTCAGGGTCTGTCAAGTTCCAATAGAAGAATTGAAGGAATCATAGTGTCAATTGCCTACAATTCAGGAACCCATCTGATGATTATACCTAGCAAAAATAAGTAGATTGGTATCTGGATGTTTATTGGTATCGTTGACTGGCACATACTTTTCACGGAAGGTTCGAATTCGCCTCCAGAAGACTTGATGAAAATATTAAGAACATTAACTGGACACAAGAAAACTCAATAATCTAAGAATCGTTTGTTATAGAATTTCCCAGTGGCTGGACGGTGGTTGTGGTAGAAGACTATGTTACTCAATTAAGAGAATCGAGTGATAATAAAAAAATAAAAAGGGAAAAATATTATGATAGATCCATAGACCCCGTTGTGATACGTTGTGACCATTCAAAACAATTTTTTTGACTATTAGGAAAAAATCGAAAGGGTTATAACTTTAGGAAAAGTTAAAAGTTACTAGTGGTTTATTAAGAATTTTATAATAAAGGTTATAAAGTCACTTTTTCATATAAAAAGTGGCATTAGAAAGGGGAAGACAGGTTTTTTTTATAAACAGAAAAAGGTTTTCCCAAGTCTCATAGTAAAAGTATAAAAAGGTACATATATTTCGTGAAGTACTTTAAAAAAAAGGAAGTTTTCAAAGGAAGATATATTTCTCAACGATAATAATATGGAGTTTAACGACAAGAACAAAGGAAGGTTTCCTCACTACTTTTACAATACATTCAAATATGTATGCTTTATTAAAACTTAATGGGATTATTCAAGGAAGGAATATCACCATTGCTATTTTCCCTTCTATCAAGAAAAATCACATAAACGTTGACTTAGACAACCAATTAATAATTTAATAGTATCAGAATCAATATAATTGAAAATGACACATATTTCTCCAACGAAACGAGAAATATGAAATCAAGAGCCTACAACCATCTATTGAAGATTACAACTTCACAGCTCAATTCAATGTTGTATCAATTTATGAAAATGAAATTGATTTAATCTTAGGGTCACCTTGGATACAAACTCTAGGTACCTTCATTTTAAACATGGAGAAAATTTTTGTGACGTTTCCTTATAAAAAGAAGATGATGACATTGCAGGACATTACAATGAAGTCAAATTTAAAAGCTCCATCATCTGAGACTTCAAGGATATCTCTGTTTTGGCTCTATACATTGAATCTTGATCATGTTTGTTTGTTCATTTGGGGTTCCAAATATTTCAGCTCACTCCCATATGTTTTATTCAGTCATCACAGCAGAAAAAAGAAAATGGAAACAGTCATCCTTGAAAGCACCATCGAATCACCATCCCAAAAGTAAAGGTATGCCAAGGATGTTGGGCAGTGGATGCCGTGGTATCAATCATATGCCCAAGAGCAAGGGTGTTTCTTCTAATTTCTTGTCCATTAAATCATAACTTATGTTCCAAGTCTGAGCACGTCACCCAAAAGAGGCCATTTTGCTGGAAATAACCTCCCAAAATACACCCAGGTTTTCCATCAAACCAGCAGAGCCATGGAAAATGCCTTTAAAATATCATCACACCATCTACAACAGGAGAATCATACGCAGCCATTTCTATTGGAATGGTCAGAATCATTCTGTAGACATAGAGAAATTGATTTTTTTTTAAGCTTTAAGAGATAATTAGCAATTCCATTTGAGAACAGCTTCCCATGTGTCTTTATACCCCTGTAGCAGCCAACTTTCATCTTCTTTTCTGTGTGCTACAAGAACAACTTTAGAACAGTACTGTTATCACACAACTTGTAGTTGTCCCTAAAGGTATCCCATCCGGGATGGTAGAGGAAATGGACAACTAAAGAGGTGACCCAAGAGATGCCATGGTTCCCAATGCAAGCTGGGAGTCGCATCAACCGAGGCACTCTTCACTTTAGATCGAGATGAAACAAGACCAAGGGGGAGACCCTATAGCCAATCAAAGGTGATTGGACCAAAGCAAAGGTTTCTAGGGAAGTGTGAAAGACGAGTTACGGAAACCAATGCAAGGTTAGGTGGACCTAGAAGTTTAAGTATGGTTGAAAGAGGCTTAAGGAGTGACTAGTGTTTCAACCAATGAATGATTTAGGCCACATGATGAGATAAG
This sequence comes from Larix kaempferi, assembly GCA_027924585.1. Lineage (NCBI taxonomy): Eukaryota > Viridiplantae > Streptophyta > Pinopsida > Pinales > Pinaceae > Larix > Larix kaempferi. Next base: position 2,917,065 of record BSBM01000334.1, read on the forward strand.
ATAACAAGATCTAGTACCATAAAAGACACATGTGGGACCCACTTCCTTGGGATATGGAAATGGTTCAAATGGGACCCACAAGGTGAAATTAGGGGTGCAAATGGTACCAAGGGGTATGCAAAGAGTAGATATATGGATCTAAGATGAAACTAGAGATACCTACATATGGGATCTAGCATTTGACACTACTCCCAAGGAGTGCGAATTGCCTTAGGTGGACTAGTGCCTTGAAATGGATGGGCATATTGAGTCAAAAGGGTGTCAAAATGTAGATCGGGACTCCTAAGATCCAAATCAAGGGTATTGTTCAAAATCAAGTAGATTGGCTGGTTAGATCTTACTAGATCTAATGTTTCAATAGGTGACCCAAGTGGACAACAATCCCTAAAACAAGGAATGCTACCCCCAAGGCAGAACTTCACAAAGTGAGACATTAGATGTAGGTTTCAAGGTATGCTCATTTCAAATCCAATGGGATCTCAACCACCCACGTCCTAGAAGTGGACAAACTCAAACCCCCAAGGAGGGCTAAATGCATGGAAAAGTGTGTCAAATCAAGACCAATGGCCACCAAACTTTAGATCCGAGTATTTTAGGCAATTATCAATGTGGATCTAGAAAATCAAAGTGATCCAATGGCTAGATCTCCATAGATCTGAGATATAAAGTGCATCACCAAATTGACCCAAGTGGGGCACAACCCTCAAAATGAGGAATGGGGCCCACAAGGTGAAAATCAATGAAGTGAGACACTAGGGGTAGGTTATCAAGTGAGAAGAGTATGAATCAAGTGGGATCTCACCTATCCATGTGTTGGATCTAACCCAATTAGCTTCTCCCAAGGGGTACGATTTGCCTCAAGAGGGCTATTTTGCCTTGAAAAATGTGTCAAATGGACCCCAATCACCACCAAACTATAGATCCGAATTGCCGTGGATACTATAGAGGTGGGTTTTCAAAATCTTTCCAAAAGCTAGGCTAGATCCAAGTAGATCTAAGAAAAACAAAAATGAGGGTTTTGACTTTCAAGGGTTTATGACCAATGAAGAAGAATGGATGGATCGAGGCACATACCTTGTAGAACTTACCTCAATTGCTTATGGCCACCTTGCAAATTGATAGCATTCTCCTATGTGTATATTCAAGAATGAGATCCAAGAGCTCCAAGCAAAAAAGTCCTCCTCCAAGATGCCAAATCATCTTCCTCCTACAAGACAAGATCAAGTGAACAAGCCAAGTAAGATGATTATGAAAATGATGGAAAGATGTAATAGAAAGCATCAACTATGTCACAAAGATACAATAATGATACTCCCTGTCACCAAGATCAACCCAAGAGAAAATATGTGGATCCCTCCAACAATAATCCTCTTCAAATCATCCTCCTCTCAACCAATTCGGCCTCCCTGCAAGAAAACAAGATGTAGCTCCAAAATCCACAATGATACATAGAAGAGATACTGTATACTCAAGATGCAAGAGAATCCACAAGACAAGAGAAATATGCTCCACAAAGAAGTGTTCTATTCCAATATTTCAGAGCTCCAAAGGTGAGGTATACAATAGGGGGTCTCCTCCTTATATAGGATAATAAAGACCAAAACCCTAGATCTCAAAACCACTTTACAATAAAATGAGTGGTTGAGATTAAAATATCTCAATACATGATCAATGGCTAAGATGAAACATAACAATATAACACATGGATCACTCAAATAATGATGACGTCATAGCTAAAAGATACTCATGGAGGGTGACGTCATCCACTAGAGGGGGCAAAAGTACATGGGCCCACCTCATATGACTAGGACATGACTCATAAAGCACATGGTGGGGCTAGGAGGCATCAATCCTTTCTAGCTCATCCCCATGGCACAATAAAATAATATAATATGTCCAAAATAAATACAAATGATCAAATCTGTCCTCAAAATCTGTGACAGACATGCAGCAAAAGGCTTCCTGTGGCCTCTATGGACGCACCCAAGTGATGAAAACTGGCTGAAAGATAGGGGGTTCACCCTGGAAGACCTCTGTGAAAACCAAGTGCCAAAACCTTACCTCAATTGCCCAAATCGAATTCCTCAATGACCCTTTTATCCCATTTCTGGACTGCCTTGGTAATTGTGAAAGTGCTGAAACTGCCTCCTAGGTCACCTGCGCTGTCAAATTGAGCCCACCAGGCTCTCCAGAAGGGGGGGTAAATGGTAACATCAAGTGGTTGGACCACCCCCTCCTCATATAGCGCCCTAGGTGAACTGGCCTCTCATGGCCCCTGCTGCTCAGGCTAGGAAATCAGCCCCAAATCTGGTCAACAAGTGGAAAACTGCATCTATCACTGTCAGAAGTGCCCAAAACTGAATGATAAGTGTCTCATTGGATCCAGAAGACCCAAATCGACTAAGAATGTGTACTCATACACCATGGGTTGCCCTAATGGGCTAGCTGTAGGGTCCACCATATATGGACAGTGCATAATCTGATGATCTGAAGTAATAATAAAACCTGCTGAATTGCATCAATCATCATCTGAATCATATGTCCATCATATAGCATCATCATCAAGAGTATGTGGGACCATCAATCATCATCCATAAGCATGCATGGCCCACATCTAAGTTGCGGGGAAGCACTCTCCCCCCTCTCGCCCTCGCTCCGGAAGCTAGCTTCCGGCCAAAGCTAGGCCGAAGCTCGATTTGCTTTCGCTTCCGGGCGGAATCGATTTTTGAGAAACGTGCTTCGGGCATAAAATTTTCGCTCCCTGCCACTGTGTGAGAGCGTGCAGGAATCGATCCGAAGCGTCGCTTCCGGATCGATTCCTCTTTGCTTCCTATTCGCTTCCCCCATCGATTCCGGCAAAAAAAAAAAGCTTTGGTCGCCTCCTAAAATCGATTCCCGTCGCTTCCTCGGACGATTCACCCAAACCCGCGATTTTTTGGGTGAGTTGGAGCTCGTGGGGTCCACGCTTGGGGTTTTGGAGGGGGGAATAGGGCTTTGAGGTATAAAGCCCTCCTCCACACTCCATTTTGTCACTTTCATTTGTTTGAGAAGAGAAGAGAGGAGAGGAGAGGAGAGGAGAAGAGAAGAGAAGAGGAGAAAGAGGAGAAGAGAAGAGGTGAAGGTGCCATTGAAGATTGAAGAAGGTTGGAATCTTGGATGTTTGGAGCCTTGGCAAGTTGGCACACTCACTACCATTGGAGTCTTGGACATCCAAATAGGTAGGCTCTAAACCCTTTATTGTTGATTTGCTTTGTGTTTGAAGTTTGAACTTGAAGTTTTGATGCTTGAGACTTGAATTTTTTAAGCTTGAAATTTGACTAGAATCTAGAATGTCATTGTAAATGTTCCTCTCCTACTCTTTCCCATGCTTTCTCCATCATTTCTATTGCAAGGCAACAAGTTAAACTCTAGTTCCACTTCCAACTTCCAAGTCCAACAAACATGATGATGGGTTTATGGTTTCTTTTGTTGGTTCCATTTGTTGTTTTGATGATGTTCATTGAAAACCGGAGGAGGAATGAGGGAGAGGGAGATGATGAAGAAGTGGGTAGTGGCACATATCGTGGAGAGGAGGAGGGAGGGGAGGAGGAGGAGGAGGAGGAGGAGGGAAACTGAATGAAAACCAAGGAAGACACAACACCCTTATGGAAATATGTCACCAAGCAGGGAGGAAGCAAGGGGGGTGGAACCGCCAAATTTTGTTGCCCCCATTGTAAAAAGACTTACACGGGTTCATATACCCGTCTGAGAAGACATCTATGTGGGAACATGCCATGTCATGAAAACAAAACTGTAGGAGTTTGTGTTTGCAAAAGTGTGTCATCAACACAAAGAGCCATGTATAAGAAGGAAGAATTTGAAGCACAAAACAAATCAAAAGCAAGGGTTGACCATGACCCCTCAATGAACTCACTGATAGCTGGAGGCCCATCCACCCAAGGTAGTGGATTCTCACCCCCTGGGTCACACAGGACAATATCAGATTTCCTTGACACCAACGGTAGGGATGACGTGGATGCAAGAGTGTTCCGGTTTCTCTATGCATGTGGCATACCGTTCAATGTCCTTTGCCCACCCTATTGGCATGAAATGGTAGATGCCATTCGCACTGCTCCAGCAGGATACAAGAACCCAGGGTATGACAAAGCTAGAACTGTGGGGCTTGACAAGGAAAGAGGCAAGATCCAAAATGCTTTGGGGCAATTCACAAATGCTTGGAATGAGTATGGGGTATCAATTGTATCAGATGGATGGACAAATGTAAAAGGAAAGACATTGATAAATGTTCTTGGTGTGTCTGCTACTGGTGCAGTCTTCGTTTCAGCCCATGACTACTCAGATGAATTCAAGACTGGCATAAACATTGCAGAACTCCTACTCAAAACCATTGAATCTATTGGTCCATACAATGTCATCCAAGTCATAACCGACAATGCTGCTAATTGTAAGGCAGCGGGAGCAATCATTGAAGATAAATACCCCAACATATTTTGGTCTGGGTGTTTGGTTCACACAATGAACCTTTTGATTCACAACATCATTAAGTTGAAGGAAAATCAATACAAATGGATTGGTGAATTGTACAAAAAGGGCAAGAAGATGATAAGATTTATAACCAACCATAGCAATGCCCATGGCATTTTCCGCAGTCACTCAAAGTTGGAGCTATTGAAGATAGCAAAGACTAGATTTGCTAGCTACTACCTCACTTTCAGGCACCTTTTGAAGGTAAGAGAGGCATTAGCTAGCATGGTATCAAGTGAGTCATGGCAGGTCTTGAAAGATAGGTGTACATCCGCATCTGACAGGCTTGATTTTCAGGAGGTGGAAGAAACAGTGCTTGATGCGGGATTTTGGGTAAGTGTCAAGTATGTTTTGCAGTTCACAAAGCCCATTTATTACATGATTCGGTTTGCAGATACAGATAAGCCGGTGATTGGGGAGGTGTATGAGCAGATGGATAGCATGCTGGGTCAAATTAAAGATATTGTTGAACAGAAAGATCCCATCTTGTATGACCATATTCATGAACATGTGGTCAAAAGGTGGGAACATCTCAATGTTCCACTGCATGCCTTAGCGTATGTGTTAACACCAAAATATTATTCTCCATCTTGGTTGGCCAAACCAGCACCTGGGGTGGGGTTAGGAGAAAGCCCCACACAGATCCAGAGGTACATGTTGCGTACATGACTGCTATAGACAAGCTGGTCCCTGATTTAGAGGAATGTGACATATTGCGTAGTGAATTAAGCAAATACCTCAGTGAAGTTGGTCCATTTGGTACTTTGCATGCAATCAGAGATCGAGATAGGGCGCCTCCTATTGAATGGTGGAACATGTATGGCTCAACATGCCAACGCTTGTATAGATTGGCTGTTAGAGTGCTTTCACAGGTGGTTAACAGTTCCTCTGCAGAAAGGTGTTGGAGCACCTATAGCTTCATCCACGCAGTGAAAAGAAATTGATTAAATGAAAACCGAGCAGAAAGCTTGGTTTATGTACATTACAACTTGAGGTTGTTGACTCATTATTGTGAGCGTGCCAAAACTGATAGATCATATGTCACTTGGGACAACAATCCGGAGGAGCATAACTTGGAGGATGGAGCCATAGCTTTGGAGCGCTTGGAGGAAGAGCTTTTGGGCGATGAGGATGACGCATATGCAGTACCACTACCAATGGCACCGCCATCTTCTTCCTCTTTTCCAGATGCACCATCTTTGCCTAGACGTTTACGACCTCCATCTGCATTAGTGAGGGGGGGTCGTGCAGGATCGAGTCTTGGACGTGGCTCAGTAGTGGTGGCTACTAGGGATGATAATCCCACTCCCATTGTTTAGAGAGCACGAGAAAAGAAAATGGAAATTTCTTGTGGCAAGAGGAAACATCCATGATTCCATAAAATCTACTTTTCGTGTATTTTCTTGTTACAGTACTTTCAAGTTTCGGCACTATTGACTTTTATATTTATTATCATATATTTTGTAAACGTTACATGGCATTTCAAGTTTGAAGTTTTAAGTTGAACCTACCTTTGAATTTGAAGCTTTAAGGTTGAATCTTGATGTTATAACTTATGGAATCATGGATATTGGACCTATGGTTGATGAAATCATGAATTCACTAATAAATGATTAATGAATGATGATTGATGAATGATGTTATATGATATTATTGTTTATTTCATGCTTTTCAATGATGAATGATGTTATATGATGTTATCTGGTGATTGATGAACTTCTACTTGCATTTGTTGACATATATGCATCAAAATATATAAAAAACGCTTCCTAACCGGAAGCTTTTGAAAATTTCGCTTCTCGCTCCTGCTCCCGCTCCCAAGTAACCTTGGCCCACATTAACATGGATCCCAAGAAATGACCATAGTCAAACTAGGTTTGACTAGGTCCATATACAACCAAGGATAAATCATATCAATAGACTAAGACATGTTCCTCTATTCATACTCACAGCTTAACTTAAAGTATAACATCATTTAGTGGCATTAATCAGGTTAGCATATTCCATTGTTATTTATATTCACTTGCACAATAGCTTAAATGACAAACTCACCCATTGGACATGGTCTAACTGCTAGCTAAGGATGAAGGCTAGGAACAAGGCTAGGCAAAGGGGTGACTTGTCTAAACTCAACTAAAAGACACTTTGGACTAGGAGAAAGGGGAAGCTACAAACTCTGTGCTGGACAAAATAAACACGGGGAATGGCTGTGCCTCACAAATGGGTAAGTTGTTTAGAGAGTGCTTATTCAACTTAGGCATCATGTCTACATCAAGTTGATCCAAGTTCATTAGGATAATTCAATTTCATTTCATGGCCTTTTTGGCCTACATAACCCTTCGGATCTCAGGTGTGCTGATAAACACAACTAATTACAGCTTGCATCCAAGGCATGTTTTTATATATATAAGGTCAGCAATTGTTTAGATATAGAATTTAAGAATCATTGTTTTTTGGACCTTTCTTATACTCTTTGAGGAGTATTTTTAGCAGTTCATCTCTCTTGCCCTTTTTAGTTTCCATGGGCAAATTTACATAAGTTTCCATAAGTAGTACATGAGCTTTCAGTTTTAGCCAACAACATCTCAAGTGACTAGGGGGAGTTCGTGCCAGTGCCAAACATTGGGACAACTGACCGGAATGATTTAGGCCTACAATCCAACTTACCAAAGGCAAGTTTTGTCACCAACTCAGAGCCGAGACTCTAAACAAACAAGGATGCATTCCAAACATAGAGGTAGAAAAAGGGGAAGACCTCAATATCAGAAAGCCAAGTAAGACAAGTCAAGGGTTAAAGCCAAATAAGGAAAGTCATGGATGGATGGAGTCAAGTGAAAGTGGAGCCTAAGCTAGCAGACAAATGGTGTCAAGAAAGACCATATCTATGCAAGGTTGTAAACCAGTGAGTTTTGTCAAACAACCTAAATGTGCAAGTAAAATGCCCATTTTATAATTTATCAGTTTATCAAGTTTGCCACATTATGAATCATATACCAAGCTAATGTTGTGAACATGACTAAAGCAACAATATAATAATCCACGGTCAATGATCAGAATTCCATAGGTCATACAACATCATTATAAGAATAATCATCATATATCATCTGAAACACTGAAACACTGCTGCAATACATCTCTAGGCACTGAACTGAAACTGTATGGAATAAAGGGTCACATCGGTCATCAAATCTAAACTCTCAAGGCCCAACCTTGCCACAAGGTCTAACAAGAGTCTGAATAATACACTGCTCTGATCATGAGTGATCTCAAAATATAAAGTCATCATAGCCAAGCTCTGGAATGTGCAGATATCTGCTAAGCAAGAATAGTAGCCCTGCTACTATGGTGTGATAACAAGTACCCAGCCCTGCCGCAAATGGCCAAAAGAGGCACAGAACTGCCTGGAAGCTTCAAATTTTAGCCTCCGTAATATGTATCCCCATGCAAATAGGGGGCCAACAAAGTGTAATGGTTTCTGTCCTATTAGTGTGAGGCTTTCATGGGTTAACATTGTTTTCTTGTGAGCTTTTAATACTTGTGGATGATATGTTATGGTATTCAAGGCAAGATGAAGAGCAAAACTATGCTAACCTTCCAGTGGATTGGGTATGAAGATTCCTATCTCTCCTTAGTTTCCTTTGTTTCATTAAGGAAATCGATTTTTCATGAAATTGTTAAATTCTTGCTTAGTAGATCTTCTAATGAAATATCATCTTGAACCATAGCTTGAAAGTTGACTTCATTTGTCCTTTCATTCCACAATTCTATGTGATAATTTTCAGACATTTGAAGTTCAATTGGTATGCTAGTTGTTAATATTCCCTTAATACATATGAATAAATCAGTCCTCTTGTACTAGCATTTGACTTCATTTGCCCTTGTTGGTATAGGCACTAATCTCTTGATTCTTCGATCACATTTTTACCTTTCTATGCTGCAACCATATTTTGTCAAGGCTTAACTCTCCTTGTATCACCTTGAGCCTCAAGGCCATAGTCTTAGCAGTCTTATGTAGGGGATACCCCGCTTGAGTGTGAGGTGAACCAACCTAATGCTGGAGAGGGAGTTACTGAGGTGGCAGTGGGTAGCCCCTGTTAGTTGCTCATAGGCTAGCATTGTTTTTTGGGGCTTTAATTTCACATGTTAGTTTGTGCAGTAACACACTCCAACTGTGCTTGCACCTTGAAGTGCTACAAGTTTGGCTAAGAACCTGAATGACAAATTTCTATAAAAGTAGTGATTGCCCACCATAATTTCTGAACCAAACATTGTAAAAGTGGTGTTATAAAAATGGTTACTTTCCCCTTGTAAAATCAATAGATGAGGATTGTCAGATTGTTGGCTCTCAATCTCTAAATGCTGCAAATTAAAATGAGCAAGAAAGATTGAATATGAGACTTTTATAGACGTTTTTCACATGCTTGGGGATTTTTTCTAAAAAGTTGTGATGTATCGATTTTTTTTAAAAGATCACAAATTTTGGGAGGCAATTTACTGACGAGGCTTAAACTTCGTGAAAAATTGCCACATCAACAATGTTTGCAATACTGAAATTTTATACTACAAAATATCCTATAATATGATGTTGGGCCAATGTCTTGGCCAAATAGAATAAGGAATGACTACCAAGCCTAAATTAATTTCTCCTAGATACCTTAATAGATGCATAGATAGAGATGCTTACCATTCATGAAAAGGTTGATTGACAATATGACACCTAGATATTGAATGGCATGCTGTATGCTAGCTAATTCATAAAATAGGTTATAACCCAGAATGAAATACATTATAAACATTGCATAGTCTTAATGTGTTCTATAACTTTGGATAATATATTGATTGAGGTTGATTAGCATAAAATATTGATTTTTTTTATCTTTAATGTTATCTTGTTTAATTACTGTCATTTTATTTAGACTTTATTTTTGTCAAAAAATTGTAATTTTTTAGGTAAAAGGATCAGAAGTTCAAACGCATGATGGAGTACCTGTTGGTTATGCAGGGAGCCCGAAAGAAACAGTGAGTTGAAAAATTAGAACGTGTGCTTGTTTCCTAATCTATCATGCATATATTTTGGAGAGGGTATTATTGTCTTCAAATAGAATGATTATTTACATTGAGATTATTTTGATTTATAGCAACACACTTCATACCTTAAGATTGTTCCATTTAGTTAGTATCCTTCTTTCGTAGTTGAATAGTAAAATTTAGCACTTGATATGTGATGTTATTAAGTCAAATTATTTATTGCAAGTTGTAATTAACAATATTTAAATATAGGCAATTTACTATGCCACAAGGATACCGATTTGTTTGTGAACTTACTCAACTACAAGAACTAGAGACAACCTGTGTGATATATAATGAAAAGCATAAGGTGATAAATATCATAATATGCTCTAGTTGAAGAAGAAATATTTGGTTCAATCATTTAACCTCATTCTAATGGGCATTAAAGTCATCTACATGCCACTAAAGAACTGGTTATAAAAGTACAATTTGCCTAGAGTTACTATCTTCAATATACTACTCATATATTGCAAAGAATTCAACAAGCAAGCACTAAGTATTACTAAATGTTGAAGATTGTAACTTGAATCGGAACTTTTGGACATGTTTAGTGTCAACCATGCCAGAAGTAGTTCGAGACAAATCTATTTTGTAATTCACTTTAGTAATGAAGGGAAAGTCTTATATTTGGTTGTTGAGTCTATTAAAGTGTATTTTTATACATTAGTGATTTAGACAAATCTCAACTGTACATTTCACTATGAAATTAGGGTTTTGGTGTATTAGGGTTTCAAGTTTCAACTCAAGTATAAAGGCAAGTCAAGGTAGAGGGTTAAGACACATTCATTAACTCAAAGACAAGTTTTATCAAGAGGCGATTTATTTCAAGTATGGAGCAAAGTTTGAGCACAAGAGAGGAGCAAAGTCAAAAATTAGGTAAAGAGCAGTGCTAAGGTCTATACAGGACAAATCCATGCAATCGAATGAATCCGTACAAATAGATCTATACTGTCATACAGACATATCCGAATAGTCATATGGAACAAATCAATACAGTCGTATGGACATGTTGTAGAATGGGTAGTTTTCTTAGTTTTGGCAGGTAGATTTTTTGTTAGTAAGTGTGCAGATCTGTTTTGTTTGGGTGTACCCTACAAGTATTAGTTTGACAGTTGCAGAGGTTTCCTTGTAAGCTTTGAATTATTAATGAAAAGTTGATTTGAAGTATTAAATTATCTGTGTATTGTGTTTTTGCTTTTGGTGTTTATTTTCAGCTATATGTGATTACTGCTATGTGAAGAATTTAATTTATGCAATTAAATAATAGCCTTGTTTAGTTGAGAACACAAGAACAACAATCACCTAGGGTTTTCATATAGTATTAAAGATTCTCTAATTGAAGAGTTTACAACAATAGATTAATTATCGTGAACCAAGATCAGTATTAGATGGTTTTAGAGGTAGTGCTTATTAGTTTTGGGAGTTTGTCTGCAAATGAGAGATTGCATTAGCTAGCCTCAAGTTCGAAGACAGAGTAGAAGTTGCCTCAAATTTCCTATCATGGAAAGTCAGAGTAACTTTTCTTTTAGAAGAGAATGATCTCTGGTATATGGTTCACAAATTTGGTAGAAGAGAGGGTGTAGTAATTGCGTCGAAAAATCTGTAAGCTTTGGTAGTTCACAACAAGAAAGAAGTGAAAGCCAAGCTGATGATCATGGATGCTATAAAGGATCATTAGATCCCTCATATATCCAAGAAAAAGACGATGGAGATGTTTGATGCCCTTGATGTTTAATACTAGAGCAAGAATATAAATAGGAAGATTATATTGCATAACATACTCAAATTTGTAGAGATGACCAGATCAAACACTATCACTTGTTACCTAGTGAAGGTCACATAGATTCATGATCAACTTACTGTAGTTGGGGAAAAAATTAAAGACAATGAGCTAGTGAATAAAGTAGGGTTATTGGGAGCTTCCTAGGAGGCGCTGCTCCCACTCCAGAACCGCGCTCTAGACTAGATTGTGCCGAATCGCCCTCTGGAGCGTGCTATTGGAATTCGGGAGTGTGCTCTAGGAGGAGATGGCATGCTCCCTTCCACTGTGGGAGAGAAACGCTTCGGAAGACACTCTCGAGGAGGTGGACACTGCTCCCCGCATGCTCCCGTGGATGCCCGGACGCTATTGCAGAAATGAACCTTTTTTTTTGCTTTTTTTTCCTAACTTGGTGTTCATTGGGCCCTTTAGGATTTTTAGGGTTTAGAGAAGGTGAGGAAGAAATAAAAACACCTCTCCCTCACCATTTCTCTCATTCCATTCATCTTTGTGTGTTTGAGCTTGGAATGGAGAGCTTGTGTGCTTACGGCTTGAGCTTGGAGGAGATTTGTGGGAGCTTGGTGGAGACAACAAAGGCCGCCATCTACTTCTACAAATACCTAAAGAGATAAATAGGTAAGCCCAATGTCTATTTTTTGTATAGATTTGTGTTGTTTGTTGTTGGATCTTTCCTCTTTCGCTATCCCATTCCCATTCTTTCTTCTTCTTCATTTTATTACAGGTTGTTCATTAAGACTTGAAAAATGTTGTTCTTTTGGTTTCTACTTACATTTGTGGTTCTCATGGCATTGGTGGGGAATAGGAATGAGAGGGAAGATGAGGACCCAACATATCAAGATGAGGAAGGTTTTGAAAGGGAGGAGGATCTTGAATGTGGCAATGAAACTAGCAAAATTTCATCAACACCCTTGTGGCAATTTGTGACAAAACTTGAGGGGGGGAAAGGTGGTGGAACCACCAAATTTTTATGCATGCATGATTGTCATAAAGGAAAACCTTATACTGGTTCATATACCCATGTGAGGACACATCTTTGTGGGGTAATGGATAGTGATGATAATAAAGGTGCCATTGGGATCGCAATTTTCCCTAATGTATCAAAAGAAGAGAGAAGAAGATACATCAAGATAGAGGAAGCCGCACAAAGAATCCATGGAAAAAAACAAAAGGTTCAATCCGAATCTACATCATCTCGATTTGGTAGCAACACATCTACTAGTGCAACCTCCGGTGGTGGTAGGAGAACAATATCATATTTCCTTGATATTGGTAGTAGTGATTGTTGACCACCTAACCAACTAGTTGGAGAACCATGTACCATGTACCATGAAGACAAGCAAAGTGTACCTAGCAAACTTTTCAAACTCCAGAAGACTCAGCAGAGCAATTTTGCCCCTTTCTTCTCTTCTTCTTCTCTATGGAATTTCTGCACCCCTGCGGGCGATTTTGTAAGTGTATTTTAACATGATGGTCAATCTTTGTAAAACTTAGTTACCTAGGACTTTATCATTAGGGAAGTTCTTTCATCGAGTGTTTTTTTCCTTGGATAATTAAATTTGCTCTTTAGCAATTATTATTATGTGATTTTTTCACTCACAATTCCTCCAAAGTGGTGAAAGGTGTTTTAATGATTGATCCCATGGGATGATTAAGGTCTAGAAATGTTGTATATTACCATGATAAACATTATCCAGAGTCTTACGGAATTTCATTAAGTTTTACCTAGTTTTTTTAAATGTTTTGTAATTAAAAAATGTCCCTCGACTTAAAATGTTGTAATGTAAAAGAGGGATAAGTGGTCCTTAGTGATGTTGTATAAGGGTATGGGTACTCAAAATAAATGGCATGAGTCCCCCTACACCCTTGGACCAGGTTCTGAGTCAAGTCGTTAAGTTTTGATAAGGTTTTGGCCATGTTTTCCTAAGTCAGTCATTTTTCTAGCAGAAAAATTGAAATTAATTAGAATGTTGGAATTTTCCCTATGTCTAAATCAAAACATTTGAGGGAAATTTTTTATGTTGGGACCTTAGTGGGGCCAAGGCAAGATAAAACGGGCCCCTAACACCCTCATTTTCCCATTTTTCCCTTTCTTTCACAAGGGGGAGTTTTCTCTCTCTCATGTGGGCGCTCCTCTTGGGCATTTGCATGCTTTCCAAGTGCCACACATGCAAGGGGCCTCTCTCCCTCTCTTTTCCTTTAAAAGGAGGCATCTCCTCCTCATTTGGGTTACAATATTTCTACTCCCTCAAGCTCTCTCAATCTCTCATGCTATTTTTCTCTCTTGCTCTCATTTTTTGTGAGCCATTGTAATTTCCAGCCATTTGGTTTTTAATAAAAAATATTTGGAGGACATCTTGTGTTGCTTTGAGGTGATTCGCTCCTGCATTTACATGCTTTCAAATGTTATTGAGGTCAAAGAGGCAAACTGATTTGCCTTGGTAAGATCTTTTCATTTCTGTTATAGATCTTATGAGTTTTCTCCTTTTTATTTAAAAAGTTCAAGCATTTCTTGGTTGAATAGTTTGATTTCTTAAATCATTGTGTTGGATCTCACATTTCTTAGTGTTTGTTAAGCATATCTTACAAGTTGCAGGTCATCTAAGATTGGAGAGTGGAATTCCTTAGTTGGATACCCCACTTCTTCAACCATTTGAAAAACAAAGAGCACATTCTCTTCCCATTCCTGGAAAATTTCTGCACTTCAATTTTATTTCTCATTTTTACCTCTAAAAGTTAGTTGATTTACTCATTTGCAAGTTGTATTTGCAACTTATTCATTAAAATTTGCAGAAATTTTTCTCATAGTTTTTACTGTAACACCAATAGTGCCCCAAAATTATTTTGGTCATTTTTTATCAATTGTTTGCTTTCTGTTTTTTGCAGGTTTTTAACAGTTCAAGAGGAAACTTTGCCCAAATTTTGCCAGAACCAAGTGCAAAGGTTTCCCAAAGGGAACCACTTCAAAGTCCTTTTCCAAGAAGGGCCCAAACCCCTCTTCTTCTACTCCATTACTCTAAAATTATTTGCTGGAAATTATGCTTTCTTTGTAAAGGCCAAGAGAGTCTCTTGGGCCTAATTTTCTTTTATTTCCAGGTTAATTTTATTTCTCAAATTTTCAGCCACCCATTGCATCCAAAGGTAGTTGGGTTTTCCACCCTTGCATTGCAAGAGAGGAAGGGCTAGGATTTAGTTTGCTTTTTTTTTGTTTTTTTTTTGCATTTAGCTTTTGGGTTTTTTTGCCCCACCTCCTCCTTTTGGAAGAGTGTTGTGTGGCTTAGTGCATCATTTGTTTCTTATTCTTTCATTAATAAATTGTTGCCCACACCTTGCATGTGAAGTGGCTTTGCCCTCTTGCAAAAATGTGCTGGCTAGTTTAGTTTTGTTTTGAGTAACAATTTTCATTCGTTTTTTAAGTAAATAAACCACGCCCCACTTTTGCCTCGTATTCACTCCCCTTGCCGGTTCGTACGATCCTAGGTGATAAGAACGGACAAAAGGTTGTGTTGGCCAGTTTAATTAGGCACTTTACGTACTTATTTGCAAATTGAGAAAATAAAGATTAGTTTGTCGAGATTGAGGGGTAGAGGATGAAGGGAGCCTCGTGGCACTTTGTGTCCTCCTGTTGAGCACTCGGCTTTTCTTTGGAGATGACTTGTGGAGCTAGAAGGGAACCTTGTTGTTCTCTTGTTGAGCACCCAATAGTTTCTCTCAATCAAATGATAAGGGTTAAAGGAAGTCACATTAGATAAGATTTTTCTTTTCCTTTCTCAAATACTAATTCCCTAAGCTAAAGTGAGGCCTAAAATTTATTAAAATTTACAGGGCCATTTGCAAAACCTTACAAGCTAGTTTTCTTTCATTCATTTGACTTTACAACGATTTCTTGTATGTTTTAATTATAAAGTAAATTATTTTCATTATTTAAATATAATTGTCTAAACTTGTCACATTAAGCAAGCGAATCTTCTCCTTCATTTGTTGTGACCCACTAACCCAATAGTTAAGGCACTAGAATTGTTAGTAACTGTTTATTTCATTCTTTGGTTTGTTTATTTTTCGAGAAGGTTTGACTGTCATCAAACATTGGTTGCATTTTGCATGATTGCTTGTCATCAAAATTATTAAGCAATTTAAATAATAATTTAACTCCCAAGTCTATCCTAATAAAATCATTAATGCTTAGTGTTGCCACCTAATACACACCTGGGGGGGACGCGGCAGGAAACCTTCAAGCCGCTCGGTGTGTCATTGGGGGCAAGTGAGAGTCAAGTGCTTTCACCTAATTACTCAACTCCTCCGTCTAGGCTTACTCTTAGCGAAGCCAAGGGGGGGTGGTCCCCATGAAAATAAAACTAAGACTTCTAATCTATAACAAAAATAAAAGTCTAATCTAGGATTTTGATGAAATTACTTAACAATAAACCATGAGTCACTGCAATATGAAATGAAAATCCATAGCTTTTAAGATACAACACCATTCATGACATTTGTAAAGATTAACTTAAATAAAAGGAAAAATTAAGATCAGTGCCGATGAAAATGGAGTGCTTGAGAGGGTTGCTTCTGTGGTCTCAGTGAAAGTATTGCAGTGTCTCTGTTGGTAAATTTTAAGATTATTAAAATAGTGGATTAAGGAGTGGGTTAATTCTTGGTTTGGCCCAAAAGAGACCTAACCCTTCGAACTGAGTGCTTTAGCAGCTTTACCAAGTGTCCAACCAGGCGAGGATAAACCTGCTTAAAGTAGCCTGTTGACTCTACAGTTTCCACCCATGCAACCTCCCGAGTTCTTAGAATTTAGTTCTAATGGATTTTCCTATTAAAACTAAGTACCTTGCATTCGTTTCTGGTTAACCCTACTATTCAGACTGAGCTGCAGAGGTTAAGAGCATACTTTGGGTTTGGGGTGTTGGTCATTTTTATCAGAAAATGTGAATGGATGATTAATCTAAGCTAAACCCCAAGGGTATCTTTTCTTCACACCAAAATATGATGGAATACTTCGGTAGATCAAGTTGGTTAATTTTATCTTGAAAGTTTTAGAACAGTTGCAGTTGATGATTAATCTATGCTAAAACCCAAGAGTATATTTTCTTCCACCAAGGATGGAGTATTTCGATAGAGCAAGGGGGGTAAATTTTCTTGGAAAATTTTAGAACAAGATTGTGATTTATTTTGTAGCACTTAGGTGAGAGATTGAAAAAAGATTGTAAGTCCCCCTGGGATGCCTTGTGTGCTTTTTGAATGTTTTGTAATTACTAATAACAACAAGTAAACTAATCTAAGACAAAGGAAAGAAGAAAAATGCAAAAAAAAAAAAAAAATTGTGAATCCCCCCTGGGGGGATTGGGATCAGGCGCTAGAATTGCCTGCTTGGTCTTTTTATTCTTATGTTTACAAAATGGAAATATAAGTGAACCACTGCTTGCCCTTTATGCTTAGGGAACAAGTCAATTTACAAATTTATTGGAAAAATGGATCAACACTTGAACTGCAAGTTCTTGAAGGTGTTCAGGGAGCTTCAATATGTTAAATTTCTTAGTTCTTTGGGTTCAAACTGCTAAATGAAAATATCAGACCAACAAACAAAGTTAATCAAAACGACAAATCAGAACACTCTTAAGAGTGTTCTGACAACACTACAAACTACCAAATTGAACTAGAATGCAACTAGTATGTAAAACAAAGTTTTTTGGACTTAAAACTAACTTTTAAATGATTTTAAATTTTAAGACTGATATTTAAATGCAAAAAACCAGCGAGCAATAAAATGCTTGAAATCTACCCAAACACACTTTAAGAGTATGTTTGGTTTATATGCAAAAAATGACAAAAATTCTACTTAAACAACAAGACAAATGGAATCAAAAAATAACTAAGGAAAGTGAGCAAGAAATTTACTTTCCTTAGGATCTTTGGCTTGCTTTGAAAATGCTAAGCCCAAATAATAGAAGGCACTTTGCTTACCAAATATGAAACTAAGACTTGGAAAGTACAATTTTTTTTAATTTTTTTTAACAAAGGTGATAACTTGTACTAAAAGTCTAAAGCTTGTGGATCTAGAAATTTAAAATTTAACTTTGAATACTTGATCTAGATCTTGAATGATTTAAAATTTCACAAACTCTTAAGATAGATAACTTTGGGAAAGAACGTAAAAGTTTAAAACCAAGGTAACCGTAACCAAAGATAGCTTAGAAAGAAGAGATGGGGAAGAGGAAAAAAAAACTTTTTCAATATGAAACTTCGAGGCTTGGAGGTGACCTTCTGGATTGCCGAGGGACTAGATCTGAAATAAGAAGTTAGAAAAGAAAAAAGAGGTACAAGCAAGTCCTCTTCTCCTTCAACCAAAAGAATACCTGCAACTTACATCAACTCATACACAAAACCTTAGATCTAGAAGGCATATAGATAAGAAAAAACAACCAAAATATTCGTAAACAAATGAAATACTTCAAAGTTTGATTTCTTAGCATATAAACAACATAATTAGAGAAGTAAGCAAACTTAACTAATTGAGATTACAAAACAGATAGTTGTTCTTACAGTAAACCAAGATCTGGTAGGAAGTGGATAAGCAGCTTGCTACAGTTCTCCTTCATTTAACACATCAACCATGCATCCACACATCAAAGAGCAAGACAAAATTTCGACCTCCAAAGTCTCTTTATTTTCAGATAGTTCTCAAAAAAAATTAAAAGAGCAGAGCTTTGCCTCTCAACACCAACTAGTAAAAGAGAAGGCATAAGCTTGCTTAAATAGCAAATTACATACAAAGGAGAGGCTAAAACCCTAGGAAAGGCGCCTTCCTTGAAGAGGGAGTTTAACTGAAGTTGTTTGTTGTGATTTGGAGAGCCAATGAGCTATGAGGCGTTGTTATCACCTATTTTGTACCATAGTTGGATTATCTAAAGAGCCGCCATTTGACAAACATGATAAATGTTTGTGTTCCAGTGTATCAGATGATCCAGCATTTGTGCCTAGCCAATTTTGGCTAGTCAGTTTTTGTTTTTAATCGACATGACCATGGCCCCTTGGGGGTTTGTAATAAGGTGTTCTAGTAGGATTTTGAGTGTCTCGGTCCCCCATGACTTGATTAAGCAACTAAGTTATTTCAAGGAGTTTTTTTTCTTGTCAATTATACTTTGCCTATAGCCGAGCTATAATCGAAGAGGTTTTCTCCCGCTTCCTCCAAAGCTGGAATGCCCGATTTTGAAAATCTGAGCCGTGGGGGGTTATTAGAGTCCAACTAATGTATATAAGCCTACTAGACATTATTAGAATAGGTTTTGGTCATGTCCTAAGTCTCTAGGACCCTCAGAAAAAATTTCGAGAAAATTTTACCAGGTCCGTCGAATTTGGGTTTTTAATTATTTTTTAATTTTAATAAATTTCTCTATAGTTTAAATAGAGAAATTTCAATTTGTAATATGTTAGTCATCCGGGATCCGATTTCAGTGATTGGAGGCTCCAAGACTTAAGCCAAAAATCATTCATGATCCCCGGACCAGCTAACCCTAAGTTTCAGACAATTATTTGGCCTCATAATTAATATTTTCTCAAAAAATCAAAAAATGAGAAATATTAAATAGAATATTTAAAAAATAATAAATTTGAGATAATTTAAATCTCTCCAAAAAAGGCCAAATTGAATAAAGTAAAAGTCAAAATGACATGGCAAAAAGCATTTATGATGATTGGAATCTTCACCCACCTGATTCAGATTAGTTTCGGAGCACTAGGAGTGATCTACAATTGAGAAATTCGCCCACCTTCATGCAAATTCGTTTTTGTGATTTAGCAATTGATTAATGGGTTGTTGGATTTTGAAATCAATGCATGTGGGGCTCCTTCCTCAAATTATGGGCTCCAAACTCAAGCTTAATGTTGAGTTAAGACTCCAAGCTCGATTTGGTTGGTGTTGACATGGTTTGATTGGATTAAGATGGAGTTTTTGGCTCTCTTCATGCCAAATTCGAATTAGGGTTTTAGGCTAGTGTTTTGCTATTTAAGAGAAGCCATTTGGGCTTTCTTTTCATGGAGAATTATTGTAAACTTACTCTGCGGAGATTGTAATAGCTTTTGGCTATCATTGGAAATAAAGTTGGCTTTGGAGACAAATTGTGTGCACTTCTATTCGTTCATGAGTTATTAATACATTGTTGAGGTAATATCTGTAATGTTTTCTTCATTTATGCAATTTCAAGCTTGATTTAAATGTATGCTTAGATCTCTTTCCTAAGAGCATAGGGCAAGCATTTGATGGTCCCAATTTGTTTGCTAGGCTTAGGCTTGAATAGCATAAAAAGTGCAACTTGTAATCGGTCTTACTACCTTGTCTCTTTATGCATTTTTGTCTAACTCTCTATATTTAAACAAGTGTTGTTTGTATAAGTGTTTGTGCATTGCAGATCTTCAAAATGGTTGAGATGAGATGAACTCGGTTGTATCTCCCTCTTCCCCACCAACAAAAAACTTTACTAATAGTGTGTTTGCAGGATACTTCCAAAGAGCAAGATCTTAAGATTGGCATCAAAGCAGAAAGGGTTTTCTCTTCCATCAACAAAATTTTCATCATTCAAACTTGGTTACAAAAGGGTTCTTTCTTCAAACCCCTCTTATTTGCTCCTTGTTTCCTTTTTCTCATTGGTTTGCTAGGCCTATTTTCCTCCATAACTTTCCCTACCTCAAAACCCCTCATCCTCCACTTCTCAGTCTTCAAATCCTTGCATTTGTTGCCCTAAAAACTGTCTTTTCAGTCATCTCTGTCCATTGTTCTAGCCTCTTAAAACTGCCCAAACAGTCTTGGAAAGTGTGCCCTCTTTTGCCCACTATTCACTGTGTTAACACGCTGCTCATTTTGCCACTGTATGGGCATACTCCAGCCCACTGTTTGGGTGACCTTTTGTCACTGTTTGGGTGAACTTTTTCCCTTCTTTCCAGCCTCTTCTTCCTTTTATTTTGCAACTCTCCTACCTACTGCTTGATTGTCCTTTTTTCTCTCTTTTCTAGCCTTTTCATTTGCCCTCCAACCTCATCTTTTTCCTCTCTTTGACTCCCTTCTCTCCTAGCTTCGTTTTTGGTCTTCACCTTCTACTTTTTGCACCCCTTTCCCATCCATTCACTTGTCCTTTTTCTTGATGGTTTCTCTCTTCAAAAAACTCTAAAACTCTAAAGAATTATGTTTCGTTTGTTTAGTATAGATCTCATTGTTAGACTTGCATTGCATTTCATTTGTCTAGCTTGCATATAGTTTAGTTTGTTTTTTTTTGCATTTAGTTTCTTGTTTAAAGTTGTTAGATCTTAGATTTAATTTCATCTTTAGATTGCATTTCATTTTTCAATCCTTAGACCTAGTTTCTTTTAAAGTTTGCATGTTAGCTAATTTCCATTACTAGTTTAGTTCTTAGATTCATTTTATTTTGTGCTAATGGGCGCTTGAAGATCGATTGTTGTGATAGGTATTTGAGAAGAAGAAACCAAGAAGTCTCGAAACAAAAAGAAGAGGAAGATCTAAACAAGAGAGAAATAAACCCAAGGGGATGATCCAAACCAAGAAGATTTCAACATTCTGAGACTTGAACCAAAGAAGACAAAGTTTCGATCACTCTCCTTTTTGTAAAAGCCATTAAGGCTTATTCCATTTTATTTTCTAAGTCTCTTCAAATGGTTGAAATTCCTAAGTATTGTACTTGATAAATAAAGTTCATAAGTGGGGTTTTTAATTCTCCACACCCAACTTCCCCCATTTGGGGAAGTCTTGTAGTGTCCTTTGAGTGGATTGTTTTCTAGCTTAGTTTTGCTTTGCTTAGTTTAGTTTAAATTTTTGCATCATTAGAAGTACTAATTGCTAGATTAATTAAATTTTTATACTTAGCATTTTATTGTTAGTTGTTTGCTTTTTTTATTAAAAAAGGTTTCATCTTTCAAAGTAACACAACTGTTAAAGTAGAAATCTCTTGAATCTCACCAATAGTGGATCAAGAGTGCTCTCTGTCGGAGAGTTGCTTCTATTTCAATTTTTTACTTACCCCCATGCTCTCCCGAGTACGACCCTTGACCTGAAAGAGATTCTTGGGTAGATTAGACTTTTATTTCCAGTATAGTTATTTAATTCCGTGCATCATAAGCCTCTTGAACATCGTCATAAGACGAAGTCAAGAGCGCTCTCTGTCGGAGAGTTTTTCCTTGTGCTCTTAATAAAAAATTTCAATCCACATTCCCCCTTAATTAATTTATTTTGGTCTTTGCCCAACACCCGTATGCTCTGCCAACCGGAAACGGTTGGGCTAGTACTCAGAAAGGTGAAGGACTTGATAAGCTTACAAGTGATAACATAATAAAAATTTTACCCAAAACCAAAACCAGTATCAAATCACTGAGGTGCTTCCTAAAACAGGTGGTGCCGGAAATCCACTATCAGACTCGAGAGCGGTCAAGCCATAAGTACACTTGTCCTCTTTGCAATCTGGGTGCTCCCGACATACCATCTAAGAGGTTGCCAGTATTTGTTCATGGTTAAGGTTCCACTCTTTTGATATCCTTGGTTTTAGCCCTAATAATCAAGATCATTTAAAATATTCAATAAACCAAGATTAATCGCAGGACGATCTCACAAACATTACCACTTTGAACTCTTGTATCAAGCAACCCAAGCATTCAAGACTCTTTTTTGACTCCATAAGGCACTAGTTCTTGGTATCATTCTTTTTTACTTATTATCTATCTGGAGCATTTATATTTTCATGGTTGTCTTGCTTTAATTTTATCAAAGTGGTTATATCTCGAATCTCTTGTCTCATATCGCAACGTGGATTGCTTATCTTGTGTTTATTTCATAAATTGTGATCTATCATCTAAAAACTCCTAAACAACACTCATCCGCATCACCGTATACAAAAAACACTTAAAACACAAGAGCCTTAGTGAAACTCTTTTTTAGGGACTACCCCCCTTGGCTTCGTTAGGAGTTAGCCTAAACGGAGGAGCTGGGATTCAGGTGACAGTACCTGGCTCATTGCTTGCCCCTAAGGCCACACCTCTCTCACTTGTAGTGAAGAGACAGCTTTCGAAAGATTTCTGCTGGTGGTGTGCAGTTTGGCGGACAACAGGCGCCACCTCTCAGATAGGTAGGAAACCATTCCTCGAGATCTTCACCCTTTAATCCTCACCCTCCATGCAAGCAAAGTCGCCCAAGCTCAAGAAGGGCTCAATTCCCTACTGAAATCCAACTGATACTTGATGGTTGTGATTGGAATCTACCAATTCAGAGCTCAGTTAACTCTCAATTGACTGTCCAGTCACTTTAGATCAACTCCAGACACTTTCCACTGTTTTAAGAATTTGTCTTTATTTACATAAATATGTCTTTTTCACATTTATTTTGTCTTTTTTGGAGTTTCTAGGTAAATATATGAATTTTCTTGATAAATACTTATTCAAAACTTAGGAAAAGTGGGTTTATGGGTTAAATGGGTGCTCTGGCTTAGAAAATGAGCCTCTATTTATCAAAATCCACCCACAAATCACTTAATTATTACAATTTAAATTTTTCCAATGAAACCATAGTAAAAATGGTTTAATTAATTGGAAAAATTAATTATTTAATAAAAAAAGAAAAATATTTTTGTGCACGTTTGCTAATTTTTTTTTTTTTATGAAAATGTTTTAGACCCCCTATGGACCTAGGAAATGACCACAGAACGCAAAAATAGTGTCTAGCATGTTTATAATTTACAGTTGGACTCTAATAACCCCCTAAGGCTTAACCGCCAAATTTGGGCATTCCAGCTTTGGAGGTGTAGGAGAAAAACTCATCGATTATACTCGGCTATAGGCAAAGCATAATTGACAAGGGAAAAAAACTCCTTGGAATACCTTGTTTGGTTGTCAAGTCCTAGGGAACTGAGTCACTCAAAGACCACCATTCTAGCACACTTATTACAAACACCGTGGTGCATGGTCATTTCAAACAAAAAGAAACAAATGGCCTAAAATAGGCCAAGGATGGAACATTTGAACTCTAATAAGCACAAATAATTGTGCAATATTGGCGGCTCACTGAAGTATAGTTGATGTGCAATTCAGCTAGTAACACTTAGTAAATAGGGTCTACCCGCCTTGGCTCTTTAAGAGTTGAGCCTAAACAGAAGATTTAGGAATCGATGTGACAGTGTTAAAAATTCCTTATTCCAAACTCAGTTAACAGTTTCAATCATTTATTGACCCTCAACAATTACATTCAATCATTAACTGCTAGAAAAATGACAACTGAAAGCACATTGGAATCTTAATTTTATATGCACAGTGGAAATAACACGGAAAATCACATCATTTGACACAAGTATTTTACCCTGGAAACCCAACTTGGGAAAACCAGCATTCAAGTGTATCTTTCCATTTCAATCTTAAAGAAATACAAAAATTACAATCTTAGAAACCTGATTGACTGATAAACTCAACCAAATCTGCTTCCCTAGCCCCATTTCATATTTCCTTCTCCATCTCTGAATCTCTTCCCATGAAATGATACACTCCTGCTTGAGAAAATCTCTTTTTCAAGTGAATGTGCCTCTCACACATTCTCTCTCGTGTGCCTCACACACCCCCTCTCACACTCTTGTGCCTCTCACACAAAACTATCTCTCTCCTCTCTGTAGATCTTCTTTTATAATTCTTTTAAATGATAAAACCCTAAACCTAGATCTCCAAAGAGATAAACGGTCAAGATTAGATCTTTCCCTCTCTCGATCTAACGATCACAACTTAATCTCTCGTTGAGATCACTTAAAGCACTTAAGTGACTCAACTTTATAATAAAGTCACTTTATCATTAAATCCAAAAATCACTCTTTATAAAAAACACTTTATAAAGTTAATATCTAAAGAGAAACACTTGTCCGAGGTACAAATTTCAACACCCCCTCTTAGCGAAAAAAGTGCTTCTGGAAGAACCTCCTCCAAGATCAATCACGTCCTCTATTGTTGTAGTTGCTCCTTCTGAACTGGAAGACCCTTTAGCCACCTGCATTGGACTCTGATATGGATACCTGTGCTGCTCCTCCATTAGTGTTTTACCACGTAGGCTTGCTAAGAAAAGCTTCATGCTCTCTCTTTGACACTGATCTTGGCTCCAAACTCCCTCTGGAATCAACTACAAGTTGTCCCAACAACCTGTATAAACTGCCTTGTCCAATGCCAAGCCTCACCGCTACATTCAGGGTACTTGCTCCCTCTAAACATGAGTACAGTTCCATCCCGGAACACCATCTCATAACCCTCGTCCTGCAGATTTGATATTGAGAGCAAATCTTTCAGCTCCGGTACATGCATCCCTCTTGCCACCTTCAAAGAACATCCTGACTCTAATTGGAATCCAACCTATCCAACTACCTTCATTTCATGCGTGATCCTGTCTTTGAAACCCTAAGAAACACTCCTTGTATTCCCATCATACGACTAGATGCATCACTAAATAAACTGCAAAATTTCTAATTTCAAAACCCAAAATAAAAAATTTAGATTTCTACTAAAAAAAATAATTTCTGCAATTTTTTTCTAACTGTACAAACCTGTCCGTACGACTGCACTGACTATATGGATTTCCGTATGGACTGTACGGATCCGTACACATGTACAGATTTTCCAAAAAAAAATTTCGCAGAAAAACAAACCTACAAAAAAAAATTCTGGATAAATTTTTGGCCTGACCATACGGCCTATACGGATTCCGTACAGTACGAAACTGTACTGCAGCCCCAAAAAATTTCCACTTGCAAAAATATTTTCGTTGTTTTCCCAATCTCCTTGTCCTGGTCTCCTGCAAAAACCCTAAAAAAATGTTTTTCTGCCTTGTAGAGCCTTTGCTCTGATACCATGAAGAAAAGGACAAAATAATCAAGATTCTGGTTCACAAATTTCGTCAAACACTTTCAACAATTAGGTTTTTAATTAAAGAACCACTTGTTTCACTTTGAAATTAAAAACACCATGTTAAAAGCTCTTCAAACCCATGAAACTGAACAAACACATTGAACATAGTTATTTTTGGTCAATCTTGACCAGGGAAAAACCCCAACCTAGGGAAAACCCTAAGAGGAAAAATTTTCAATTAAAGAAGAAGACTGAGAAATTCTTTTACACTGAATTTTTGTCCTTTCCAACACTGACAAAAATTCACAAATATATAACAACAGAATGCTACCTTGAAAAATGTGCCAATTAACAACTGTACAACCTTCCCACACATGCTTGAATCTGTTGTACGACCTGCACACTATATTGCCTTGATTTTTGTGCCAGAAATGACCTACTGTACGATCCTGTCAATCAACAATAAATGCACAGTCAACTGCCTTGGGAAATGTGCTCACACTTGTTATTGTACGGTCCTCTCTATGGTTGCCTTGGAAAGCATGCTGCTATACTTGGAAAATGTGCCCTATTTTTGTCTTTGGAAACCCTCTTCTTCTTTCTTTTCACTCTCCTCTTTCTCTCTTGGTGAATGTGTCTTTCCTTTGTCTCTTTTCATTCTTTTATACTCTATTTCTCATGAACTAACCCTAACAACCATTAACTACCTAATCAATGGCTAGGATTATATTACAAGATCTAGGGTCCACATTAGATGCACTTTTTAATAATAATAAAAAAGTAATTATTAAATACATCACTTAAGTGAAACCCACACTCATAAAGTACAAAACCACTTCTTTATTTACATAATGTCTCTTTTTACATAAATACAACATAAGGAACAAAAGGAACTTTATGTCCCCCTCATCACCCACACACCAAAAACATGAGGGAGGACCTTCACAGTTAACATTTTCAACACTCCCTCTTAACGAGGGAGGTCCTTCCGGCATCATCTGAATCGCCATCTCTGATTCCTGAAGTAGCTCCCTCCTGCTCTGGAATGCGTCTCAGAGACATGTGCCCAACCCTGAACTAAAACTATGATGCTTAAGACTCCACCTGAGCCTCATGAACCTGCTCATCACCTCTGCTCTGACTGAGTCTCCTGTCAGTACTCTAAAGAGAATCACTCTCTTCATTACAAGAAATAAAGATAACCTGCTCATCAACTACTACACTGGCCCCATCCTCAGAATTTGACTCAGATAACCATCCTCCTGACCCTCGATGTACAACATGTCCTCTCACCACATATAACCTGTCCCTGCAATCACCAAGAAGGATTGTGGTCCCAACTGGATCCTCCTTCCGATAAAGGAAAACATGACTAGCCCTGACCAACAACCCATAACCATCGTCCTCTAAAGATGAAACTGATAGTTTACTAACTCCCATCCCAGCAAAAAAAAGAACTCCATGTATCTCTAGGACCTCATCAAGGTCCAATTGGAACCTAACTGTTCCAACACCTCAAACTGGTACCTGTGGGCTGTCGATATCTGTCTGCACATAGTGCCCTGGGCCCAATTCTGTAATGATTTGGAAGGCACCATATAGTCCAAACATGCTCAAAGACTGAACTCCCAACACTGGGGTCAATGGAAGCCAGAGAAAACTCCTGCTCAAACTGTGCTGCAAACTCATCCATTGATGTAGATGTCGCTGAATCTTTCTCTGCCTTTCCCTTCTTCTCCGGACATTTGGAAGCATAGTGCCCGAACTGATTACACCGAAAGCAGCTGATCGTCACTGATCTTCCTCAATCACTGAGACGAAGATACTCTGTAAGTTACAGACACTCAATCGCCCAACCAGATGCGGTATGAGCTTCCTCCTCCAGTAGGAATGCGCCCTCCTTCTCTAGGAAATTCGTCCTCCTCTCTATTGATCTATCTCAGATCAATTGTCTCAATGAATGAGACAGACCCCTTCTATCTCCTTATAACATCTCACTGGTAAATTAGGTTTACCAAAAACCTAACAGTGGGTGCATGCAAAACTCACTTTTGCATGCATGTGCTGTTAGGTTTTTGGTAAACATAATTTACCAGTGAGATGTTATAAGGAATGCATGCTAGGGTTTGCATGCATGCAAAACTCACTTTTTCATGCATGCATGCAAACCCTAGCATGCATTCCTTCTCAACATTTTCCTGGGTAATATTTTAACAGTATTTGCCCACCCATCTGTAAACCGTGTGAGAGCTCTTTTGACTTTTGCTTTTTCCTTGTCAAGTAACACAGTTCTAGCTTTTTCATACCCAGGGCTCTTGTATCCAGCAGGGGCTTTGTTAATGGCTTTAACCATGGCATGCCAATAAGGGGAGCAGAGAACATTGAATGGCACACCACATGCATAAAGAAACCTCACCACTTTTGCATCCACATCCTCCCTGCCAGTAATATCAAGGAAATCTTGTATGGTTCTCTTACTTCCACTACCAGTTGAGGACCTTCTGCCAAGTGAAGAAGGAGATGAAAATGAGCTCCCAAAGCTAGAAGAAGCATTAGATTGAACCTTTTGTTTTTTAGCATTCATTCTTTCTGCAACTTCCTCTATCTTGATGTAGTTTTCTCTCTCTAGCTATGTTATCTTGGGGAAAATTGCAATACCAAGGGACCCTTTGTTATCATCATTGTCTAATACCCCACAAAGATGCCTCCTCACACGGGTATATGAACCGCTATAAGGTTTTCCTAGACGACAACCATGTGGGCATAAAAACTTAGTGGTTCCACCACCTCTACCCTCCTCAAGTTCTGTGACATACCTCCACAAGGGGGTTAATGAAGCTTTGCCACATTCAGCTTCATTATCAACCCCTTCACCACCCTCCTCTCCTTCATTCATTGGGTCACTATGAGAATGACCACTATCATCTTCTTCATTCACATGCCTATTCCCAATCAACACCATGTACCATGAGAACCAAAATGGAAGGAAACACCACAAAAATAACATTTTCTTCAAGTTTTAGATGAACAACCTGCAATAGAATGAGGAAGAGGGAATGGGAAAATGTAGGAGAAGAAAAAAATACAAAAATAAACAAGGCATTTTGTAAACAATATTCAACAATAATACACATTAGGCATACGTATTTTGATCTCCAATGATTTGCAAGTAGATGGAACCCTTTGTTGTCTCCTCCAAGCTCTCTCAAATCCTCTTCAAGCTCTCCAACTTTGCTCCAACACCAAGAGCTCCTTCCCTCTCCACTCCAACTCAAAGATGAAACAATGAGGAAGAAGAGGGAGAGATTGTGCCTTATCTCCCCTCTCTAACACTAAAAATGCCCTAGGCCCCACCCAAAGAGAAAAAAACATAAAAAAAAACAAAAAAAACATAAAAAAAACTTTCCCTATTTGTCGATTTTTGGGGAGCGACGGGCTGTCCGTGGAAGCGCTTGGGGAGCGATGGTGAAGCGAGGTGGGAGCGATGGCAGAGCAATGGAGAAGCATGGAGGGTGGATCTCGGACCGCTCGGTAGCGAAAACGCTTCGCACAGAGGCAGGGAGCGAGTTTTTCCAAGCCGAAGCAGGGTTTCGAAATTCGGAAGAGAGCTCCCTTGGACGCTTCGGCAGCGCTTAGGCTCGGAGCGCGTTTTGCTTGTTCGGACCTGTTATCACATATATAGTAGCCGGGCTACCATACATTATTTTTCTCATTCCAGTACACTATTGAGCCAGTTCCCTTGCATTTGAGATGCCGAGATGAGCATCTAGATTGGATCACTAGCAGATTGTGGACAGCAGTTGTATTCCCCATGCCATGACTGAGTTTCAGGATACTCAGAGAGATGACCGATGTAGCCATTATACCATTGGTACAGAGCAGTCAGTAGTGCCCAGAGTTACAGCAGCAGTTTCAGAGGACAGATGATGGTACAGGTAGATGTGCATTCAGGTATATGACTCAGTAGGTATATTACGGTGTTATGGTTAGATTGCTTTTATACTTATTCTTATAGCATGTCATAGCACTTAGTGTCATGATCTGGCGATCATATAGATACATGGACCTGGTTGACCTATTATATATATATATTACTGTCCCTGCTCAGACTTAGAAGTTCACTATTCATACTCATTGGTATTTACCCTCCTTAGGGAGAATAGAGGTGATCATTCAACCATACCTTGGCTTGCTGGTGTTGGCTTCATCTTTTCATTGTCTTCATCCATCCATGGCCTACCTTTTAGATTATCACCCTGACTTACTACTTGACTAGTGGCATGGAGGACCTTTCCCCACTGTAGCCTCTGTATTGGATGAGCTTCCCTGTTTATTGTGTCTCGGCTCTGAGTTGGTGACAAAACTTACCTATGGTGAGTTGGAGTTCCTTGTGAATTCCCCCTAGTCATTAAAGTTGTGTTGGCTAAACCTGAAACTTTTAGTGCTGCCATGAATACAAAATCTGGAAAAATGAAATGCTATATCTTGTGTGTGAAAGAAATGCCAATTGAAAATGGCCATGAAAAATAAAATGTTATATCTTTTGGAAAAATAAATACCTAGGTAAACAAGTTGTCCATGACACACCTAGAAGTGCTCAGGTAAACAAGTGCCTTAAAAACACACCTGCAGCAGAAAGCCTAAAAATAAATGTAAATCTATGCAATGTGTTTGTAAACACACATAGATCAAGGCTATGGAAACTTCAGGCCCAAAAAGCAATGGAACTTAAATGTTATATCTAAATAATTGCTGGCCTTGTTTGTATTATGGATTGTGCGCATCTGTGAAGGTGAATAAACCCTCTTTAAACAACTCATCCATTTGTGAGACACCGCCATTCCCTGTGTTATTGTTCATTCAGTATATACTATGGTGTGTATTCCCTTTCCCTTGCCAAAGTGTCACAAAGTCAAGTCAGTCAAGTCATCCCTTGGCCTAGCCAGTTAATTTAAGCCTTCACCCTTCACTAGCAAATTGATCACAATTATGAAGTGAGTATGGTCCTGAAAGTCTAGTCTGAGTAATAATAATAATTAACGACACTATATATGTGGATTTAGATCGCCAGTCATGATTACTCTGTGTTATAATTGTTATTCGAATAAGTTGTAGAGCATGTATTAACCTTGACACCTTGCAGCAGCTATGGATGATGGTCTGAGTTGTATTTGGTCTTGGTTAGACCTAGTTTGACCATGGAGGACCATGGGACATGAGATGTTAGACCTTATGATGATATGGATAGATGATATATGGTCTATGTACACATACAGGATGATTCTATGCAGCAGCTACAGGGTTATGATGATGATTCTTGGGATACAGCAGTGTTTGGTCATTTACAGATCATTATTATTGACCTTGTTCCGGTACATTGGATATTTATTTTGATCATGCAGAGATTCATATGGTGTATGAGTACACATATTGGATAGATTTGGACCTTCTGAGTCCAATGGGATAGTTTGTTTTCAGTTCCGGGCACTTACAGTGATGATTGAGCCTCAGTAGGCTGTCCTAGTGCAGTTTTGGTCTGTTGGAGGCCCTGTCGGAGCAGAGATGACTTTTATCCGGTTGACCTAGGGCGCTGATGATGGAGGGGGTGGTCCAGCCACTTGTTTTTACCATAATACCCCCCTCTCGGACACATTGGTGCCCTCACCTTGACAGCGCCATCACTCCAGGAGGTTGTTTGGGCAGTTTCACGTTTCCCGAGGCATTTCAGGATTGGTAGAAATGGCTATTGAGGAAATCGATTTGGGCTACTGAGGCAAAGTTATGGAATGGGATGATCAGTGATGGTAGATCGGGACCTTCCACACCTTCTCCAGCAGTTTCAGCTTCATCGGGGCCCGCATCCATCACTTATTGCACTTTTTGTGGATTTCTGAGGTCTTTTGAGGACCACGACTTCACTAGGGAGGCACGATTTGGTACTTTCATGATTATTTATTGGTTATTGTGCCATGGGGATTGACCAAGGAGGGATAAAATTACCCCTTGGACCCACCATGAGCCTCTTATGATATTTTGTCATCATGATTTGGTGGGATTCCCCTCTCCTAGGGCGACTTTGTCCACTTATGTTATATTTTATGTGTGATCCATGTATTATATTGTTGAGCTCATCTCAACCATTGATTAGACTTTTGTATCTTATAATCTTAGCCACTCATTCAAAAAGTGGTTAGGGTTTTGGTGCCTCTCCTTCCTATTTAAAGGAGAGAGCCTCTCATTGTAAAGGGTCTTTGGCTCTTGGATTATTGGTATAGAAAAATATTCTTGTGGAAATTCTTGTGGTCTCCTTTGCATCTGGTGTTCTTAGATGGTGATTGGAAAGTCTATTGCAACCTAGCATTTGGAAATTGTGGCAAGATCTATATTTTTTTGGAAATCATTGTTTGTCTACAGGAGGGCGACTTCAACAAGGGCGATTTTGCAAGGCTTCTTCAAATCGACTTTCTTGGCATTCGCTTGTATCAGGGGGTTATCATTAGTATCATTGTGATCTATGCTATCTTTCTGTTACTTCTTTTGTGGCATTAGTCTTATCTCTTGATGCATCAAATCTGATATTGTTGACGTTTGTTGTGCAGGAGAGAGGGCGCATTGGCTTCTTGGACAAAATCGATTTGCATAGAAACTACCTCAAAGCTTCCAAATTGATCGGGATTGCATAGATCATCATCATCAAGGCATCTACAAGGTTATCCAGGTAAGATCCACAGGTTTGTTTCTCTTTCCTTTATCCAATCCATTGACATAACTCATAAATTGTTAAAACCCTAAATACTTCAAAACCCCCATTTTACATTTTCTCAGATCTACTTAGATCTAGTGGGTTGTTGGGCATGATATTGAAAACCCACCTCTATAGCATCCACGGCATCCTGGATCTATAGTTTGGTGAGGATTGGCTTCCGTTTGACCCCTCTCCCAAGCCAACTTAGCTTCTCCCAAGGAAGGCGCACTTCACCATTTGAGCAAGTTGACCTAGATCTAGTTGATGGGTGTTTGAGATTCCACTTGATTTGACATCTACACATCAAATAACATACACCCATGTTGTCCCTTTCTTGAAATTCACCTTGTGGGCCCCATTCCACATTTTAAGGGATTTAATCCCCATTTTGGACCACTTGGAACACTTAAACTCAGATCTACTAAGATCTAACCGGTGGATTGCCACGAAATTATAGATCCATACTCCTACCTGACCGATCTACTAGGATCTAAAGTTTGGATGCCATCCGACATGATTTGACCCACCTAAACCCCAATTGAAGCCTCCTTGGGTAAAGTCGCACCACCTTGGAGAAGTGAGTTCACTCACTTCTAGGAACTGGGTACTTGAGATTATTGCAGATCTGAAACCGGAATAATTCAAAACCTAGGTCTAGACTGTCACTTTGTCAAATCTTGCCTTGGGGACTGCATTCCTTGTTTTAAGGGATTGTGGTCCACTTGGGTTAAACCTAGATCTAGATACATTCAACCATCAAGACTTATATTGCCCACTTATCTCATGTTGTAGGAGTCCTAAACCATAAGTCAACCCTACTTTGACTCCACTTCCCAAATCCCAAGGCACTGGTTTCTCTACAAGGTAATTCAACTTTCTTAGATTGTTGGATTGACTTGTGTTTTGACCTATGCATGGTAGACTATACCTTTGAAGACATCATGAACCATGGTCAAGCTTGTCTCATGTACTAGTTAGCCCCAATACAACCCTTAACTATCCTGCATTGGACACTGTTCCCAAGGCAACGAATGTTTTGACATTGACCTAGTACACTAGCCCTAGATCTCACTTCAAACATTGTAAGTCACTTTCACACCAACTATGAACCAAAGCTATATCTGTTGAACCCTCACTTGGCTTGTGACTTCATCCTTAGGTCTAGGATAAACCATACACCTAACTTCACTTGGAAATACCCTGATTTGGTGTCTTGGTTTTGATCTCTCCTATCGGGAGTAGATCGGGTCTCCCCCTTTGTTGTCTGGGCTAGACAACATAAAGCGAAGGTTGCCTCGACTGGCGTGACAACCATACATATTGGAGGTCGAGGTGATCGTGGTTGCACCTTTCAAGTTGCCCTTCCCTATTGCCATCCATGACTGGATCCATCCATAGGGGTAACTACAGTTTAGGTGATAACAGGACCATGGGGGCGGGACGCTTCAGCAACCCTTCTCCTCCCTCTTTGTGTAAATAAGACGAAGGTTGGAGTGCACATACACCATCGTCTCTGCCCTGGACTGCTTAAGCCTGCTCTTCTTCAAACTGTACAAGTTCACATATGTGCTCCAATTTCTCTCACAACAAGAGGATGATGTAACTTGAGAGATGACCCTCAAGGGTAACTTCTGTGGAATAGGGCATGTTACCCCTTGAGTTACCCACCAAATATAGGGTTTCTTAACCCCTCTGTCTCTAAGCACATCATAGCCTCCAAATCTCCTAGTGGTAGTGGAAAATTCTACAAATCCCTCCTCCACCTCATCAAGTAAGTCTCTATCCTGAAATAGCCGTCTAAATGCTATCTTCCTCCCATGTGAAATCTCTCCATCCATGTGAGGAGGGACTCTGTGTGAGGGCCCCGACCCACCATTGAGCCATTCCTAACTGTAGAACTTGGGGTTCAAGGAATGGGCCAAGCAATGTGCAATTCTTATCCCACCTGGAGGTAAGAATATCCTGAATGGTGGACCATAAGTTCTCTGTCGATATCCCATACTCGAGACACTCATTCTCCATAACAATGGACCTCATGGACTCAATCATGGAATCCCACCCCTCATAAACATCTGCTAGGATGGGCTGGTTCGTGTCTGCAATACGCAACAAAGAAATGACTGGCTCCATGATCTTAATGGTAAGATCTACCCTCTCCCACCAACCATCATCTAACACCGTGCCCTTCACCTTTTTTGAAGCACTATGATCGGTCTTTCTCTAAAAAGACTAAAACTCTAAAATCACCATCGACCCAAGAGTGGTTTTGACCTCCCTCAACCTCTTGATCATGATGAATGAGGAAGCAAACCAAGTATCTACAATCTTCAACAATGAAAGGTTGTGTATACTATTTGTAGATGGTGAGGGCATTTGTGTGGTTTTGTACAAAGTTATGGATATGGTTGCCAATCTATGTCACATCTGAAGCAATGGATTTCAGTGTTAAATTCAAGGAATGGACAATGCAAGGTGTCCAAAAAACCTATAAGAGCAATAAAAGCAAGTATAAATGACTCTACAACACTAACAACTCAAATGAGTCAAAGACTCAAATCTATAAAATGACCTTTCCCCTAGATGAATCTTGTGATAAACTCAAACAATGAGCAAATCAGCAATGAAAGGTGTCCAAAATGAACATACCTGCGGATATTTAGCTTCCACAATCATACCAGCAACCTTGCAAACAGGTGCATTGTCCATGCTGATTTGTACCCAAGAATCAACACCTACTTCTTCAATGGTTTTGATGAATAACTCACCCATATACTGTGCATCCTTCTATTTCCCAACAGCATCCACCACTTTCAAGAACACTGATCCATTTTGGGAAGATACCGTGAAATTGATGAGTGGATGGCGTGCTGGATCCATCCACCCATCAGAAACAATACTCACACCGGATGAGGGCCATGTTAATCTATCTGGCTCAAGAATTTTATCCACCTCCTTCTTTGCTTTAACCAACAATGTGGTTCTAAGCTTCTTTGAACCAAGAGGCACATAACCAATTGGATCTCGTTCAATGAGACTTCGACACATCTCAATAAGCAATGCTGACCGTGCAACATTGAATGAGATTCAATGAAGTTGAGGTAGAAAAAGAATGCAATGGTAAGGTCCACCTCTTCTTGTGCCTCTTGTTGGAAAATCCTATCCATTGGACCACTTGGAGATGGCCTCTTTCTTGTTTGATGAGTATCCCCACTCCCATATTTGTTAGGTGGAACTAGAGTCCTAGTGCTAGAGGATTTCCTCAAGAATGGAAGAGGATCCTCATCTTTTTTCTTGCTTGCTGCTGCCACCTTCCCTAAGCCAACATGATCCTCTCTTTCCATATCCCTCCTTTGGGTAACACTCACTGCTTTACATGAAGAAATCCCACAAGAAGGAAGAGCCAACAAATGGCCCTTAACCAGGTAATATGTGCTCTTGAACTCATTCTTGCAAAAATTGCAACTCCAAGACACATTGCCTCCCACACCAAGCTTTTCCCCAGGCCCATATTTCCTTGTCACATACTTCCACAAAGGGTATTTTTTCTTTTGGGCTTGTTGTCTTGCTAAAACAGGGTTAAATGGAGCATGAGCTCCACTAGCAACAGATGGATCACTAGCAGGAGGAGTAGAAGAGCTTGTGCTTGGAGGAATAGGAGGGGAGACACTAGATGGGGTATTTCTCGCTTTCCTTTTCCCTTTAGCTCCTGCACTAGCTGATTGAGACATTCTTCTTCTTGTTTGATGGTTAAGCTTACAATCCTCTCAACAAAATCCACCCTCAATGCACTTGGAAAGCCTTCAAATCTTCTTCACCTGCACAAAAAACGTGCTTGAGAGCCTTCTCCACACTTGCAAATGACAAAAAGAAAGTCAAATTTTGATCTTTAAAAGGACCCCAGGCGTCTTTCCCATGCTTTGCGTGTCCTGGAATCGGGACACGAATCGGACAGTAGGGGACACGATGGTAAATCGTGTTCGACACGATTTTTAATCGTGTCCGAATTTAGGACACGATCAAAAATCGTGTCGGACACGATTTACCATCGTGTCCGACATGACCCCACGAGACACAATGGGGGTTTTGAGCGTGTCCGGTTTCTGAGCTTGTCACTAATACCTACATTAAAGTGGGATTTACCACAATAATGTCGAGTTGGGGTTCAGAATTCCCCATGCACTAAAAAAACATTTATGCTTGCCAAAAGAAAAAATAAATAATTTTTAATTTTCACAATATAAAGGAGACTTACTTGGAGAAGATACCATTGGAAAACTTGAAGTAGAACGAAGCATGGCATCACCTAGATGCAGAGGCAGACTTCAAACAAGACCAAATTGAGAACCAAAACAAGGCCCTAATACCAATTGATATGAGAACATGAAGTGAGGGATTTGGAGAATTAACTATCTTTGCAATACATACTAATTTATATTTATAGTACAAAAGAGGATACTAAAGATGACAATAAATATTCAACCTTTTATGAATTGTAGTCTAAAATAAACTAACATATTCAAGTTTGTTTTTCTTGCATGAGGAACACTAAATATAGCCTGGTACTAAAGCAGTAT
Organism: Larix kaempferi; assembly: GCA_027924585.1. Classification (NCBI taxonomy): domain Eukaryota; kingdom Viridiplantae; phylum Streptophyta; class Pinopsida; order Pinales; family Pinaceae; genus Larix; species Larix kaempferi. The sequence continues at coordinate 2,953,627 of BSBM01000334.1, forward strand.
GTTAAAAGAAGATAAAATGTATTTATAATTTTATAGTTCTCATCATATGTATTTCTATGCTTCTTCTATGTTTCTTACATGTCACTTTGAATTTATTCACTCAAGAATATATGGAAGATTATTGTGCTCATGTCTGATGAATTCACATGCAAAACATTTGACCCATTCTCAATTGTTGCTAATCTATTTTCATGCATATAACATGGGGCAGTAGTTTCTTGAGAAATTTCATTCATTTCATGCAATGATACATGAAGGGTTTTTGCCGTTAGGTGCCTAGTTCAGTCCTACAGCAGTAGATTATGATCTTGCAGGAAATCCTAGGTTGACATTTATTCTGATGAATCTATTCATCTTTGTTTTTTTCTACAGATAAATTATGTTTCTGCACATGATAATGAAACGTTATTCGACATCATCATGCTGAAGGTACATCTAGATTATATACTCTTCTTATTTACATTTGAATAACAAAAGGGAATCGATCAAGCGTGTAGGCTCTCTATCAAATATGAACCTTTATCTTTTGTCTATTTCTTTTTAGAAAGGATGAATTTTTCAAGTTTTGCATAGCAAACATGTACTTGTGTAGGAATTATGTGTCTCGACTCAGCAGTAGACATGTGAACAGTGACTTTTTTGTGTGTTTGTTGTAGACTGCAAAGGAAGTCCCACTGGATGAAAGGTGTAGGATAAATCATTTGGCTACAAGTATCGTGGCACTGTCACAGGTTTTTTTTTTAACTCTACTCTGGGAGTGACATAAAGCTTCTAAATATGTAGTTCTTAGAAATATAAAAGGTGTAAACCTTAGTATTTATGAAGAACCAAATCATTTTGTTGGTCTTGTAATAGATATGTTGTTAACATATGAAAGGGCTCTTGTTGGTTGTCTAAAGGGAAAAATGAATTATGGTAGTATTTACATTGAAAGTTGGAAAAGAAATTATGTAGATGAGAGTAGGTTTGGTTGTTTGCAAGATGTAATTTTATTTTGCTTGAAAAAGAAATTTATATTGAGATATGAAGAGATCCAAGACCTAATTGTATGTGTAGGCAGAAAACCAGAAAAAAAAAATTCCACTGTTAACCAACCCTTTAATAGGAGTTGACAAGTATCATTATTAAACAAAAATGCATACAAGCCTTACATTTATACAGATTAAAAGAATATGGCAGGGAATAATCCTCACTTTACTCAATTGTATCTTCAGTACATTGTTATATTGTTGTCAGTTTTGTTGTGGGGCCTTTATTGTATGGGTGTTTTTTGCTTCTGTTTTTCCAACTCAACTAACATCAATTCTTCTTCGTCAATTTCCTCTTCCTCAAGATGACACTTCTCAAGGTCCCCTATCCTTTTGAATTATTTTTCATTTAGTTTTTTAACATTTGTGGACTTGTCCTTCTGACTCTTGAGCCAATTTGACCTCTTCCTCCTTTGTCTCCTCACCTTTTCAAAGCCCGCTGAATTCTCTGAGGTGGGAGTTAGCTGATTTTTCTTCTCCTCCAAAACTTGTAGCATCATTGGATAGGTTGACATGAGGTGTCCAATTTCTTGGAAAATCTACATCTGGATAGTGGTATTTTCATAATCTAGAGGCTAAGTCTGGAATAAGTCCTCTAATTTCACGATAATCATATCAGCCAAGCCTTTGCTTAAATCAAGCTCGACACAAATTCTAGCTTTAGTACATTTCCTAAACCTCTTGTTAAGGGAAAGGAGTATCCCTATAAATTGTTGTTTTGTTATAGGATCTCCCCATCCCACATCTAGAGGGGAAGATTTCAGTCTCACCCAAATTGGTGTGGAGGTGATAGAGATTGAAGTTGAATTACAACCAAGAAACCATGGCTACAAAAACAAGTCTAGTGCCCTCCTTCCAACACCCTCTTCCTATCTTTCTCATTTTAAAAAATAGCAATCAAAAAACCCCTAGTACATAGGAAGACATGTATCTTTGATAGTTAGGTAGCTGCAGCTAGTCCTTGAAGGCAGATTTTTCTGACCCCAGGCCTTTGAACCTACAAATTAACACTCCTTCTTGATAGAACTTGATCCTCTGAAGGGTTTTTTTGGAGGATATCCTTGGAATTTGGAGAAATCTTTTCTTTATCAACTAAAAACCTACCTAGTGCTGCAATCCATGTCTCTGGGGGTTGTTGAAAAAATTGGTCTACTTTTCTGCATTTCTAGAGGATGTTCATTTGCCACGGTTTGGGCTATTGCAAACTGTTGTCACATCCATAGTAGCCGGGCTACCATGATTGCAGACCAGTTCTGAGTATTTTTCTGATCCAGTCCTTTTCATGTTATGCATGAGATCAGCAGCTGATGAGCATCATATTGGTGATCACTCGCATGTTCAGTGGACCCAGAGCTTATATATTTCAGTCTCATGTCAAGACTGAGCCTCATGACCCCACGCCAATGACTGAGTTAGCCATTCTTCTATCATCCATAGCAGATTGATGATAGTTCCCATGATTTATTCAGCAACGGTGTTTCAGTACTATTGAGTTGTTCAGATCAGAGATGCAGGTATATGATCCAGCAGGTATATAGTTTGTGCACTTGGATTGTTGATGTGCTCTTTTCCTTATCTTAGTAGTTTTCACTGGGTATATGATGGTTGTTTACTGACAATATTCTATACTGTTCTTATGGTGTTGCCTAGAGTAGAGGTGATTCAGTTACTATGAGTAGGAGATTCTTGTGTATACTCAGTGGTCATGCCCTTTTTCTTATAAGTATGGAATTGGTCATTCCCTTGGTAGGGCTTTTGCTAGTCATGGCATCATCAGTCACTTTCCCATCCATCCGTTATCTCCCAGTTTTGATTTGATCTTGACTTACATCTTAACTAGTGATCTCGAGGACTTCCCCCAACTAGACCTATTTGCTGGATAGACTCCATGTTTACTTTGTGTCTCAGCTCTGGAGTGTGTGATTCTAGTCACAGTGATTGTTCTCCTTTAGTCCTCGAAACCAAGTATGCCTACCAACAGTGTTTCTAAACACTAAAGCATCAGAACTTAAATTTTATATCTAAAAGGATGCTATGTCCGCAAAAACAGTGTTTCTAAACACTACTACATATATCTATATTAGCTAGTCAGTGGCCAAAGGACGAGCACTCATCCTTGTATGATGCAAGGTCGTTTGCCTCTACAGGGAAACAGGGTGGTTACTCCATCGCACCTATAAACGGTGGTGGGCAATGGAGGTCATACCGATTCATATTTGAGGCCCAAAAGGCTACTCATGGCACCTGCCTTTGGAGGTTGGCTAGTGAAAATCTTTAAATTGAATTAAATGCTAAATCTCAAAGTGTATAAAGCTGAAAACAAATCAAATTTGCTATAAAGGTTGCTTGTCTAGAGTCTACTGGAAGCAGTCTCATAATTCTACCCATTTGTGAGACACCTCCATCCCCTTTGTGTTTCTCTATCCAACATATGTGTAGGTGGTCTTCCCTTAGTCCCTTATCCAAGAGATTACAATGTTGAGATTGTCAAGTCATTCCCCTTAGCCTAGTCTTGTTTTTCCACATTCACCCATAACTAGCAAATTGGCCAAGTCTGTAAATGAGTATACACTTGAGGGTCTTTCTTATAGTAGTTGGTTACTTTGATCTAGACTTATTATTGTTGTTATATCTACATGTTAGTGCCAGTTAAACATAATTTTATACTTTGGTATTACTACTAATAGAATTAAAGGAGCATATCTCATCCATTTGTACTTGTAGCATCAACTATTTATGGTATGGATTACTATTTTGATCATTTTTTACCTAGTCAACCCAGTTTGACCAAGTCAACTGCAAGATCCAGGATGAGTTTGGTGGACAATGTTCGAGATTGATTATTCATGGCCCCTTTGTGCCCATTAGATGGTTCCATGCTTTAGATAGTGGTTTCGGATGATGGTTTGTGTTATTTTTATTATTATCAACAATTACAGACCATTATTTTATTATTCCGGGCATGGATTGTTAGTTTTTTACTTGTTTAGCATATAATATTAAGTAATCTATCACTAAAAGAAATATAAGCACAGCAAGAACACAATGAACACAATATTTCTCTCGGGGAAACCACAAGGGAGAAAACCCCGGCAAAATCTTCCTCAATATAGAAATCACAAAGTACAAATATAAACCCCAAGACAAAATCAGCTACTCCTCCACTTGTGCGAACTTCTCTCTCTCTCCTATGCGAACTTGTGTGAGTGAGATGAGTGAATACAAATGAGAGAATCCTCTATTTATATTCTTTCGTTGAGGTGACTTTTCCCCAACTGGGTTGACTTCTCCTAACTGACTAGGCCGACCTCTTAATTACATAATATAATAATCTCTTATGGGTTCTTCTAGGTCGACACAAGATCTAGGGTTTACATTGACTTTTTCAATGACTCTTACATTATCAATTACATCAATGACATCTCCCGAAGGAGGAATACAATAATACAATAGACAAGTACAAGTAGAATATCTTCCGCAGTTACATTTCTTTAACACTCGCTCGTAACTAGGAAGGTATTTTGCAGGTAACATCAATAGTTGCACAACTGACTTGTGAATCTCTATATGTCGTAGGAAGATTTTGGGTCATATGTCTAGGGTATCATCTGCTGGAGCATTCTCTTCTGGATCAACATCATCCTCTGCTGGAACATCCTCATCAGCAACATCATCTGCTGGATCAACAACATCGTCAGCTGGAACATCCTCTGCTGGAACATCCTCATCAGCAACATCATCAGCTGGAACATCCTCTGCTGAATCAACAACATCGTCAGCTGGAACATCCTCATCAACCACATCATCAACTAGAACATCCTCTGCTGGATCAGCAACATCGTCAGCTGGAACATCCTCTACTGGAACATCCTCATCAGCAACATCCTCAGCTGGAACATTATTAGTCAGCAAGTACTAATATTCTGTCACCCTTGGACAAGCATCCATCCCTAAGGACAGGAACTCTATCAGTCGGCAAGTACTGATCTTCCAACACCCCTGGACAGGCATCCATCCCTACGGATAGGAACTCCATCAGTCGGCAAGTACTGATCTTCCTGCTATCACACAACTTGTAGTTGTCCCTAAAGGTTATCCTATCCAGGATGGTAGAGACGTTGGACAACTAAAGAGGTGACCAAGAGATGCCACGGTTCCAAATGCAAGTTGGTGTCATGATAACCAAGGCACTCTTCACTTTAGATCAAGCCTAAGCAAGACCAAGGGGGAGACCCTAGCTAACCTATGAAGGCTAGCAAACCCACTCAAGACCTCCTAGGGAAATGTGAGAGACAAAAAGTGAAGAGATCAAGAGGGATAGATCTAGATCTAAAATGGATAAGTGGACCCAAGGAGTTAGGGCTTCGTTGAAGAGGCTTATGAGATGACAAATTGTTCAACCAACAAAAGATAAGGCCACTTATAAGTTATGAGTAGTAGATCTAGAGAGATCTAATGCCAAGTAAAAGTACCCAAGTGGGGCCCACCCTTAAAATATGGAAAATGGTCCAAATGGGGCCCACAAGGTAAAAATTAAGATGAATTGGCTCTAGGGGTTTTTCTATGATATGGATCTATGGATTTGAGAAGAAAAGAGCAATACTCACGAATGGGATCTAGCAAATGGCCACCTACCCAACAAGTGCTACCTCCCTTGGAGAGGCCCAGTGCCTTAGATCGGGGGGGTAAATGGAGTCGGATGTCCACCAAACTTTAGATCGGGAATGTTGAGATGATTATTAAGGTGAGTTTTAATTATTAATCCCAAATGTTTGGTAGATCTCCATAGATCTGAAAAATAAAAAAAAATACAAGGGTTTTGACTTTGAGGGTTTTTAGATCTAGAGAAAAAATGGGTCGATTAGAGGAAGAAAATACGTACCTCTCAAGCGTACCTGGAAAATGAAGATGGATGCCGATTATGACGCGGATTACTTCCCACACAAATCAAATGAAAGAAGATGTAGTTCTCTTGCTTGTGCGTTTTGCCCTAGTCCACAAATGCGTCCCTCTTCCTGTAAAACCAAGGAGACAAGATCAATTAGCATAGAAAAAATGAGGGGAGATACAAGTAAGAGACAAAAGATAGAAAATGATTGGTACAAAGACAAAATCACTCCCTGTTTGAACCAAAATTTGACAGAAGATTGCAGGGAAAGCCTCCCCACCAATGCGCACTTCTCCAAATCGGCCTCTTCTCTGGATTTGCTCGAGGAAAGATAATGCTAACATGCTCATCCTATCCTCCAGCTCATATAACCTACAAATACTTCACGAAACTTGTAAAAGGGAGTTAAAAGTATCGATGTTAACAATAACAGAAACTTAGAACAATATGCATTCAAACAAGAAACTACATCTACTACCAAGCATTCTCATACAACGAACAATAAGAAGCAAACTAAACAAGTCTTACTTCTTACCTTACTGGAATGCAATTCCCTTCAAAGGCCAATAAAACTCCAACAATAAACAAACTAGCAAAATACACATGTTACCTCATTTACTCTGAGAGCATCAAGCATCCGAACACCACATGATCACACTAGACTAGCCTCCAAATCCTTTTTATTAATGCCAAACTTAAAAAATATTACAATGGAATTCCAGACTAGCCTCCACCTTTTGATGCCAAACAAAGGAGAAATCACCTGTTTTTATAGCCAAATGAAGCCCAGGGGGGTGCATTTCCCAAGAGGGAGCTCACTGGAGTGATTTGAGATGATTTAGGATCTGAATGAGTGATTTGTGGGGTTGATTGAGAGTTAAACTCAAGAGAGTGGTGCCACCCCTCAAGAGGTAGGCACCCTCTTTGAATTAGACACCATTTCAATAAGAATTGCATCCTCCTTCTAAGGAATGCGCCCTCCTTATCCTCGTGGATGTGCCACCTCTCAAGCTAAAGCTCAATAGCCAAATCTCATGCCCAGTTTACTTGCCATCCACTGTTGATGAACTCACAATCACCAATATTTTGTCTTCGGCATGTTTCCATGATTTGTGGGATGTCGATTTAGACTTTATTTTGTCTTTTTTGGCCAATTATTATGTCTTTTTGGCCATTTTCGAGAGAAAATTAATTTATGTGATAAATAATCACTCAAATTATTCTCAAAGTGGGTTTAGGGGTATAGTGGGTGCTCTGAGTTAGAAAACGAGCACCCCCGTGGAAAATTCCACCTCCTAGCCACTTATTTATGACTTTTTTTACTTTTACAATTAAAACATTAAAAAATTGACCCATTTGATGGGAAAAAAAATTGTGGAAAACTACAATAAACCTAGGGGGACCTAGTGCATGTTCATAAGACTCAAAAATGTTGACTAGCATGGTGATATACATAGACACTTAGACTTTAATAACCTCCTAAGTCCGAACCATCAAAGCTAATACTCCATCTTTGGAGGTGGGAGTGAAAAACTTGGAAATTATAAGTCGTTGAAAAGCAACAAATAATTACCAAGGGAAAAACACTCTAGAGTAACACATTAATGACTAAGTCTGTAGTATCCCAACTGATATTTGTTGTTCTTTTATAGAGTTTTTGATGTAGTTGTTGCTTGCTTGAAGTCTTGTTGCTCAATACTTAAAGAAAATATGAATGCATGTGTCGAACTATGATTGCATGAGAATGCATGCAAGTGCATAGGGTTGCAAAAACCCTAAATAACCCAAGTATTCAAATATGCTATAAGATAGGGATAGAAATGATGCATGTATGTACCAATAACTTGTGCCGGGGATGTAGGTCAATACGAGATAAGCATGCAAGTCGTTCACCAAGAATCGACTGAGATATGTGATGGTCTCTGCCCAACAATTCGCCCATGCAATAAATGCACCCTCTTCAGTCTTGGGATTGATGAATAACTGCTCCAATGATGTGATATAGCTCCCGGAAGTAGGTACTAGGGTTATAATGACCTTCTGATCAGTATGGAAGCCGCATGCATGAGCTCTAGGTCAAAGGGCATGAATCTTCTCAAGGAAAGTCGCCCATGCAAGGAAAGGCACTCTTCTGAAAGATGAAGTGATGAGATCTCTCTCCCGAAGCCGAAGTAGAAGCCTGTATTCAGTAACTAGGCTAATAATGGCTCTCTCGAAAAGATGGAAACTACATGCAGACCAAATAGCAGTTGTTTGTCAAGAAATGAAGATCTCTTGCTTTGTCCAAGTCGCCCATGCAAGAGGGTGAGTCTCTAGATCTAATGTGTGGCTCTGAATCCTAAGGAATGTTGAAGACTATTGTATAAGATGGAACTTGGAAGTAATGTTTAACCTGTATGATCCAACCCTGAAAGTGACTAGGGCAGATAGATTCCACTGCCGAAATACACTTGATGGTTGAGTAGTGTGCCCTAACCCTAATTTGGCTCTCTGAGCTCTCCAAATTGAATTCACAAATTAATAATCAATAAGCAGACCTAATCATTCACTTTATCCTTCTTTTATAACTTTGACATTGCATGCCCTAACTTTTGCATGCTTAAGTCTCTTTTCTTTTCTATTTTTCAGTGGAGCTGCATGCATTGCTTTCTGTATGCATGCAAGCTTAATTAAGGTGTTTCTGTGCATGCATCATGAAATATGGCCCGCATGTAGTGCATGCAAGTGGCCCCTAGTTCCTGTGGCCCTCTTTTATCTACTGATGACCTTGTTGTCCACCAGATTGCACACCAGCAGCGGAAATCTTTCGAAAGCTGTCTCTTCACTACAAGTGAGAGAGGTGTGGCCTTGGGGGCAAGCAATGAGCCAGGTACTATCACCTGAATCCTAGCTCCTCTGTTTAGGCAAACTCCTAACGAAGCCAAGGGGGGTAGTCCCTACAAAAGAGTTGTCTAAGGCTCTTGTGTGTTTAAAAATGTTTTTGGTGTTGTGATGCGGATGGGTGTTGTTTAGGAGTTTTTTTAAAGTGAGAGACACAATAATACTTTAATGAAAAACAAGATAACGCAATCCACGTTGCAAAAATAGAAGATGAGAGATATACTGAATCAGAAATAAATCACTTTTTACGAAAATTAACACAAATGCTCCAATATTGATAAATAATCAAATAAAATATTGTGATCAAGGACCAGTGCCTTATGGAGTCAAAATGTAAAAGTGATTGTGAAATGCTTGATACAAGTGTTTGAGATAAAAGTTTTTGAGAACGTTTTGCAGCTTATCTTGGTAAATTAAAGATTTTAGTGGTCTTGATTATTATGGCTAAGAACAAGGATATTCAAAAGAGATGGAACCTTAACCAAGAAAAACAAACTGGCAACCTTTTAGGTGATAGGTCGGGAGCACCCAGATTGCAAAGAGGGCAAGTGTGCTTACGGCTTGACCGCCCTCGAGTCTGACAGTGGATTCCCGGCACCACCTCTTCAGGAAGTTCTTAGTGTTTTTGCCTTGGTTGGGGTTTTGGGGTAAAATTTTAATTAATGTTATCACTTGTGAAATTAAGCAAGTCTTACACCTTTCTGAGTACTAGCCCAACCGTTTCCGGTTGGCAGAGCATACGGGTGTAGGACACGAGACCAAGATAAATTAATTAAAAGGGAAAAATGTGTGGAAAAATTTTATTATTAGAGCACTTTGTTCAACTCTCCGACAGAGAGCGCTCTTGACTTGATCTTATGACCACAGTTCAAGAGACTTCCTAATTAACAAATGTCTAATGCAGCGAAAATGCAAAACTAAGATGCTCTCCGATAGAGAGTGCTCTTGACTTGGATTTGGCCAAGTTCAAGAGACTTTGGTTCGTTTTAAAAAGCAAAAAGTAGTTTGTAGTAGCAAGATAAATCAACTTTAAAATGATTAAAACATGTGATAAATCATAAAAGACATGGAATATTGCTAGCAATGCTACTTTGCCAAATAAAATGAAACTTTGAAAAAATCTAGTGTTCTACCACACAAATTCTAATCTAAAAGTGGGATCAATCTCCGAACAAGATCGACCACTAGAAGCCACCAGTCTTGGAAACCTTCCAGCTAGCTGGATGTCCACAAGAAGCTGATGGGGGAACGAGAAACTACCACAAAGTTATGTGGCCTTTGGGATACAATCCCAAAGTTAGTTTTTCTCTAGTCAAGGCTTGGAAGAGAGAATACAAGATGAAAAGTAAAGTACTAAACAGAAAATAAACTCTAATCTACCCAAGAATCTCTTTCAGGTCAAAGACCGTACTCGGGAGAGCATGGGGGTAAGTGAATCGGAAATGATAACAAAAATAACTTTTTGGAATGAAAACTAATCTAAAAGCATATTTAAAGATCTAAACTAGAAACTCAAACCACTCAATGAAGACTACAAGACTTCCCCAAATGGGGAAGTGAATGTGGGGGCTTAAAAACCCCACTTGCAACTTTATTATGAGAGTACAAATGCCCTTGGGAATGAAACCCTTGTAGGGACTTTGAAAGAAATAACTTGGAAAATATTTAAAACAAACTTCTAAGAGCTATTACAAAGGATAAATACTAGTCTTTTGGTTTGGATTGCCCTTTTGTCCTCTTGATAACTTCTTGTTTTAGAAGCCTCTTGACCTTCTTCTTCTTTGAAGATACCTACACAAATTCAAATCATCTAACAAGGCACCCTTTAGTGTTAAAGAAAACAATTAATGAAATTTGAAACTAACTAAATCCTAGATCCAAATCTATATGCAAGATCCTAAATGCAAAATTCAAAACACCTTCAAGTGAGATCTAAACTAAAGATGCCTAAGTGCAAAACTAACTATGACTAACAATTCTTTGTTGTTTTTGTTGTGTTTTAGGGCTAAAGATAGGGATGGACGAGAGGGAAGGAGGCACAAACCTAAGGGCAAATCGAAGAGGTGAAGGAGCTAGTGAATGGAGGTGGACGAATGCAAGGAGGAGGTAGCAAAGAGATAGGACGAGAGGAAGGGTTTGAAGGTTTTACTAGGGTGGACGAGAGCTAAAAGGAGGGCAAAAAACGAATGGGAAGAAGGGTATGGGAGATGGGACGAGAGGAAGAAGGTAGCTAGAGAAGATAGGGCTAAATGGTATGAAGAGAGGAGGAATTTGAGGGAGGACGAAAGGAAAGGAAAGAGGACTAAAAAGATGGGAAAGAAGGGAGAGCGAATGGAATGATAAAGTAGGACGAAAGCAAGAGATGGCAAGGTAATGGGATGAAGGGAGGAGACTAGGGCAAAATGGAAGAATAGGCTAGCAAATCAAATCAAAAGGGTTTCAAGGAGAAGACAAGAGGGCTTGAAGAATGGGAAGCCTAGGGTAACAAAGTAACCAATTTTAAGGGTATTTTTTTGATAAATGGATGGATCTTGGAGCAAAACTCTTTGTGCTTCTTCTTGGAACAACCTCAACCCCTACAAATCCTAGAAAGACAACAATGTTAAAAATCACTTGTGATGATGAAGATGGGCTAGATGCAGCCGAGCTCACACCCTCCTACACCTGGAAAAACCTCTTCAAAGACAAACAACTCAATGCAAAAGTGAGATCAAATATATGACTAGTATGCTACGAAAACCAAGGTTATATCAATGCTAGTATAACTGAGTACATCCTATTCATATAACTCATTGATCAACATTGCATAATAAACCAAATTGCAAACCACAAATGGTAGATCTTATGTTCTAGAATATAGACTTCTAAAGCTAGTTACTTGATCAATCACATAAGCATTTAAATTGAAAGCATAGAAAGAAGTCACCTCACAAGAGAAGCATTCATCAATGTTGCACAAATCGCATGGACCTCCAAAGTCGAATTTTATTTCAAGATAGCAATTGCTATGATCTAGTACAAATTTGCTAGAGTAATGGTGCACAAAAATTCCATGAGATAACAACCCAAATGGGCCTCTCTTTATAGTAAAACTGCTAGCTAAAACCCTAGGTCGAATTGGCATAGACATGAAGGTCGAATTACAATCAAAGCTAAGCTTGGAGAGCCAAACAATGGACAACTCGACTTGTTGGTAGGTGACAAGAGGATAGGTGGCAAACTCGACTTGGGTGATTGCATGGGAAGTATCACCAACCAATAATCAAACTACAACAAGGATCCACGTGAGCTAGAGGTAGATATGCGTGAGCTTTGAGAGGAGGGCGAGTTGGTTGGTGGGAAGACAAGTGGAGTGGTGGTAGGTACTAACTCGATTTGCAAAGGGAGCCAAGCTATGGAATTGGGTGAGTCATGAGGGCGCCCACCTTAGTCTTAAATGCAAAACCACCAACCCATTTATCAATTGACAACTCACCAAATCGACTTTTGCATGAAGAAGGGCGAATTAGCTTGAGTGGATAATCTTATGGTGACTGGATAGTTGACTGGAATCACTTGGAGTTGATTGGAATCTTCATAAATGTCTATTGCCATGTCATTTAGCCCTTTATTTTAATCATTTCTGATTATTTTGGAGAGTTTTGAATTTCTCCAAAATATTCAAAAATATTAATTTAATTAATAATTTCTCTGTAAATGGCTTTTTAGAGAAAATATTAATTATGAGGCTGAATTGACATCTGAAAGTTGGGTTTAGCTGGTCCGTGGGTCATGTGTGATTTTTGGCTTATGAAACGAGCCATCAAACACTAAATTCGGACCCAGGATGACTGACATATTACAGACTCAAATTTCTCTATTCAAACTATAGAGAAATTTAATTAAAATTTAAAAATAATTAAAAAATTAAAAACCCCAAATCTGACGCATCCGGTAAAAAAAAATTTGAAATTTTTTTTGGGGGTCCTAGAGACTTAGGACATGACCAGAACCTATTCTAATAGTGTCTAGTAGGTTTATACATTATAGTTGGACTCTAATAACCCCCCATGGCAAAAATTTCCAAAATCGGGCATTCCAGCTTTGGAGGAAGCAGGAGAAAAACCAAGAGATTATATCTCGCCTGAAGCAAAGTATAATCTGACGGTGAAAAAACTCCCTGGAATACCTTAGTTGTTTAATCCAGTCATGGGGAACCGAGCCACTCAGACCCTACTAGCACACTTTGTTACAAACCCCCATGGGGCCATGGTCATGTCAACTCAAAAACAAAACTGGCTAGACCCAAATATCTGAAACCCAGATACTCTGGAAGTGAACACTGATGTGTTCCAACACTGGCGGCTCAATGAGGTTTCAACTATTGTACAAATCAGTTGATAACAGACCTAATAACCATGATTAAGATCTTCTTTTGTTCTAAATGGTATCAATCCTCAGTCAACTCCCTGAATGTCAGTACCCGCTCGAACCTATGGGAATTGGATCGGTTAGCGGGATGGTCCCTTGTGCTTAAGCAGAAGAGGACGGAAAGTCAATTCTTTTACATAAGGCCATCATGCTATGTCAACTTATTACAATTTCCCTACAGGGTATGAACATGCAAAAATTTAGAAAGGGGCCAAAATTTTCCTGCATGGACATCTAAACTTCTGATATTGAACAAGGGACTTGTTCGATACTCTGGCAGCTCGTTGGAAATCCAACTAAGTGCAACCTAGAATTTTTAGCTTTTCTTTAGTGTAAAAGCCTTAGATTTTATTGTTATAGGGACCACCCCCCTTGGCTTCACTAGGACTTGGCCTAGACGGAGGAGTCAAGATCAAGTAACAGTACTTGACTCGTTACTTGCCCCCAAGGACGCACCCAGTGGCTTGAATATTTCTGCCACATGACCCGAGGTGCATATTAGGCAGCAACACTACTCAAGCTAAGTGGCTGTTATATTCTGCTTTTCAACAGCACAAATGCCACCTATAGTAAAGATAGGAGACAGTTCCCTCTAAGTAGGGAGGAAATGGTGAGAATATTAATTGTTGACAATTGGCAAGTGGCAATGTATCATAGAGTGATTGTAAGGTTATAATTGTAATGGGTTAAGGAGATAAACACCCAATAGTTGCTCCACTCATCACTTCCATCACCTTATTAATGTCGTTGTCACCCAATTCCATTCCACTTTTGGATCCTACATAATTTTAAAAAATACCTAACAAATATAGAGTGCTCAGAATGTGTACAGTTCAACATCTCCTTTTTGCATGTTTGCTTCATTATGTGGATGTCCATTACTGGCCGTTTTTGTGCACATACCAATTACTCTCATAAGTAGTAAGTTCCTTGGCCTCTGAGAGGAATTGGAGTACGTATGACTTTATTCATTTAGTGAACAGAAGCAAATAGGGATCAAAGAAGGAAGAAACATGGAATTACATTTAAATTACCATTCTATTTATTTATTGGAAAGACCTTGTGTACAAGGATGTTCCTCCCATCAAATGGGACTAATTCATAGATCATACTATATGCATGGATGAAAAAATTGAGCTAAATGTTCCTGTTAAGTTTCTCATTGTTGCAAACCTTTGGATGAGACAGAGTTTGGCAGGAGTAAGTACCTAGAGAGCATCGTGACTGAAGATCTAGAGGAAGCAAATGACACTAATATTATCTTTGATGAGTATTGAGTGATCTAGTCTTGTTTTGAATGCTGTGACCTCTGAAATTTTGAATCTTTCTGTAACATTTTTATGATAAAATTTAATATTATGCTTATATATTTTATGTTGAATTTTGAAATGTGGTTATCATGACTATGATGAAATTGGAATCTTCTATCTTGTTACATGATGAATTAAATCATTATTTAATCATTGATATCAATAATCACATTTTTTTTACATTTTAGGTTTTACTGCTTTATGTTTTATCTGTTTTCTCAAGTTTTACAATTTTTTATATAATATGTATGTGTGTGACGCACCCCCACACCCCTCACAATCTAGGATTCATAAATCAGATGTCTGTACCTTCATCCCTGAACATTAGCAACCTTGAAATTAGTTGTCCATTGAGAGAGAAAGGAGACCAATTTCATGGAAGAATTAAGTATGATAAACACTTGGACAGAACTTGAGCATAAAAATACCTAGGGGCTTATATGTTAGGTGGTCACCCTGATCATGCCTTCCTGCAGTTATTATTGTAGAATGAATTCTATAAGGTGTAGATGGTATCAATGCAAATATTGTGTGTGATGGTTACTTCTACCTTACAGGCCTTGAGGATGTTATGATGTTGTTGACTTCCTATTTTGAACCATGTGTGTCACAAAGGCTGATTTCTATTTGTTAATTCAAAGATTTATACCTTCTATTGAGTTGCTGCTCATCCTTGAGCCCAATTTGCTTGCTTTAATATTTGCATAAGTGATTATTCATGTGGTTAGAGAAAAGTTTTTGCTCATCAGAACCTTTGTTGTTTATTGCAGGGTATACCATTTTTCCATGCAGGCGATGACATTTTGCGCTCTAAATCTCTTGATCGTGATTCATATAACTCTGGTGATTGGTTCAATAGGTGGGTCTCATTTGTGGCCTTTTCTTAAGATCTTATACACCATGCTTTGTAAATTATTTGAAGGTAGCATTATGAGAAGATCTTCTATGTTATATAAAGACTGGCCCTATAGTTTTAAAGCACCCATGTTCATCTATAACCATGATCACAGAATATTAATAACTTTCATTCTTCCTTGAATATAGTGTTCAGAATTGCTACATATACAACACTAGGGATATAGGAAACCAGACTACGCACAATTACACTCTTCTGTTGAAGAAAGAAGCGCTTAAAACTGACAAGGAGTCTGCATTTTTATTTTCATCTTATAGCTCCAATACCATATTTTGTCTTTTTGTGGCAACCGACAAATCACCACAGCTACAATCTGAATTAGAAAAGTCAACTTCTTGTCAGGTTCATCAAGGTGCCATGTTTAATAGGATAAAGTTGAAGAAAAATCTTCCCTTACCCTCTAAAAAGAGAATTTTATGACAACTGTCTTAGAAGTACTTTGATAGTACTCGGTTCAATCCAGCATCTATGTTACTAGAAGCAGTATAGTATATCACTGCCATGTTCAGGATAATACCAGTTTAGTGCAGAAAACACCATTTCTTCATGTCCATGTTTTCTTTTCTAAAAGATCTGATATGCAGATCGGATCATCTATTATGAATAATATGTGGGTTAACATCTGCATTTGGTATTATTTGATATAATGTGCCCTAAGTTATTATTGTCAACTCCCTTTTTCTTTATATTGCAAGCTTTTTGACGTACTTATGGGAGCTGAATTTTCAGGTTAGACTTCACATACGAATCAAATAATTGGGGAGTTGGATTGCCTCCAAAAGAAAAAAATGGAAATAATTGGCCTTTGTAAGAAATTCTTCCAAGAACTGCATAACCTATAGCTATCCATGTATTTTAAATGCTTTCCCTATATTTACCAGAGTTTGCAGATAATTATTCGTAAGGAGTTTCATATTTTACCAGCATTCTGTGGATGAAAACTCAGTTTTCCTTCGTTGAGCAAATTTTGGCTTTTGTAGGATGAAGAGTCTTCTGGGAAATCCATCTTTGAGACCAAGGAAGCATCATATTCTTTCTGCTCTTGAAAACTTTCAAAATCTGTTGAGAATCAGATGTTCATCACCTCTATTTCGGCTGAGGACAGCAAATGCTATTCAAGTAAAAGTTTCCCTTTTATGCCTGTTTCGTATGGAATTGGAATTTTAATGTCGTTCAGCTTGATGGCTTTTGCATTTCATATGTAAATTTTGTAAGGATAATTTGGCATAATAATTGCAGGCAAGGGTTTGCTTCCACAACACTGGGCCATCATGGGTTCCGGGGGCCATTGTTATGAGCATCAAGGATGGTGACAAAGGGCTACCTGGTTTATCTCAGCTTGATCCATTGTATGTATCCGCCATTCCTCATTATTAGATATGCCATATCAGGCCAGCTTGAAAAGTAGGCCTTCAGACAATAGCATAGGGAGAGGATGCTGATTTTTTATGGTGTTTCTGCTGAGTTGGGGATGTGCAAATTACAGTTAGAATAACACTGATTGCCTTGCTTATAGGTACCGACGAGTAGTTGTAATATTTAATGCCCGTCCCAGTGAATTTGTTGCTCCAATTTCTTCAGTAAAATCATTGCCACTTACCCTCCATCCAATACAGGTGATCTCCTTTCCTTTACTTCTCACGCTCGTCTTCATACAATTTCTGTGCATTAATTTTTATATTCAACGTCAATATTTATTTTTTGTAGTTATGATATACATTATTTTGCCCAAATCAAGTTTTCTCTTGGCACTTGAACAAGCAACCATAATGTTAATTTTTGTTTATTCTGCAGGAGGCATCATCTGATGCACGGGTAAAAGCTTCTTTCTATGATGCAAACACTGGTACATTCAAGATTCCGCCAAGGACAACATCTGTATTTGTGGAAGCCCGTTAGGCACGTCTCATTTCACTGTTTCTCCATAAATAAGGCAATCAAAGAATCTATAAAAGCAGCCCTCACTGGTATTTACAGGAACATCATGTGAGTGGCTCTAGGAATATAATGGCAAATATTTGGATTGTTTCTCTGTGATGCATAAAATTTAATCTATCAATTTTGTATTCCCAGATTGGTTATGTAAAGTGAACCTTAGTTCAAAATTCAAATAATAATTGTCAACTACCTTTACAAAGAATAAAGCATTCTAAAAGATGTGAGGTTAGGCAATTGTGGAGGGAGCATCTGGGTCTTGTTTATATTCTCCGATTTAGCGATGGATAATACTTTATTGACTTGTACCCAATTTCTGTGAAGTAACTGCCATAGAATTTTCGCACTTTATCAAAATCCTGGATATCATAAAAATTAAATTAGTTGCAATGTGATCTTTATGGAAAGGCTAACCAATCCAACTCTCAAGTACGAATATATGTTTCAGATATGGATGATCTTCATAAAGGATTCTCAAAATATACAAGATCCTAGTTCTTTGAAAATATGGAGTGTTACCTCTCCAATATAAAGTGACTACCAACAGTATTTTCTCCACAAATGCAATCCTTTTCCAACAAACCGAATTTTAACCATTAAATAAAGGATATGCTGAATGTGGTACAAGCTTGAGCTTATTTGCTGGTCAAGTACACTGCTAGTTGTTCCCCATCAAGAAGAATTCCACTTTCCAAGATCGAATGCAGGCATTAGAGTATGGCCGTCCACTTATGATTTCACTCACACGGCAGGTTGATGACTCTCCTAGATGGTCTTGAATGGTTGCACTCAATGTTTCTTTTTTCAAACCACCCAAGTCATAACTTATCAAACCATTTGGCGATCAAATCATATTTATAAAAATATATATCATTTATCTTAGGTGATAACCCATTGATTTTCTTGTTATCACATTTAAAATTTGTCAACAACACCATTGCATTTGTGTCGCATGTGCATCATTGACAATAATCAACAAAACAATCTGATAGTAGAATATTTAGAGAAAGAACGAGCTTCCATAGCAATTGAGGAAATTTACAACAAAAAGAAATGACAATGGAAAATATCTTCTCAAATACACAAAAAAAAATTCTATACACTAATACCCAATATGATATACCATCTACATGTTGAAAGAAGTGAACAAAAATAATACAAGTATTAAAAACATTTTCGTTCCTACATATATTTACATGACTTCAATTGAAAATTCAAGGTCTTCCCAAGAGTAATTGTGGCGAATATTCTGTAAAATTTGGAATGCGTAATCATTGATATGGTGAAATATTGAGAAAAAGTATTATATGGTCATGTAGAATGTTTATATTTAGGCGGAAAGTATAGATGTATGCATAACTATAATCATAAATTAGGTTACAATTTTTTATTTTTAATGAAAATATGAAAAAAATAGCTTAAATTACTTCAAAAAATTTAAAATTTAGCTAAATTGGTGAAATTTCGCTTAATAAAAAAACATTGGCTGCAATTCATGATGTTGATGGTGGATAATTGGCATGCTCATGGTGCTTAACTTGGGCTACTTGCTTATTCTTGGTTTTACATGTATGTGGATGGTATCAACACCTTTCACTTCATGATCTTCATGGTGAGCTAGAGTGCTTGGCATTGGCTCACATTTTGTACCTTGTTTTGTGCCAATTCTGGGGTGATTATTGCTTAATAGGACTTGAATTCAGACCCTTAGATCTCAAATTCTCTAGCTCAAATGGTGGCTTGTGATATATGGTTGGAAATCTCTTTCCAAAACCTTTCTAATGATGTAGAACGTCCTCCTTGTTTCTCGGGGCATTAGAGAAATAAGGTCATCTTTCTAGCTGCTGTACCATTTTCTTTTGTTTTGGTCACTTGGGTGCAATCTATTTTGTGATTGAGGCCTTACTCTATGGATTCGACCTTGGGGGCATGTTGCTACATATTTTTATCCATGATGGTGGTCCCGAAGATTGTCTTTGAGTTGACACATCATCTTCCTTGAGTATTCTCTCTTGGCACACATATGGAGGCATGGTTATATTATTGTATTTATTGATGGTTGAGATTGAGTGAGATTGGGATTCAAATTTGATGAATTGGCATGGTAGCACACACGAGGCACTTTGGTCGTCTTTTACTACATGTGGGGGGTTTATTGCACATATGTTCATGCACTTGCCACTTGGAGGAGATCTTATCCACTTGTGCTATTTTAGGAGGGGTGGTCCCATCCAAGAGTGTTTCTTCTTGGATATTGGTGCATCATTCATGGAGTTGCTCCACTTTTGGAGTTTGCTTGCACACTTGCTCATTCTTTGGAGAGATAACATTTTTGGCACCATTGTTGGAGATAAATTCCAATTTCTTTGAAATTTGAAGACTATGCTTCATGATATTTTGTGAGAGGATCATTATTGCAGTTTTTTCCCTTCACATGGCGACTCCATGAAGGGACAAAGCCCTTGTTCTTTTGAATATTTTTGAAGGCTTTGTTGTATGTAGAGGTGAGCATCTACAACATCTTGAAGGCACTTTGAAGGCTTGTCTTGGTGGCTCCGCACATCATTTTGGTTTGGTACAAGGTATGATTATGGTGCATTTTCAAATTTGTAATCTCTTGTTCAAAATTTTGAAGTGAAGAGAATGGATTTTGAAGTTGAATATTATGGTCCTTTGGTTGAGAAGAACTTTCATCAACTTGATTTTTTGGGCATCCATGAATTTCCACATAATGGTTATGATCTAGATATATTGTTTGATTATACTTCATCATTTCTTGGGTATGATGATTCGGCCATCATACACATTGTACCCTTCATCAAAATTGTAGTTTATTTTAATATTATTCATGGGTGCAATTTGATGATAGTATTTGTTTGCACTTTAGAGGATGAAGCATTAGAATGGTATGAAAATCTTAGTATCAAGGAAATTTCTTCAAATGCATTTTTTTTCAAGGTGTGTCTGTTGAAATATTTAACTCTGAAGGTCCTCCCTCCTAGTTTTGGTGTGTGTGTGTGTGTGATGAGGGGGACAAAAAGGCTTTTGTTCCTTATGTTTTATTTATGTAAAAATGGCTTTATGTAAATAAAAGAGATATTTTGTACTATAAGATGTGAGTCCCAATATAAGTGATGCAAGTAATATTTAATAATTGGCTTTTATTATTAAAAAGTGCATCTAATGTGAACCCTAGATATAGCAAACTAATCCTAGCCATTAGATTGGTAGTTAGGAAGTTAGTTACTAAAATAAATTATAAAAGAATGAGAAAGAGCAAAGGGAAAGACACCACCAAGAAGAGAGAGAAGATTAGAGAAGGAGAAAGGATTTCCAAGACAAAACTGGGTACATTTTCCAAGATTCAACAACACATTTCCCAAGGAAACCAAAAGGTGACCATACAACACTTTGATAGGACTGTACAACAGCACGTGTGGGCACAAATTCCAAGGCAACGGTTGTAGCATTTAATGCAATCTATCGATACCATACAATAGAGCTAATTTGGCACACGTGGCATGAAAATTGAGGCAGAAAACTAAGCAGGTCGTATAGTAGGTACAAGCACATGTGGACATGTCGTACTGATGTTCATTGGCACGATTTTCAAGGTAGAAGTTTGTTGTGATTAATTTGTGAAATTTTGTCAGTGTTGGAAAGACAAAAAAATTATGTGTAAAGAGAATTTCTGATTTTCTTCTTCTTAATATAAAACTTCTTCTCTTTGGGTTTTCCTCAGGTTGGGGTTTCACTCTAGTCAAGGTTAACCAAAAATCATTGTGTTCAATGTGAATGTTCAATTTTATGTATTGGAATAATTTTGGCATGGTGTTTTAAATTTCAAAAGTCTGAAAGTGAATCTTTTAATTTAAAACCTAGTTGCTAAAGTGTTTGACAAAATGCCTGAAAAAGACACTTCATGATTTTGTCATTTTCCTTCATGGTATTAGAGCAGTATTGAACTAGGTAGCAAACAAGATGGGGTAGGAGTTGTAGCTGATCAACTTGTTATTTATATTTCTTCTGATAAAGAGAGTGGATGTCTTTAGAGAACTGGCAGGAGACTCAGCCGGTGCAGTAATGATGAGTAGGTTTAGGAGGCTCAGGTGGAGTCTTGAGGTTCAGAGTTCCAGTTCAGGTTTGGGCATTTATCTTCGAGACGCATTCCAGAGTAGGAGGGAGTTGCTTCATGAAATAAGGATGGAGATACAATTAGTGCTAGAAGGACATCCCTCGTTAGGAGGAAGTGTTGAAATATTTAACTATGAAGGTCCTCCCTCATAGTATTGGTGTGTTGTTGAAATATTGTAACTTCGAAGAATATTCTATTGTATTTTATTATTATTTATTCGGAGATGTTTTATTCCTCCGTCGAGATGTTATTATTGTATTTGGTCATCATAGAGTCATGAGGTAAAACCTCCTTTGTAAGTTGGGTCGATAAAACCCTCAAGAAAGTAATATTATATTGTTTTGAGTCTTCCTAGGTAAGTCGGCCCAGTTAAGTTTGTTGGGGTCGACCAAGTTAGTGAAAAAATCAAGTGGAAGATAAAGTATAAATAGGAGTGATGTGCTCCTCATTTGGACACACACTCACTTGTGTAATTCGCATAGGAGAGAGAGAGAGAGAGAGAGAGAGAGAGAGAGAGAGACATCTGCAAGGAGAAGGAGCACTTGTTTGGGGTTTTGTACTTTTGATCATCTATATTGAGGAAGTTTTTGTTGGGTTTTCTTCCCCTAGAGGGTTTCCCAAGATAAATCTGTGTCTATCTTGTGATTATGTTTCTTTCGGTGATCCTGTATATGCTATTGTTGTGAAATTGAATTGAATATTGTTGTTATCTATCTTAGCATATTGAATCTTAACATGGGATCAGAGCTAGCCTAAATAGGACAACTTTCACAAGGTGAAACTCTCTCTCCTCCCTCCGACAAGAAATTAAGGTTTTTGTCAAAGTTGGAAGTTTGGAAATCTCATTGCATAGGGAAGTGCGCCTCTCCAAGAGCGAAATTTTGATACCAAGATCGAAATTTTTGAGTGGGTAAAACTCCCGGAAAGTAAAACCCTAGTTTGACTTTGGACCAGAAAAACCAAAAAACCAAAAAAAGCCAGAAACTGTAGATTCAAAATTCGCAAGTCAATTTTGAAGGGTAAAAATTTGGAGTCTCCATAAACCAAGTGTACCAGTCAATTCACCTCAGTCAAGTGCATCTCCTTGTAAGGTCAGTTTTGCATTTTGAGAAATTTCATTTTTTGGTGACCTTCTAGATAAGATGGCCCCAAGCACTAAGCTTGAGGATAAGCTAGAAGGCATAGAGAATTTCCGAGCATGGAAATATAGAATTGGCTGATCTTGCCAAATACATCAAGGAAGAAGTTGCACAACCTAAAGAGGATGAAGCTAAGGAGAAGCTCAAGAATGACGTAATTAGGGAAAAGAGGATCATTGTTGATTATATCAAAGACCACTTGATTCCTCAAATGTCATCCAAGAAGACCTCGAAGGAGATGTATGATGCCCTAGCCAGAATGTATGGAGGAAGGAACATCAATAGGAAGATGAATTTGAGAGCTCAATTAAAGAGTACCAAGATGTGTAAAGGAGAATCCATCCAAGACTACTTCACAAGGGTCTCTCGGTTCAAGGAGCAACTAGAAGCCATTGGAGACTCCCTTGATGAAGATGAGCTAGTTATGACTGTTCTCAATGGTCTCACAAGACCTTGGGATTCATTCATCCAGACTATGTGTGCCAGAAAGGAAAGCATGAAATTTGACATTGTATGGGAAGATTGCATCCAAGAGGAGGCTAGAGTAGCCAATAGAGAAGTTCTACTTAAAGAAGATGATCAAGCCCTAGCCACCCATACCAAGAGAGGAAGAAGTCAATCTAACTTCAAGAAGGAAAGCCACAAGGAGTCTCAACCCCCCAAGAAGTTCCAAAGGACAAGAGGAAACAACCCAAGAAGAAACTACTCCAACTTTCAATGTTTCAATTGTGACAAGCTAGGACACATTGCCAGAGATTGTCCTAAGAGAAAAGAAGAAGAGAAACAAAAGACATCATGCTCATTTTGTCAAATATGAAGAAGAAGAAGAAGAACCTTCCAGGAAGTCACTAAAGGAAGAAATTGAAGAATATGTCTTGTAATAGTGGTGCTTCAAAGCACATGACAGGTCAGAAGAAGACTCTCTCCAATTTATAAGAAAAGGACTCCCCTCGGAAAGTTTCTCTAGAAGAATAGGGGAAGCAACATACAAAATTGGTTCAGAACTCTGATGATGAAATAAAGCTCACCATTAGACAAGGAGACTAGGATCAAAAGAGATCCTACCAAACAAACAAAGATAAGTATTTGAATTGTAATTTCTATCACATTGTTTAAATGATAGTATCCAATTGTATACATATGTATTTAGGATGTGTGTTAGGATGTTTGCAGTGTTATGCATGTGATCGGTAAGTAGCCTATGGTGCTATACAACATTCCATTGCTACTTATCTAGAGTGAAACCTCTTTGCTCACATATTGGGAGTAGTGCACACTCTTAATAATGTCCTAGTAGAGATGGAAGGCATCTAGAAAGTTACCATATGAATGTGGGATATGGATGAATGTTGTAGCATTGGCTAAGATAGTGTGACTTATGTTTTTATGCATATATTTGCAAACTATGAAATGTTTCTAACCATGCTATTGAACTTGACTTGTAGGAAGTATTGTACAACGATCACCTACAAATGAAGAATATGAGACTCGTTCCGTAGAACAAGTGACAATTGTTCAACTATAAACAAAACTTATGAAATCAAGTTAAGGAAGTTGGCTATGACGAGATGTAGTCAGACTCATAGTGTGATCAAGATATTGAGCAACCTCCAGGACTCAAAAGACCACATGAGTGCAAATTGAAGAAGACTTTCTACGGGATAGAATGATGAGATCAAGGATCACCTAGAGTGATGAGACATCAACCTTTGCTACAAGGTTGAAGATGAGAAGACGGGAGCAAGAGAGAACTTGCAACAAAGTTCTAGATATTTGGTTGTCCAGTGTTTGTTCACATTCCAAAAGAGAAAAGGACCAAGTTGAATCCTTCCGGAAAGAAGGGAATATTTGTTGGATACTGTGAAGTCTCCAAAGCCTTCAGAATATACATTTCAGGATTCCACCACATGGAGATTAGTAGAGATGTAACATTTGACGAAGATGCAACTCTCAAGAGATCCAAAAAGTTCTAGCATGAAGAAGATGTACCTCCCATAAATGTAGAAGATGCACCCTCCCTCGAAGATGAAACACTAGAAGAGCATAAGATGCTAGAACCTCAAGAACCTCCCACTATGAATATGTCACGAAAGAGAAATCCTACTTGGGCAAGAGAAATTATACAAGAAGCAGAGAAGTATGGAGCTCCAGAAGGCTCCACAAGAGTAAGCAAGAAGCCAAAGCCATTTTCCAGTTATGTGGCTTTGATGTGTGATCTTGTAGATCAAGAACCTACCAGTTATGAAGAAGCTACACAGAAGAAAGAATGGGTAGAAGCAATTACGGAAGAATACCAATCAATAATGAAGAATGATGTTTGGGATATAGTTCCCAAACCAGAAGGCAAAAGTGTGGTATCTTCCAAGTGGATCTACAAGATAAAGCATGCAGCCGATGGAAGTATTGAGAAATACAAGGCAAGGTTTGTGGCTAGAGGATTCTCTCGGAAAAAGGGAATTGATTATGAAGAGACATTTGTGCCAGCAGCAAGGTATGCTTCCATTAGAACCAACATGGCACTTGCATCCATGATGAAGTGGAGTCTACACCAGATGGATGTGAAGACAGCTTTCCTGAATGGTGTGATTGAGGAAGAAGTGTACATAGAACAACCACAGGGATTTGAAGTTGAAGGCAAACGGGCTCACGTATGCAAGTTGAAAAAGGATTTGTATGGATTGAGGCAAGCTCCTAGAACTTGGTACGGAAGGATAGACAACTTTTGTATGAGCTTGGGCTTTACCAAAAGTAAAGTGGACCCTAACCTTTACTTTAAGGTTATGGATGATGAACCTGTCATATTATTGTTGTATGTGGATGATTTATTTCTGATAAGAAATGAGAAATAGATTGTAGAGTGCAAGAAGAATCTCGCTGAAGAATTTGAGATGAAAGACCTTGGATTGATGCACTATTTTCTAGGTCTGGAAGTATGGTAGAACCCAGAAGGAATATTTCTCAACTAGGGAAAGTACGTTGTGGAAATCCTAAAAAGATTTGATATGTTGGAATGTAAATCCATGGACACACCCATGGATACCAACCTGAAGTTGTTAGTTGATGAATCGTCAGAGTTAGTGGATGTCACTCAGTACAGACAGATTATTGGGTTGTTGATGTATTTGATGAATACCAGGCCAGATATATGCTTTGTTGTGAACACCCTGAGTCAGTATTTTGTTGAGCCTAGACATGTTCATCTGGTAGATGCAAAGCATGTGATGAGGTACCTGAAAGGTATGATAGACTTTGGTCTATACTATGTTGGAGATCATGACTACAAATTGTATGGTTATACAAATGCAGATTGGGATGGAAGTGTCTCAGACAGGAAGAGCACCTCAAGTGGATGTTATTGTTTGGGATCCTCCATGATCTCATGGTTTAGCAGGAAGCAGTCCAGTGTTGCTCTCAGCACAGCTGAAGCAGAGTATATAGCAGCTTGTTCTGCTAGTTGTGAAGCCATATGGCTTCAAAAATTGATGCCAGGTCTATTTGACCTGGAACTCGATACCACGATGATTCTATGTGACAACCAGAGTTGTATAAAGATGACGGAGAACCCAGTGTTCCATGACAAGTCAAAGCACATAAAATCCTATATTTTTACATACGGGATATGGTACAGAAGGGAGCTATAAAGCTCCAGTATGTGAGCACTGATGAGCAAGTTGTTGATGTGTTGACTAAGCCTTTGTCTCGAGTGAAGTTTGAGTACTTCCATGAAAAACTTGGTGTGGTTCGAAAGGGGGAGTAGTGATGATGATGTTGTAGTGGGATTGTATCATCCCTGGACATTAGCCCTAAAGTGATCCGCAGACTTTTGCCTCTGTGATGTGGTTGGGATTGTGTCATCCCTGGACATTTGTCCTAAAGTGATCCGCAGACTTCTGTCTCCGTGATGTGGTTGGGATTGTATCGTCCCTGGACATTAGTCCTAAAGTGATCCGCAAACTTTTGTCTCCGTGATGTGGTTAGGATTGCATCATCCTTGGACTTATGTCCTAAAGTGAGAGGGATTGATCATCCTGTAATTGGATCATGTGTGTTGCAAGTTATGTTGATGCAGATGATGTTGTTGTTGATCGAAAGATCAAGTGTTTCTATAGACGATCGAGCGATCGAGTGCTGCAAAAGATTAAGATTAAAGATGAAAACTCAATGCTATAGAAGATGATGCTCCAGTACTGAAGATGTTGAAGATGTTCCAGTTGTTGATATTGTTGAAGAAAACTTTCAATGATTTATAGATGTATACCTTGATGTTGTTGATGATGCTCTCTCTCCTTGCTTTTACAGTTGATGTTGTTGTTGTCAGTAGAATACCCTTCTTGTTAAGGGGGAGTGTTGAAATATTGTAACTTCGAAGAATATTCTATTGTACTTTATTATTATTTATTCGGAGATGTTTTATTCCTCCGTCAGGATGTTATTATTGTATTTGGTCATCATAGATTCATGAGGTAAAACCTTCTTTTTAAGTCGGGTCGATAGAACCCTCCATAAAGTAATATTATATTGTTTTGAGTCTTCCTAGGTAAGTCGGCCCAGTTAAGTTTGTTGGAGCCGACCTAGTTAGTGAAAAAGTCAAGTGGAAGATAAAGTATAAATAGGAGTGATGTGCTTCTCATTTGGACACACACTCACTTGTGTAGTTCGCATAGGAGAGAGAGAGAGAGAGAGAGAGATCTACAAGGAGAAGAAGCACTTGTTTGGGGTTGTCTTTGTACTTTTGATCATTTATATTGAGGAAGTTTTTGTTGGGTTTTCTTCCCTTAGAGGGTTTCTCGGGATAAATCTGTGTCTATCTTGTGATTGTGTTTCTTTCAGTGATCTTGTATATGTTATTGTTCTGAAATTGAATTGAATACTGATGTTATCTATCTTAGCATATTGAATCTTAACATGTGTGTGATGAGGGGGACAAAAAGGATTTTGTTCCTTATGTTTTATTTATGTAAAAAGTGGCTTTATGTAAATAAAAGAAATATTTTGTACTTGAAGTTGTGGGTCTCAATTCAAGTGATGCATGTAATATTTAATAATTGGTTTTATTATTAAAAGGTGCATCTAATGTGAACCCTAGATCTAGCAAATTAATCCTATCCATTAGATTGATAGTTAGGAAGTTAGTTACTAGAATTAAAGTATAAAAGAATGAGAAGGGCCATAGGGAAAGACACCACCAAGAAGAGAAAGAGAAGATTAGATAAGGAGAAAGGGTTTCCAAGACAAAATTGGGTATATTTTCCAAGAAGATTCAGCAGCACATTTCCCAAGGAAACCAAAAGGTGATCGTACAACACTCTAACAAGACTATACAATAGCACATGTGGGCACAAATTCCAAGGCAACAACTATAGCATTTAATGCAGTCTGTTAATACCATACAATAGAGCTAATTTGGCACGTGTGGCACGAAAATTGAGGCAAAAAATTGAGCAGGTCGTACAGTAGGTACAGGCACGTGTGGATAGGTCGTATAGCAGGCCACACTAATGTTCATTGGCACAATTTTCAAAGTAGAAGTCTGTTGTCATTAATTTATGAAATTTTGCCAGTGTTGGGAAAGACAAAAATTTCATGTAAAGAGAATTTCTAAGTTTCTTCTTCTCATTAAAAAAAAACTTCTCTTTGGGTTTTCCCTAGGTTGGGGTTTTTCCCTAGTCAAGGTTAACCAAAAATCATTGTGCTCAATGTGAATGTTCAGTTTTATGTATTGGAAGAATTTTGGCATGTTGTTTTAAATTTCAAAACTCTGAAAGTGAATCTTTTAATTTAAAGCCTAGTTGCTAAAATGTTCGACGAAATGCCTATAAAAGAAACTTCATGATTTTGTCATTTTTCTTCAGTGTCTCCAATGTTAACATGATGAAGAAGAGGACAAAGTGAAAAGATTATTGAAGATTGTTGGAATATACACCAATACTGAAAGGGGGGGTGAATCAGTATTGAGCACTTTTTACCATTTTTAACCTTAAAGACATTATGTAACATAACCATTAAGAATGACATTCATCATCACATAAAATCATACACAATGCACAAGAAATTTTGCGTGGAAACCCAAATGGGAGAAAACCACGAAATGATTTTCTTTTATTAACAAAGATTACATTCTTTTGATTTACCAACACCAATTGGAAGGAGGCTACAACCCCCTAGCTTTACCAGCTACAACTAGAAGGAAGCACCCACTCCCTAGATCACAGGCATCAACCTGCAATGAGGACACAAATCCTCAATGAACTCCAACTGACCCTGGCACCACCCTACCCCCTGGAATACAACAAGCTCCAACCTGCTGAGTGAAGACACCAATATTCCCAAGCACCACCATGCCACCCTATCCAAAGGCAAGCTTCAACTTGCTCTGCAGACTCCAATTTTCCAAGGACACCATTCCTTGCTCAAGCGACACCCTGTCCAAAGGCAACCTTCAACTTGATCTATAGACTCCAATCTGCCAAGGACACCAATCCTTGCCCAAGCACCACCATGCCACCCTTTGCTTGTAGATATGTTTGTTCTGTCAATCTTCTCTTTCTGCTCAGCCTCTGTTATAACAATCTTCTCTACTACTCTTCAACGGTCCTCTAGTCCTCCATTGCTCTCTGCCTCAAACCCATCTCTACTGCCTCAACAAAACCCTTTTTCCTCTATTGTTTTTGCTCTTTTATGTTCAGTCTCAAATAGAAAACCCTCAGTTAGTCTCTATCCCTCAATCTATGTTAATGCAACAAGTTTTAAACATTCAACAATTCTCAATCCATGGAGCATTCAAGTTTTCCCACAAAGCTCCTTTGTCATTACATAATCCTTCCACACTATTGTTCCTATAGCTGCCAAAGTCCTCAGACTTTCAACAACATCTCAATCTTTAAAAAAAACACATCTCAATCCTTTCTTATCCGTGCATCATGAATAATATTTTGATGAAGTTATTCAAACAACTCTGGTTTATAGGTTCATACCACAAGACGTACATACAATTAACATCTAGTAATAAGTTTTGAAAACAATCTATTTTTCAACATTTACACTTTCCTTTCCAATACCTTTTAAAAACAGAGTTTAAGTTTATGATACCTTGAACGTTAGAGTATCAAGATTCTAGCATTGAAAAGATTCTGAATTTTTTGAATCTCTACATGGAGTAGTATGTCTGTAATTTAACAGTCAAGGAGTTGTCTCTATGGTGGGTTAATATTTGTGTTGCAATCTCAAATAGCCAACGCATCATTTTCTAGGAAAAACACAGACGTGTCATATTAAATCAATACATCTTTGCTGCCATATGAGAACCTACTATCACACAATCTCAACATAAATGAGCATCATGAATATGCCCTTCAATCCATATACAAAGACAACTGCTGTCTTGGTGACTAGGCACAAGGTCAATCTATGATTTGCACATTCGTCATTCAATGATTTGCTGATGTGATATCCAAGCCTGCGATCTCATCATTGTGAAGGGAATTATTATGTGTTGTGCAACCCTGGCAAACTATGAATCATTCTCTAGTCAAAACGCAAACCTTGTTATATCAAATCGATGCACCTTCGTTGTCATAGAGGACCCTCCACTCAAAGAAAAAATTATAAACCCTAGGATTCTTCTATCCCATGCATGATTCATTCTTCCTTATGCATACCTGTAAATGAACATTAATGCATATTCAGAATAATAGCCCCAAATCATTGCATTTCTCCTTAGCTTCCTGCGTTTTCTGAGCTTCTTCCTCTTTTCGTCATTGCAAGGCAAACTTCTGTAGAAATATTTAAACACATCACTCCATTGTTGCTATCGTGTGACCAGAACAAACAATCCCCAGCCAATCTCATGCTCATTGTCCACAATCATAGAAAGAAAAGGAATTAACCCCGGACATCTTACTAATCTCACAACTTGTCTCCTATTTGTACACATTGCATCCAACAAGTGTGATCATCGATTGGGGTTCCATCTCGTCGACTTGAAAAATCCAAGGGATCTCTCGTGGACCCAACGTGTCCATTACAAAAGATGCTAAGACATCCACTGCTTCACAAGATTAGTTAGTGCTTGAGAGAGGGGTTGAGATGGTTAGTATGTGGACCGATCAGTTTGAATGTGGACTGAAATCATTCATACAACATTCTTGTAATTCACATACTTTGAGCTTTGACCAGAGTTTTACTCATGCCCATCGTTTCAAAAAGGAGTTGTGACTTGTCTTCTTGACCACTTAATGTCTTCAATGCTTTTAGGGGTTTCTTCAATGCTTCAATGAGCTTTAATGTTATTTCAAAGCTTCATGTCTTCATGTTGTTTTACTAAGATGGCATTGTTAGACCACTTCAATGCCCTTTTACTAAGGTCGACATCAATGACAACCAAATGCCCAACAAAGATGCTATTGCACTCCTAACTAGTAGAGAACACAATGATTCAAAAGAAGAAGCACATGAAGAAGTTTACAATGAACATGGTGCAAAAAGCATTGAAGCATTAATTTATTCTCATCATATTGATGAGGGTGTGATGAGCTTTGGTTCTACTCAAAAATTTGAAGTTGATGGCGTATCTTGTGATTTTGAGGAAAGGTATATTAAAGACAAATCCTTGTTTGATGATGATGAGGAAGATAATGCATGTATTTCCCATTTTCATGGTAATTTAGATGCAATATTTTAGATTATTGATCATAGTACGGACTAGGGACATGAAATATATGGAAAGTTTTGGGGATCTCATCTATGACTCTTATAGCAGTGCATCTATTGAAGAAATTGCAAATTCGGAAATTTTGGAACAACCAAGTAGGAAAGAGGATTTGTAGCCATATGGCCCCATTTGTAATGTTGATTTTGAAAATCATGTTGAGCATATTTTTGTAGATTTATTTCAGTCATCTCTTCCAATTTTTAAAGTTGTTTTGGGGTAGATATTTTAGGGTGATTTCCAACCATGCTTGAAGAGTTTTGATGCAGGTTTTTTCAGCCATTTGGATCAAGTTTATGGGCACAAAAATGCATAAATTTTCCAATCATTTTTTGTCTCTTGTATTCATCATACCATGCCTAATTTTATAACTATATAAGATGATTTAAGGGCTAGAAATTGTACAACAAGGCTTTTATGACAAATTTTTAGTCATCTAATTCCTGCATTTATTTTCATTTTGGGCATGTATATTCAGCTATAAATTTTTCTTTTCATGCAGAAAATTGTTTGGGGCAACAAGTTTTTCAAGTGGATGTTCATGGTAGAAATTTCTAGCAAGTTAGATAATGCCTTCAAGACTTAAATTTGGGGAATTTTTTTTATTTTCTACTATTGGAAATTCATCTCATACCTCGTGTTTGTCTAATATGGAGTTTGATCTTGGAAAGTATTCCAGATTTGCAAGCCCCCTTAAGCCCTTATAGCTTCAGAGAGGATTTATGATGATGATGGGTTCATCCATGATGTCCATGCTTACATAAGTCTTATCCAAGCTTGGATAAAGGACTCTTTTGGGGGTGCATTCCCTTGGCATGATTCTGGTGCCTTTGGCCTTGCCCACTAACACATTTCAAATTTGGCTTACATCTCATGAATACTCCAGCTTGTATGTATGTGGCATTTGATATATCCTTGTTTTGGTTGGTGACCAAGCACAAGGTAAAATGCCATGGTCTCGATGAGAAGATCACATGATTGCATTGGTTATATGCTAAGATACCGAACATGACCTTTTAGGCCAAAGGGTTATATTTCATCGTATTTGACACGAACACAATGATGACACGTGTTTTGACTATGCCCTTTTTCAAGACACGGTCAAAACATGTGTTTGACACTATCATCATCATGTCCCAACCTACACACGTGTCCCGAAAATAGGACATGGTTTAGGCGGAAAAGACACCTACGGATTTATAAATTTTCTATGGATTTTATTTATATTGTCATTTCTTAAGCAATGCAGAAGTAAGATTTGTAGTGGAAAGAGGAATTTGGTTGCCAACGGAATCACACACTTGTTGGCTATGATCTAGGAGCTTGACCTTATGTTCCAGGTTGTCCTCCTCCACAACTCCCCTCGGCCTCTTACGCAATGCGATTTGGATCTAAAGAATATTGAAGATGTGTTTTCATATCCTTATCATTGCAGTTCACAGCCTTCCTTGTTGTTGTAAATGCAACTTCGGAAGATATTCATTTGTATTTTATATTTATATTATTATTGTGTTTTATTTGTACCTCTAACGGAGATGTTTTTCCTCCATTCGGGGATGTCATTATTATGTTTGGCCATGCAAGATTATTGAGGTAAAACCTCCATTGTAAGTCGGGGAAATAGCACCCCAAAAGATAAATGTAAATTGTATTATTGAGTCTCCCTAGGACAGCTTGGCCCAATCAAATTAGTGAGGTCGGCCCCATTAGGAAAAAGGTCACCCAAACATAAAGTATAAATAGAGAGCTTGCTCTCTCATTTAGACGCACTACTCACTCAAGCAAGTTCACATAAGGTGAGAGAGAAGACAAGTTCGTTGGAGGAGAAAGAGAGAAAGCTGCAGAAGACATCTTATATTTTAGTTTTTCATTTTGCTTGATATTGTACTAGTGACGAATCTATCTTTGAGGAAGTTGCGGGGTTTTCTCCTTTATGGTTTCCACGGGGAAAATTGTTGTGTCTCTTGTGTTTTGTTGTGCTTGTTTGTCTTTCAGTTAAAGATTTATTAAATTGAAGTGCAAACTCTAGCATGGTATCAGATCTAATTTGAAAAGAAGGAATTGTGGAGCAACGAGAAACCAGGGCTTCCTAGTTCAAGGTATTCTCTCCACAAATCATCAGAAAAAGAGGGTTAGGCTAACTCACCCTAGGAGGGCACATCTTTTGGAGGAAGCATAATCAAGTTTGAAGAATTTTCATTTTTGACCTAGACACTAGTGCTGGGAGAAAACTAGGGCATCAAGATTTTGGGGTTTTCCTCCATCAATATGGATAAAGGAGTACATTGTACAAATCGCCTTGAGGAGGTGCATCTTCCTGTCCAATCCGAAGTTCAAAATTCCAACTTTGGAAAATTGGGGTTTCTCTGACAAACCCTAGGCTAGCCAACTCCAGAACCAGGTTGAGCATCTCAAATTGGTAAGAAATAATTCTTTTATATTTCCATTTGAGGTTCTCATTTTAAAATGACTCACCACACCAAGCTTGAGGATAAGCTTGAGGGAGATGACAACTTCTGAGCATGGAATTATAGGATCTCTCTTGTCCTTGAAGAAAATGATTTGGACAAGTATGTTAATGAGGAGGTTCCAACACCAGAGGGAGATGAGGCAAAGGAAATCCACAAGAAGAACTTGGTCAAGGCCAAGAGGATTATTGCAGACTCCATCAAAGATCATTTCATCCCTCATGTGTCATCCCTGAAGACACCCAAGGAGATGTCTGATGCCTTGACAAAGATATTCGAAGGGAAGAACATCAATTGAAAGATGACATTAAGGAACCAGCTCAACAGTGTGAAGATCCAACCTACAGAGACCATACAATCTTACTTCACAAGGGTCTCTCAAATCAAGGAGCAACTTGAAGCGGTTGAAGAGGAAGTAGAAGAAGGAGATATTTTTATGACCACCTTGAATGGTCTCCCAAGATCATGGGACTCATTCATTCAAGGAATATGTGCCAGGAATAATTTGATCCCATTCAGCAGACTATGGGAAGAATACACCCAAGATGAAGCTCGACTAGTAGCAAGAGATGAGAAGATGGGAGCAAATGATGATCAAGATCTAACGGCTCACACTAAGAGAAATCACAACAACAGGGAGGACCACCATCACAGAAAATTCAGAAGGCATCATGGATCTAGAAGAGTTATTTCCAATGTTAGATGTTACACATGTGATAAGAAGGGACATTACTCAAGAAACTGTCCCAGAAAACAAGGATCCTCCGAGAATACCAACAAGAAGAGGCATCATGCTCACACTGCCGAAGACGATGAGCCAACAAGGAAAATAACTAGAGAAGAAAGGGATGATTCTTTAAGTGATGAAGAATACGTCTTAATATCAGTACTCACGGGCACTATCAATCATGGGATCAATGATTGGCTTGTATATAGTGGAGCATCCAAGCATATGATGGGATACAAATAATCCTTCGTCAATCTATCTGAACATGAATCACCTCACAAGGCGAAACTTGGGGATGATTATCAATATCCCATCAAAGGAAGTGGAGAATCTTCCTACAAGCTAGACTCCGGCAAATCATTGAAGATGAAATATGTTCTCTATGTTCCAGTATTGAAGAAGAATATTCTCTCCATATCAGCACTAGATGCCAAGGGAATGAGGGTTGCATTTGTTGATGGCCAAGTTCTAATGTGGCCAAAAGGAAAGACAATAGAAGATGCAACAGTAATTGGAGAGCAAGAGGGAGGCTTGTACAAGTTGAAGGGACAACCTGAACAAGCATTGGTTCATGACTCCATGGAACCAAGTGAACTATGGCATAGAAGGCTTGCACATGTGCACTATAGAGCACTACCTATTGCAAGCAAAGTAGTTTCGGGACTACCAAAAATCCAGACAAAACATGAAGGAATTTGCAAGGGATTTGCGCAAGGAAAGAATGTAAGGAAGACATTTCCCAGCAGGGAAATCAAGGCAAAAGGAGTATTGGAGATAGTCCACTCAGATGTATGTGGTCTCATGTCTTCCATCGCATTAAGCGTGTATGTATACTATGTTTATTTTATAGATGACTTTTCCCGTAAGACATAGATTTATTTCTTGAAAAGTAAAGATGAGGTACTTAGCAAGTTCAAGGAATTCAAAGCCTTGGTTGAAAATCACACTGAGAAGAAGATCAAGACCCTACGATCAGATAATGCCATATAATTCACTTCGGAAGAATTCAAGGACCTTTGCAGAGAATCTGGGATTAAGAGGGAGTTGAGCACTCCTTACAATCCTCAATAGAATGGTGTTGCAAAACGAAAGAACATAACAATAATGGAAGCAGCAAAGGCAATGCTACATGATCAGGATATTTTGATGCACTTATGGGCAGAAGCATCAAGGACAACTATGTATGTACAAATCCATACACCTCACCGAGTATTGAACAACAAGACTCCTGAAGAATCTTTCTCAGGTGAGAAACCGGAAGTCATCCATCTAAGAATATTTGGCTTCCCGGTGTACATACATATCTTGAAAGAAAAGAGAACCAAGCTAGATCCTTCAGGAAAGAAGGGAATATTCGTAGGATACAGGGACACATCAAAATCCTACCGAATGTACTTCCCAGGAAGATCAAGATGAACAGAGACGCAAATTTCGACGAAGATTCATCATACAACAAATCAAGAAAATTACCTATCGAATAAAATGAAGAACCTGAAGTTCCCAGAGTCAAGGAAACAGTGATGGACGAAGCGATTCAAGGGGATCTTAAAGACCGCGACATGGCAGAACCACAAGAACCTGTAGATCCACCTCGTGAGAAGAAATCCCACAAGAGAAGACCATCATGGGCACGTGAAGCAATCCAAGATGCAGAGAAGTATAGTGCTCCAGATGAGATGCATAGAGAAAGCAAGAGACCAAGACCATACTCTAGCTATGTGGCCTTGATATGTGACATCATTGATAAAGAACCTTCCAACTATGAGGAAGCAGCAGAGAAGAAGAGATGGAAGGATTCCATGATTGAGGAGTACCAGTCGATTATGAAGAATGATGTCCGGGAAATAGTTCCAAGACCAATAGGAAAGCCTGTTGTGACGTCAAAGTGGATCTACAAGATCAAGCATAGTGCATATGGTAGCATTGAAAAACACAAGGCAAGATTTGTGGCACGTGGCTTCTCCCAGAAAGAAGGCATAGACTATGAGGATACATTTGCACCTGTAGCAAGATACACCTCCATCATATCTATACTCGCATTGACTGCAGTAATGAAATGGAAGGTACACCAGATGGACGTCAAGAAAACATTCTTGAATGGTGTAGTTGAAGAGAAAGTGTACGTGGAGCAGCCAGTGGGATTTGAGACACGTGACAGACATACTCATGTTTGCAAGTTGAAGAAATCCTTGTACAGATTGAAGCAGGAACCCAGGATATGGTATGGCGGGATGGACAACTTTCTGATGAGCTTAGGCTTTACCAAGAGTAAAGCAAATTCCAACCTTTACTTCAAGGTTGAGGGCGGAAGACCAGTGATACTACTGTTATATGTAGATGACCTGTTTGTGACAGGTGAGGATGAACTCATTGCAGATGTAAAGAAAAGGTTTGTTGCATAGTTCGAGATGAAGGACCTAGGGATGATGCACTACTTCTTAGGCATGGAGGTGTGGCAGAGTGCGGATGGGATTTTCCTTGGTCAAGGAAAGTATGCACTGGAGATTCTGAAGAGGTTCGGAATGATGGACTGCAAGGAAATGGCATCAAACATGAAGCACCTTTGTGATGCTTCATAAGATATAGTTGATGCCACGATGTATAGGAAGATGATTGGTTCATTGATGTACTTGACGAACACGAGGCCAGAGATATGTTTTGCTGTGAACATCTTGAGCCAGTTCCTAACGAATCTGAGACATGTTCACCTACCGGCTACAAAACATATATTGAGATACCTGAAGGGTACAATTGAGTATGGGCTCAAGTATGAGGCGGATCAAAGGATTAACCTACATGGTTATGTTGATTTGAATTGGGAAGGCAGTGCCACAGACAGGAAGAGCACTTCGGGATGCTGCTTCAGTTTGGGATTCGATTTGATCTCCTGGTTTAGCATGAAGCAGTCATGCATGGCACTGAGTACAGCTGAAGCTGAGTATGTTGCAGCTTGTTCGGCTAGTTGTGAGGCAGTATGGCTTCAGAAGCTACTATCAAATTTGTTTGATCTCGAGCTCGAGGCAACTTGTATCTTCTATGACAACCATAGTTACGTGAAATTTTTTGAGAACCTAATGTTCCATGACAAGTCGAAGCATATTGAGACCAAGTACCACTATATTCGGGATATGGTGCAGAGAGGAGCAGTGAAGCTCCAGTATGTGGTGACAGATGAGCAGATAGTCGATGTGGTGACCAAGCTGTTAGCTAGAGTGAAGTTCGAGTACTTCAGAGAGAGGCTTGGTGTTATTGAGATCGAGGTTCCTCAAAAGAGGGAGTGATGAGACCGGAAGACATAGGTGCACAAGGGATGGTTCTCTCATGGTGGAAGACATGGGTGATCCTTGGGATTTAATGCACCTGGGGTGCTCCTGTGTTTTATCCACATGTTGGAGACGCTGAGAGGTCCACCGGTCACAAAGACACCTGGGGTGCGCCTAGGTTGGTTCTCGCATGGTGGAAGACGTAGGTGGTCCTTGGGACGTAATGCACCTGGGGTGTTCCTGGGTTGTATCCACATGATGTAGATGAGGGCTGATCGTGAGAGACGTAATGCACCTGGGGTACTCCTGGGTTGTACCCACTGGGTGGGAGACGCAAGTGGTCTGTTGCACATGATGTGTGCACCTGGGCTGCTCTCTATGTGTGATGATGAGATGATCTGGATACGATGAGATGATAACATGAGACATGGGTGATTGCGGTGGAAATGTAATGTGTGGTCCTGTGTTGTACCTACTTGATGGCTTTCTTGTGGAGATGATGAATACCTAGATGAGAGCTAGTCCTACATCCAACATGAAAAAGGGTTGGCTCTATAGAACTTCTTATGACAAATATATTCGAGAGATGTCACTAGTCAATGATCAACGAGATGAGGATTGTTGTAGTGGCAACGATGATATTCCAGCATTGATGATGATCCAGTGATGATGACACTGTCCAGAATTTGTGTCCAGAGTGATGATGACTGTGGCGAGAGGATACCTTCCTATTTAAGAGGGAGTGTTGTTGTAAATGTAACTTTGGAAGATATTCATTTGTATTTTATTTTATTTGTACCTCCGAGGGAGATGTTTTTCCTTCGTTCGGGGACGTGATTATTATGTTTGGCTATGGAATATTATTGAGGTAAAACCTCCATTGTAAGTCGGGGCAATAGCACCCCAAAAGATAAATGTAAATTGTATTATTGAGTCTCCCTAGGACAAGTCATCCCAGTAAAATTAGTGAGGTCGTCCCCATTAGGAAAAAGGTCACCCACACATAAAGTATAAATAGAGAGCTTGCTCTCTCATTTGGGCACACTACTCACTCAAGCAAGTTCGCATAAGGAGAGAGAGAAGACAAGTTCGATGGAGGAGAAAGAGAGAGAGTCGCAGAAGACATATTATATTTTGGTTTTCCATTTTGCTTGATATTGTACTAGTGACGAATCTATCTTTGAGGAAGCTGCGGGGTTTTTTCCTTTATGGTTTCGTAGAGGAAAATTATTGTGTCTCTTGTGTTTTGTTGTGCCTGTCTGTCTTTTAGTTAAATATCTATTAAATTGAATTAAAGTGCAAACCCTAACATTCCTGAGATGAATTCGAAAAGTGATGATAGGTGTAGAAAACTACAGTGCACTATCTCCATACTTGTAGCATTGGATATGTATGGTTGGTTGCTAGGGAATTAAAGTAAAGTGACATTGATGTGTTGATTGACACAACAAATCTATCATTCAACATTGATGGATTTTGCAACACGAGGCCAAGCACTGTGGTGCACTATACACAACTAGGAAACCCATCTATTACTTCCTAGTGGCCCTATACACCTAGATGGTGACACAAATGAAGATCAAGCATGTTACCTTAGTGAATACGATATCTTCTTGGTGGCAATGATAACACAACAACAACCCAAGCGTCTTCTCATTATATAAAATTTGAAAAAGGTTGATTTGTTTGCTTTATCATATGGAAGTTGGAGCTCTAACAAACCTTTGTTTTTTTTTCAATATAGAATCCACTATAGAGGGTTTCTTTTAACATTTCAAACATTTCTCATATTCCTAGAAGCTTAGTGTGTGATAAGTTTATTAAAATGATTTTGGCATAAAGGGATGTAATCTTGATAGTGAAGGTTTTTTTTGAAACTTTATATCAAATTTGTACCGTTCTATCATTGACATATGCATTGTGACTTGTAAATTGCAGTGGGGGGGGTGTGGGGGGGAATCACCCCCCCCACAAGGGTCCGAGGGGGACCATCCTGCTGTTGTAATTGTAACTTCAGAATATATTCCCTTGTATTTTATATTGTTATTATTATTGTATTTTATTTGTACCTCCGACAGAGATGTTTTTCCTCCGTTCGGGGATGTAATTATTATGCTTAGTCATTCTAGGCCATTGAGGTAAAAGCCTCCATTGTAAGTCGGGGAAATAGATCCCCAAAAGGTCAATGTAAATGTATTATTGAGTCTCCTAGAGAATTCT
Organism: Larix kaempferi; assembly: GCA_027924585.1. NCBI lineage: Eukaryota > Viridiplantae > Streptophyta > Pinopsida > Pinales > Pinaceae > Larix > Larix kaempferi. The sequence continues at coordinate 2,993,653 of BSBM01000334.1, forward strand.
GCCCAGTCAGATTAGTTGAGGCCGACCTAGTTAGTAAAAGGTCACCTGAAAAGTAAAGTGTAAATAGACAGCAAGGCTCTCATTTGAAAAAAACACTCTCACTTGAGTTCGCATAAGTGAGAGAGAGAAGACAAGTTCGCATAGGAGAAAGAGAGAGATTTGTAGAAGACTATCTTGTTTTGGGGTTTTTCATTTTGTGATATTGTATTGGTGACGATTCTATCTCTGAGGAAGTTGTGGGGTTTTCTCCTTTATGGTTTCCCCGAGGAAAATCTGTGTGTCTCTTGTGTTATATTGTGCTTTTTATTCTTTCGAATAATATCCTAGATAATATTGATTAAAAGTAGAAAATCTAACATCGTATCAGAGCTTACCTGAAAATAAGACATTGTGCAGCTGTGGGAATCTAGGGATTCTAAGTTTGAGGTCTTCTCTCCATAGATCATTGGAAAAAGGAGGCTAGGCTAACTCACCCTAGGAGGGCGCATTTTTTTGTCGAAGCAGAATCTGATTCGGAGAATTTTCAATTTTTGGCCTGTCACTACTACCAGAGGAAAACTAGGGCATCAACTATTTTCGGTTTTTGTTCACAGATTTGGAGAAGTGAGTACATTGGATAACTCGCCTTGAGAAGGTGCATCTTCCTGTCCAATCATAAGTACCAAATTCCAATTTTGGAAAATTAGGGTTTCTCTAACAAACCCTAGGCCAACCAGCTCCAGAACCAGTTTGGGCATCTCAAAAGTGGTAAGACGTAAAAGCTTTTCTATTTCAATTTGAAGTACTCATTCAATATGTCTCACCACACCAAGCTTGAGGATAATCTTGAAGGAGTTGATAACTTCCGAGCATGGAAGTATAGGATTGCTCTTGTCCTTGAAGAAAATGATTTGGACAAGTATGTAAATGAAGAGGTTCCAACACCAGAGGGAGATGAGGCTAAGGATATCCACAAGAAGAACTTGGCTAAGTCCAAGAGAATTATTGCAGACTCCATTAAGGATCATCTCATCCCACATGTGTCATCCTTGAAGACACCTAAGCAGATGTTTGATGCTTTGATGAAGCTATTTGAAGGGAATAACATCAATCGGAAGATGACTTTGAGGAACCAGCTTAAGAATGTGGAGATTCAAAATGTAGAGACCATGCAATCCTATTTCACAAGGGTCTCATAGATCAAGGAGCAACTTGAAGTAGTTGGATAAAAGGTAGAAGAAGGAGAGATCGTGATGACCACCTTGAATGGTCTCCCAAGATCATGGGACTCATTCATTCGAGGAATATGTGCCAGAAAGAATTTGATCACATTCAGTAGACTATGGGAAGAATGTACACAAGAAGAATCTTAACTTGTGGCACGAGAAGAGAAGATGGGAGCAAATTATGATCAAGCTCTCATAGCACACACTAGAAGAAATCATAACAAAAGGGAGCACCATCATCACAGTAAGAGGGAGAAACACAATCAAAATCAGAGGGAGAACTATGATAGAAGACCCAGAAGAGATCTATCCAACATTAGATGTTATACATGTGATGAGAAAGGACACTACTCCAGAGATTGTCCTAGAAACAGAAGTGTCTCCCACAACAAGAAGACAAACAAGAAGAGGCATCATGCTCACACCGCTGAAGATGATGAACCCGTAAGGAAAATAACTAGAGAAGAATTCTTCAAGTGATGAAGAATATGTATTATTATAAAGGTAACCAATTACAAGGGTTCATTCAGAAGGTTCCACCTCATAAGGTGAAGGTAGAGATGACTTTCAATATCACATGAAAGGAGTAGAAGAAGCTACTACAGAGTTGGACTTCGGAAAACAAATAAAGATCGATGCTCTATGGAAGCCTCTCATCCATTTCAACATTGGTTACGATAAAGAAGAAAGAAGAACACACTATCAGAGACTCCAGTAGTTCCTGCAAGGAAGCAAAGATCAAGAGGGAGTCCACCCAACAAACAAACAAAGATAAGTATTTGAATTGTCATTTCTTGTATATATAATTACTTAAATGATATTGTTCAGTTGTGTACATACTTATGTTCCTAGATTTAGGATATGTATTATGCATGTTAGAAAAGTTGCACTAATGAACATAATACTACTAATATGCATGTGATGGGTAAGTGGCCGATGGTACTATACAACATTCCATTGCTACTTATCTATAATGAAACCTCTTTGCTGACATGTTGGGAGTAGTGCACACTCTTAACAATGTTCTGGTAGATATGGAAGGCATCTAGAAAGTTACCGTATGAATACGAGATATGGATGAATGTTATGTTAAAACACTAGCTAAGATAGTTGCATGACTATGTGACCTATGCATAAGAATTTGTTTTTGAAAATTATGAAATATTTCTAACCACACAACTAAATTGACTTGTAGGAAAGATCGTGTATCGTCACCTACAAGAGAGATGTAACATTCGACGAAGACTCAACATACAAAAGATCCATAAAACTACCTATTGAAGATATTGAAGAAACTGAAGTTCCCAGGATTCGAGATTCGGTGATGGAAGAAGCAGTTCCAGAAGATCATGAAGACTATGAAATGGAAGAACCACAAGAACGTGTAGATCCACCTCGTGAGAAGAACTCCCACAAGAGAAAACCAGCATGGGTACGAGAAGCAATACAAGATGCGGAGAAGAATGGCGCTCCAAAGGGGATGCACAGAGAAAGCAAGAGACCTAGGCCATACTCCAACTATGTAGCCTTGTTGTGCAACATCATTGACAAAGAACCTTCCAAATATGAGGAAGCAACAGAGATGAAAGAATGGAAGGATGCCATGATCGAGGAGTACCAGTCGATTATGAAGAATGATGTTTGGTAGGTAGTTCCAAGACCAGAAGGGAAGTATGTTCTGACTCCGAAGTGGATCTACAAGATCAAGCATGCTGCAGATGGTAGCATTGAGAAACACAAGGCAAGTTTTGTAGCACGTGGCTTCTCCTAGAAGGAAGGCATAGACTATGAGGAGACATTCACACCTGTGGTGAGATACACTTCTGTCAGATCTGTACTAGCACTAGACGTAGTGATGAAATGGAAGGTACACCAGATGGACGTCAAGACAACATTCTTGAATGGTGTAGTAGAAGAGGGAGTGTACGTGAAGCAACCACTTGGATTTGAGACACATGACAGGACGTGGTACGACAGGATGGATAGTTTTCTAATGAGCTTGGGCTTTGCTAAGTGTAAAGAAGATTCCAAACTTTACTACAAGGTTGAGGTGGGAAATCCAATGATACTTATACTCTATGTAGATGACCTGTTTGTAACAGGGGAGGAAGAGCTCATTGAAGATACAAAGAGGAAGCTTGCCATAAAGTTCGAGATGAAGGACCTGGGTATGATGCATTATTTCTTAGGAATGGAGGTGTGGTAGAGTGCAGATGGAATCTTCCTTGGACAAGGGAAGTATGCAGCAGAGAGTCTGAAGAGGTTCGGAATGATGGACTGCAAGGTTATGGCCACACCCATGACATCGAACTTGAAGCTACTGTGTGATGCTTCATCAGAGTTAGTTGATGCCACGATGTATCGTCATATGATTGCTTCATTGATGTACCTGAAAAACATGAGACCATACATATGCTTTGTTGTGAGCACCCTAAGCCAGTTCCTAACGGATCCGAGACATGTTTGTTGAAATATTGTAACTTCTAAGAATATTATATTTGTACTTTATTATTCCAGAGATGTTTCATTCCTCCGTTGGGACTTTATTGTATATCCGGAGATGTTTATTCCTCCGACGGAATGTGGCAACTTGGGTTATTAGACCACCTTGGTGGGGTCGAACCTGTATGAGTTATGTGGGTTAAAGGGTTATTAGACCACCCTAGAGGGGTCAGCCCAGTCAACATTATGTAAAGTGGTTAAGTTGGGGCCGACCTAGTTAGAGTTAAAATTCAAGTGAAGTAAAGTATAAATAGAGGATGTGTGATCCCCATTTATTACACTCACTCATTCACTCACTTGTGAATGGCGCATAGGTGAGAGAGAGAGATTTGCATAGGAGGAGAAGGAGCTCATGTTTGGGGTATACATCTATGTATTGTTGATCATCTATATTGAGGAATCTTTGCTGGGTTTTCTACCCCATGAGGGTTTCCCAGGATAAATTTGTGTCTCTTGTGTCTATGATGTGCTTGTTGTTCTTTCAGTGATCATGTATATTCTATTATTGTGAAATGGAATGTAATACTGATATTTTCTTTCTTAGCATATTAAATATTATCAGAGCTAGCCTGAAGGAAGGCATTGTATGGAATTTATGACACTTGTTGCAGTTGCGACAAATTGGAAGCTAGGGCTTGATATAGAAAAAACCAGTCATCGTAGAACTTTCACTATAAATCCATTTTGGCGAAGGTTCAGGTTCTGAAACTTGTATAGGTCGAAGATAACATCCCCATGTACCTTGTGTCCGAAGCACAGCATTGGAATAGTTTTACTTTGTGATTTATGATCCGTACAAGTTAGGGTTTCTGCCTCTTCCAGATCTCAGTCATAAACATGTGACCTAGGAAAAAAAGTCACAACTTGGGCTAGGAAGCTCAAAATGAAATTTCATACAAACTGACAGGTAGTGCACGGACTGTACTTTCACAGGTCGAATTTTTAGAGGTCGAAGTTGAACCAGTGACACATGGCACTCCGTACAAGTTTGCTCTCCTGTTTTATCCCATAAACAGGTCACGTTGCGACACTTGGAATAAATATCTCTCAAAGAATCCATTTGAGGTCAGATTTGTGGGATTGGAAATATGACAGGTCGGGCTACCACGAGTAGAAGTTTCAGACCCTGTGGATCCGAAATTTAAGAGATGCACCAGAAACCATAAGTTGCATATTTTTGTCAAAACAAAATTGGATTCTCAGCACCTTCATTCTTGGTTTGTCATTGCTACGAGAATTTAGGGTTTCAGAGAAAGTTGGAATTCTTGGAATCGGAGACCACGGCTGGATGATCCTCATCAAAATCAAAATTTAGAGACCAAGATCAAATTTTTTCGTTGGGAAGAAGGTTGGGCTTGATCAAACACTAGTTCAGGATTTTGATCGGAAAGGTGGAAAATTAGGATTTCTGCAAAAGTTGGAATTTTTGGAATCTGAGACCACGGCTGGAAGCTCCTCAGAAAAATCAAAGTTTAGAGCACAAGATCAAACTTTTTGGTTGGGCAGAATACCGAGATTTATCAAACCCTAGTTCAGGATCCCGTCAAGAAGATCCAGAAGTTTCAAAGGCAATTTTGAGGGGTCAAATTTTGAAGATTTCAAAATTGAAGTATGCCTGCTTGATCAGCTCAGCAAGGCACATATTTCCATCCTTTCAGAAGTTTGAAATTCAAAGTTTGAATTTTTAGGGTTTCTCTGACAAACCCTAATCCAGCTCCAGATCCAGTTTCAGCAAATCAAAGTGGATTGGGTTAATCCTAGAAGAGAATGAATTGGACTTCTGCATAAGTGAAGAAGTTCCAGTTCCAGAGGGAGATAAGGCTAAGGCCTTACATAAGAAGACTACAAGCAATCTCGGATGGATAGAAGCTCATGACATGGAAGGGAAGTAGAGACCAAGAAGGAAGCAACCTCTCAAGACATAAAAAGATAAGTATCTGAATTTGAAGTTAATGATATTGATAGTTGTATGCATAGAATCAGTAAATGCATAGGATAAGCATTCATATAGCATTGAACAGTATACTACTAATATTGCATATGATGGGTAAGTTGGACAAACATTCCATTGTTGCTTGTCTAGAATGAAACCTCTTTGCTGACATGCTGAGAGTTGTGCACACTCTTGATAGTATGTTCTAGTAGAGATGGAAGGCATCTAGATAGCCACAGTATGCATACAGGATATGGAAAAGTGTTGTCCCAAAGTACTGGTCAAGATAGTTGCATAACTATGTGAATCATATCTGTATGCATAATAGGTTATCATGTCTACATGATTTGATGATTATGAAGTATTAGTAATCATGTAATTAACTTTGATTTGTAGGAAAGATCATGAAGAATGATTAACATTGAACAAATGATGGATGTTCAACAAGAAGACTTACAAATCAAACATACTATAGGCTCGTGAATAGAAGATTCTCTTAGAAAGAGGAAGAGGATCATGACGAGATGTTTGCTCCAAGTGGCTAGATAAGACCATTCTCTTAATGGTGTAATTGAAGAAGAAGTACGAATCGAGAAAACTCCCAGGATTCAATTGAAGAAAGCTCTGTACAAGTACCCAGGATCGATAGTCATTTGATGAGCTTAATGATCACCCTGGGTGATGCGGATTTCAACCTTTGCTACAAGGTTGAAGATGGTTTATATATACATATGGAATTCTTAGATGAATGCAAGAAGAAAATCACCATAGAGTTCGAATGATCTTGAGGCTCATATCAGTAGACCCATCTGACAGGAGATGGCACGGATAGATATGCAAAAGATCACTCAATGCGAAGTGTGAATGATGTTCAGTCACAGAAGGAGAATTGATAGTTTCTTGATAAGCTTGGGCTTTACCAAAAGTAAAGCTGATCCTAACCTTTACCTTAAGGTTATGGATGATACTATTACTGTATGTGGATGATCTCTTTCTGACAAGGAATGATAAACAGATCATGGAAAGCAAGAAGAAGCTAGATACAGAATTTGAAATGACAGATCTCGGATTGATGCATTACTTCCTAAGTCTAGAAGTATGGAAAGGCTCAGAAGGAATCTTTCTCAACCAGGGAAAGTATGCTGTGGAAATATTGAAAAAAAAATATTTGATATGTTGGAATGCACAACCATGGCCACTCTCATGGATTCCAACTTGAAGCTATTAGCTGATGACTCATCAAAGTTGGTGTATGTAACTCTGTACAAGCACATTATTGATGTATCTAACGAATATCATGCCAGATATATGCTTTGCTGTGAACACCTTGAGTCAGTTCACCTGATAGATGCAAAGCATGTGATGAGGTACCTGAAGGGTACAATAGACTTTGGTCTATATTATTTTGGAGATCATGGCTTCAGATTGTATGGCTACATAGATGTTGATTGGGCAGGAAGTGTATCAGACAGGAAGAGCACATCGGGCGGATGTTATTGTCTGGGATCTGCCATGATCTCATGGTTTAGCAGGAAGCAATCTAGTGTGGCTCTTAGCACAGTTGAAGCGGAATATATAGCTGCTTGCTCTGCTAGTTGTGAAGAGATATGGTTTCAGAAGTTGTTATCAGGACTGTTTGACTTAGACTCCACTGTGATCCTGTGTAACAGCCAGAGTTGTATCAAGATGACAAAGAATCCAGTATTCCATGACAAGTCAAAGCGCATAGAGATCCGATATTTCTATATACAGGATATGGTGCAAAAAGGAGCTATCAAGCTCGAGTATGTGAGCACTGACGAACAAGTTGTTGATGTATTGACCAAACCTATGTCTCGACTAAAGTTTGAGTAACGATGGTCGATGATGATACTTGGATACTGGTAACGATATGGATACATGTATCGATGATGAGGTTTCCTATATCGATGGTAAGGTCGATGATGAGGATACCTGTATTGATTATGTGGATACTTGTATCGATGATGTGGATACGTGTATCGATGATGAGGATACTTTTATTGATGATGTGGATACTTGTATCGATGATGAGGTTACATGTTCCAACGGTGAGGTCGATGATGAGGTTACCTGTCCCGACGATGAGGTCGATGAATGGTCCCTAGTGGACGAGAGGGATTGTATCATCCCTGGAATTTGGTCCCTAAATTGATATGTAGACATATGTCTCCAAGAAGTGGTCCCTAGTGGACGAGAGGGATTGTATCATCCCCGAACTTCGGTCCCTGAACTGATCTATAGACTCTTGTCTTTAAGAAAGATGTTGGTGAATGATGTAATGTGTGCTCCTAGAATTCTCAGCAGTAGGTGATCATTTCAAGAAACCTGTAATGATTTAATGTGCGCTCCTGGACTGCTCAATGTAGCAGTAGGTGATCATTCACAGGTGATAAATCCTAGATTTAATCTAGGTCACATCCAGTATGAAAAAGGACTAGCACTGTGGTTAGGACTGCATCGTCCCTGAACATTTGGTTTTAAATGTACGTGATAGGACTGCATCATCCCTGAATGTTTGGTTAAAAATGTACATGATAGGACTGCATCGTCCCTGAATGTTTGGTTCAAAATGTACGTGATAGGATTGCATCATCCCTGAACGTTTGGTTCAAAATGTATGTGATAGGACTGCATCAGCCTTGAACGTTTGGTTCAAAATGTACGTGATCGGACTGCATCATCCCTGAACGCTTGGTTCAAAATGTACGTGATAGGACTGCATCGTCCCTGAACGCTTGGTTCAAAAGGTAAGTGATAGGACTGCATCGTCCCTGAACACTTGGTTCAAAATGTACGTGATAGGACTGCATCATCCTTAAACATTTGGTTCAAAATGTACGTGTTAGGATTTTATCATCCTTGGACTTATGTCCTAAAGTGAGAGGGATTGATCATCCCATAATTGGATGATGTGTGTTGCAGGGTATGATGCTGTTATGTTGTTGATCAAGAGGATCCAGTTGATGTTGTTATGCTATTGATCGAGAGGATCCAGTTGATGTTGTTATGCTGTTGATCGAGAGGATCCAGTTGATGTTGTTATGCTGTTGATCAAGAGGATCCGGGTGATGCTGTTGATCGGTAGATCCAGACGATGAGGCTGTTGATCGAGAGATCCAGATGATGATGTTGATCGGTAGATCCAAACGATGAGGCTGTTGATCGAGAGATCCATATGATGATGTTGATCGGTAGATCCAAACGATGAGGTTGTTGATCGAGAGATCCAGATGATGATGTTGATCGGTAGATCCAGACGATGAGGCTGTTGATCGAGAGATCCAGATGATGATGATGATGTTGTATCTAATTGAGTGTTGTAGAAGATGAAGACTCAATACTGACGATGTTGATGTTCCAGTATTAATTATGTTCTAGTAACTGTTTGAGTTGCTGATGATGATTGAAGAAATCTTCCAATGATTTATAGATGTATCATGTATTATGTAGTTGATGACTCCTTGCTCTTGCATGTGTTGTTATAATATCCTTCTCGTTAAGGGGGAGTGTTAAAAGATTGTAAATTCTAAGAATATTATATGTGTACTTTATTATTCCGGAGATGTTTCATTCCTCCGTCGGGAATTTATTGTATATCCAGAGATGTTTATTCCTCCCATGTTGGTAGATGTAAGGGTTGGGTCTCGCATGTTGGTAGGTTTGTCCTCCCATGTTGGTAGATAAGGGTCTCGCATGGTGGTAGGTTTGTCCTCCCATGTAGACAAGGTTCTCGCATGGTGGTAGGCGTAGGTGGTCCTTGAGACGTAATGCACTTGGTGTGCTCCTGATTGTCCTCCCATACTGGAGATGTTGTGAGGTCCACCGGTCATAAGACGCTGTGTGTGCGCCTAGGAAGGATCTTGCATGGTGGCAGGTTTTTCCTCCCATGATGGTAGACACGGGCTGACCGTTGCAGGACATGTGATGTGCATCTGGGTTGTGCTCCATGTGATGATGAGATGATCTAGATACGATGAGGCGATAGTAGGAGACGCAGGTGATTGTTGTGGCAATGTAATGACTGGTCCTGGGTTGTAACTACTTAATGGATTACTCGCAGAGATGATCAAGAACTACATGAGGGCTAGGCCTACATCCAACATGAAAAAGGGTTGGCTCTGTAGAACTTCCTATGACAAGTAGATTCGAGAGATGTCACCAATCGATGATCAACATGATGAGGATTGCAGCAGCAGTGACGATGATGATGTAGTGTTGATGATGATGTTCCAGCATTGATGATGATCCAACGATGATGACATTATCCATACTTGTGTCCAAAAGGGTTGATGATTGTGGCAAGAGAATACCTTCCTAGTTAAGAGGGAATGTTGTTGTAATTGTAAATTCGGAAGATATTCCCTTGTATTTTATATTGTTATTATTATTGTGTTTTATTTGAACCTCCGACGGAGATGTTTTCCCTCCATTCGGCAATATTATTATTATGCTTAGTCATTCTAGGCCATTGAGGTAAAAGCCTCCATTGTAAGTCGGGGGAATAGATCCCCAAAAGGTCAATGTAAATGTATTATTGATTCTCCTAGAGAAGTCGACCCAGTCAGATTAGTTGAGGCCGACCTAGTCGGTTAAAAGGTCACCCCAAAAGTAAAGTATAAATAGAGAGAAAGGCTCTCTCATTTGAAAAAAACACTCACTCACTTGAGTTCGCATAAGTGAGAGAGAGAAGACAAGTTCGCATAGGAGAAAGAGAGAGAGCTGCAGAAGACTATCTTGTTTTGGGGTTTTCCATTTTATGATATTGTATTGGTGATGATTCTATCTCTGAGGAAGTTGCGGGGTTTTCTCCTTTATGGTTTCCTCGAGTAAAATCTTTGTGCCTCTTGTGTTATGTTGTGCTTGTTATTCTTTCAGATAAGATCCTAGATAATATTGATTAAAAGTAGAAAATCTAACACATCCCCCCCAGTTGGGGGGTCTGGGGCGAAGCCCTCGAAAGAAATTTATGGGTTGTTTTGTTGTCCAATAGTTTATGGGCCCATGGTATTGAGTAGCTTGTAGTATTTTCCCATGGTAATTCCCTTTAAAAGGAAGACATTGTAATACGGTTGTGTAATGTATTGTAGCATTGTAAAGATTTATGTGATTGTGTAAGAGATACTAATAGAGAGTGAGGAGGAAGTTGCAGTGGATGTGCTGCAAGTTGTATCCCTTCATTTGTTGGATGGTATAATAATGAAAGGACTGGCAATTTCTCCGTGGACGTAGCCCAGATTGGATGAACCACATTATATTGGTGTCTCTCTTGTATTGTGTTTATGTGATTTATATTTGCATCTTGTTCATTTTTATTGCTATGTGGTCCTGTTTTTCTAACATTGTAAATGTTCTAATATTTTTTTAAAACTTGGATCTATATGTCTATCATTGACATATGCATTGTGATTTTTGAATGTATAATTTGTATTAATTCTAATTTCTATTGAATATTTGTAAATGTTCTAATTAAAAAAAATGGATATATATCTATATATAACATGTCCTCTGTGTCAGATACTCGTATTCCCATGTCCTCCACGTCCTATCTCCTCGTGCCAGGCGATTTAAGTTATATGATTTCATCTAGTACTTTCTTCATCTCACGCTTAGAGTAGGGTAGAAGGAATAAGTTCATGAGAGCTTTAGAGTATAGTAGGTTTGATTTTTGTATTGATGGTTTTTTTTGTTGTAAAGCCAAATTGAATGTAAATTAACTATTAGATGTAATGTTGTTTTTAGGGATATTGAGGCCAACCATCCCACCACATGGTTTTTAGTTTTGATGATTTGGGATGGCCATTGTTATCATGTACATGTTGAGATTATGGGGTTCTCGTGCACTCTTGACATGAACACGTGTCTCGTAGTTGGAGTCAATTGTCACCCCCAATTTTTCATGGGTGTCCACTTGTGATTTTTATCAAAAAAATGGTTGATGACTCTTCGAGATGGTATTGGATGTTAGATTTTAATTATACAAGTATGATTTTCATCTCTTTCAACTTATAAACAATATAGGATCACTGGAAGAATAACTATGCACATAAAAAATAGAACAAAAGTTTATCCTAGGAAAATCCAAACTCGAGAAAAACCCAGCAAGCCTTTCTTACTCAGAGATTCAGTACAATAAAGATAAAATCATAAGAAGAATAGATGCCAAAGAAAACAACTCCAAAATTCTTCTGCAATTTGAAATCATTCCCCCTTTTACTTGAGCGAACTTGCTTGAGGTGAGTGACAAATGAGGAGGGTGACTCCTCTATTAATACAACACTTATTAGTGATTTTTTTCAACTGGGATGACTTTTCATTTTGGAATAATAAAAATACATTTTATTTTTTTATTTTATTTTATTTTGCAGGTCGGTTGGGCTAGTGAGGATACCTCACGTAGCTACATCAACAACACTCCCTCTTAGCTAGAGAGGTATCATCACATTGGAACACATCTGAGCATCATTTGGTCGTCATGATTGGTCTCGTACATATGGGAATCATATGATCGTCACAGTTGGACTCATACATCTCGTCATCATAAGAAAGGTCAACACTGTCCATACAGGACAACATCCCACACAGGGATCTAAGTATACTCTACACAAGAGTCCTCTCCATACAGGAGAACTTTCCTCATAGGAATAATAGTTCTTACAGAACTCATCTCGATCTACATAGGACTGTCTGTACTAACTAGACTAAGCTCATCTCAGTCTACACAAGATCGCCTGTCCTCACTAGACTAAGCTCATGTCAGTCTACACAGGACTGCATGTACCAACTAGACTAAGCTCATCTCGGTCTACACAAGACTGCATGTCCTCATTGGACTAAGCTCATCTCGGTCTACACAAGACCGCCCATCCTAACTGGACTGAGCTCATCTTGGTCTACACAGGACTGCATGTCCTAACTGGATTGAGCTCATCTCAGTCTACATAGGACCGCTTGTCCTAACTGGACTAAGCTCATCTCGGTCTACACAGGACCTCCTTTCCTAACTATATTGAGATCATCTCAGACTACACATGACCACCTATCCTAGCTAGACTAATATCATCTCGGTCTACATAGACCACCTATACTAACTGGACTAAGAGAAATCCCTCTCATTGAGGGAAGCATTCTCCAATACTCCAATTCTTTCACAAAAGTATGCAAACTTCACTCTGGAAAGAGGCTTGGTGAAAATGTCGACAATCTGATCATCAGTCGGAATATACAGGAGCTGAACTACTCCTCTCTATACCATGTCTCTAATATAGTGGTACTTGATCTCCACATGCTGCAACTGCTCCCTCTATGCTAGAATCTTCTGCTCCCTCTGCACTAGAGCATACCACTGCAAGCTGTACTACTGGACACTATTGCTCATCCATTAGTGTCATGTCTGGGATGAAATTCTTGTTCTCTCAATAATAATGGATGGCAATCTAGATTCCCTCTATATCTCTATCTCATACTACTTCTGCAACTTTGCATCATACTCTCCTTCTGGACCTTCTCACTGGCTAGTACATTAGTATGTATGAGGTGTCATCCCTTGTTAAGATTATATGCTACCATAGACTAGATTGCAAATTCATTAGCATTCAATACATTATTCACAATAGCAACATAATCAGGATCTTTGAAAGATACACAATCATAAAGAACGAAAACAATATACCATGGGAAACCCTCAAGGGGAATAAAACCCAACAAGAACTTCCTCAATACAGATGATCAAGTACAATGCCCCAAAAAATATGTCTCACAAATAAGAGAGACAAAAAGACCAAACTATGGACTCAAGCCACTCCTTCTTCTCCTTCATAGATATCTCTCTCTCCACAATGCGAATTGCACAAGTGAGTGAATGAATAAATGAAGGAGTCTCTCCTTCTATTTATACATTACTTTTGACCTAACCTTTAACTTAGCTAGGTCGGCCCCAGTAATCCTAACTGGGCTGACTTCTCTAGAGAGACTCAATTACCACTTATATTACATTTACTTGGGTGTTAACGACCCGACTTACAATGGAGGGTTAACCTCATGACCTTTACATGACTAAATGTAATAATGACATTGTGCATGTGTAACCTTATACAACATCATCGGAGAGAGGAGGGAATCAACGACAACATCATTTGATACATCTATAAATCATTGGAATTTCTTCAACATCTCATCTTCAGCACTGGAGCATCCTCATCTTCAGTACTAGAACATCAACATATTCATCACTGGAGCATGCTCATATTGAGCACTGGAACATCACCTGTAGCACTGGAGCATCCTCATCTTCAGTACCGAAACATCAACATCTTCAGCACTAGAGCATCCTCATCTTCAACACTGGAACATCACCTACAGCACTGGAGCATCCTCATCTTCAGTACTAGAACATCATCATTTGCAGCACTGGAGCATCTTGGCACCTCATCTTCTGTAGCACTGGAGCATCCTCATCTACAGTTGGAATATCATCAGGAGCATCACCTCCAATATAGTAGCATCACCTCCAATACACATATGATCCTTCCTTTCAGAACTAGGGATCATGGACAATCCTTCCTTTCGGAACCAGGGATTAAGTCCAACACTAGATCAACATTTAAGACTATCCTTCCTTTCAGAAATCGGGACCTTTTTCTAAGGATGATCAATCCCACCACAATCATTTACGACTATCTCAGCCTAGGGAATATTGGACCCAACACAATCATTTAATACTATCTCAGTCTAGGGATGATTGGGCCCAACATAATCATTTAAGACTATTTTTGTCTAGGGATGATCGGACCCAACACAATCTTTTAAGACTATCTCTGTCTAGGGATGATCAGACCCAACACAATCATTTAAGACATATTTGTCTAGGGAAAATTGATCCCAACACAATTATTTAAGACATCTATGTCTAGGGACAATCGATCCAAACACAATTATTTAAGACATCTCTATCTAGGGACAATCGATCCCAACACAATTATTTAAGACATCTCTGTCTAGGGACAATCGATCCCAACTCAATTATTTAAGACATCTTTGTCTAGTGACAATTGAACCCAACACAATCATTTAAGACATCTCTATCTAGGGACGATCGATCCCAACACAATTATTAATACATCTTTGTCTAGGGACAATCGAACCCAACACAATCATTTAAGACATATCTGTCTAGGGACGATCGATCCCGACACAATTATTTAAGACATCTCTGTCTAGGGAAAATCAAACCCAACACAACTCAGGATCAACATTTAAGACAATCTATGTCTAGGGATGATCAATCCCACTGCAACTTAGGATCAACATTTAAGACAATCTTTGTCTAGGGATGATCAATCCCACTGCACCACAGTATCATCAACACTACTCCCCTTTTCGAGGGAAGTCCTTTCGGACTATATCAATCTTGTCACGGAATTGCTCAAAATTCACTCGAGACAGAGGCTTAGTCAACACATCTGCAACCTGCTCATCCGTGCTCATGTACTGGAGCTTTATAGTTCCCCTCTGCACCATATCACGGATGTAGAAATACAATATTTCTATGTGTTTTGACCTCTCATGGAACACAGGGTTCTCTGTCATTTTTATACAACTCTGGTTATCACATAGAATCATTGTGGTATCCAACTCCAGATCAAATAGACCTGATCACAACTTCTGAAGCCATATGGCTTCACAACTCGCAGAACAAGTTGCAATATACTCTGCCTCTGCAATGCTGAGAGCCACACTGGATTGCTTCCTGCTTAAACATGAGATCATGGATGACCCCAGAGTGTAACATCCACTTGAAGTGTCTTCCTGTGCAAGACACTTCCATCCCAATCGAAATATGTATAACCATATGGTCTGAACTCATGGTCTCGAGTATAATTGAGACCATAGTCTATTGTACCTTTTAGGTACCTCGTCACATGCTTTGCAGCTACAATGTGCACCCGTCTGGGCTCAACCAGATATTGACTCAAGGTGTTCATAACAAAGCATATATTTGGCCTCGTATTCGTCAGATACATCAGCGACCCAATAATCTTCCTGTATAGAGTCACATCCACTAATTCTGACGAAGTATCCGATAATAACTTCAAGTTGGTATTCATGGGTGTGGCCATGGCTTTGCACTCCAACTGTTAACACCTAAAAAGTGCTCACTAGCTCATTCCCTTATTCACATGACCCATTTGTCCACTTTTCCACCATCTGACCCTCTAAAGCCACCAAAAGGTCACCAAAAGACCTTAATGCACCCCTTTTTCCACTCAAAATGAGTATTTTTCCTAAAAAAGCATAAAAAACCCTCAAAAAGGGTCAAAAATTCCCAAAAATATTAAAAAAGGAATAAAAATATTCAAAATATTCAAAAAAGGAAAAAGGAGGGAAAAGTACCCAAACCATGTTGGTCAATACCATTGGTTTCCACAAAACCATAATGGTATTCCCCACCACCAAAAACTATAAAAAGGTCGTAGGGGCTCCTCACTTTCGATCCATCCATCTTCCTATCCTCATGCTACCAAAATCTCCCATGAGTTTTTGGCCATTGTAGCAACCTTGGAGAAGGGACCCTTTGGAGTTTGGAGCTGCTCACCCTTGGAGCTACTCAACTATCTTCATCACTTGGAGGTATTATTATTGCAAGCACTTGCTTGCCCCCACTTTCAATACAAAGTTATTTTTTCCATTTCATGTTCTTGTTTTCAATTCAAAAGTTTATTATGATATGCACATGCTAGTTTAGTTTTAGTTTTAGAGTTACAATTGTTTTTGCTTTAATATTGAAACTGCTGCTACTAGTTAGCGGGTGCCCATTGCACTAAGATTGGTTGCAAAACCAAGCCAACACCAACATATCAAATCTTCTCAATATTTCCACTACATACTTCCCTTGGTTAAGGAATATTCCCTCTGGTCTCTACCTTACCTCGAGACCTAGAAAATATTGCATTAAACCGAGGTCTTTCATCTCGAATTCTACAGCGAGCTTCTCTTTACACTCTGAGATTCTCTTCTCATTACCTATCAGGAACAAGTCATCCACATATAGCAATAATATGACTGGTTCACCATCCATAACCTTGAAGCAAAGGTTAGGATCAACTTTACTCTTAGTAAATCCCAAGCTCGTCAGCAAACTATCAATCCTTCCATACCAAGCTCTTGGAGCTTGCTCTAACCCATATAGAGCCTTCTTCAATTTGCAAACATGCGTCTCTTTGTTTTCAACCTCAAAACCTTGTGGTTGTTCTATGTACACTTCCTCCTCAATAACACCATTCAGGAAAGTTGTTTTCACATCCATCTGGTGTAACTTCCACTTCATTGTGGCTGCCAATGCCATGATGGTTTTGATAGAAGTGTACCTTGCTACAGGAGAAAATGATTCCTCATAATCGATTCCTTCCTTTTTGAGAGAATCCTCGAGCCACAAACCTAGCTTTGTATTTCTCAATACTTCCATCTGCATCATGTTTTATCTTGTATATCCATTTGGAAGATACCACACTTTTACCCTCTGGTTTGGGAACTATGTCCCACACATCATTCTTCATTATGGACTGGTATTATTCCGTCATAGCTTCTATTCTTTCCGAATCAAGTAGGTTCTTTGTTTACAAGATCACACATCAAAGCCACATAATTGGAAAATGGCTTTGGCCTCTTGCTTTCTCTTGTGGAGCCTTCTGGAGCTCCATACCTCTCTACATATTGAATAATTTCACGAGCCCAAGCTAGTTTTATCTTGCGAGAAATATAGTCATGGATGGAGGTTCTTGGGCTCCAACATATCATGATCTTCCGGAGTTTCATCATCGTGAGAGGGTGCAACCTATGCAACTCTAGGAGGTACATCTTCTTCATATACTTTGATCACACCATGAGTCTGGCTATCTCGGCATAGTCGACTTCCTCTACTTGATTTCACAAGTCTTGTTTATATTTGAATCATTTTCACTTGTTCTACGGAACAAGTCCCATCATTCTTCATTTTTAGGTGATCGTTGTACGATACTTCCTACAAGTCAAATTCAATAGCATGGATAGAAACATTTCATAGTTTCCAAAAACATATGCATAAAGCATAAGTCACACTGTCATAATGGTATCAATAACACAACATTTATTCATACCCCAAATTCATATGGTAACTTTCTAGATGCCTTCCATCTCTACCAAGAAATTATTAAGAGTGTGCACTACTCCCAATATGTCAACAAAGAGGTCTCACTCTAGATAAGTAGCAATGGAATGTTGTATAGCACCATAATCTACTTACCGATCACATGCATATCAATGCAAACATGCATAACGCACATCCTAAATAAATGTGTACACAACTGGACACTATCATTTAAACGATTTGATAGAAATGACAATTCAAATACTTATCTTTGTTTGTTTGGTAGGATCTCTTTTGATCCTAGTCTCCTTGCAGGGATTACTGAAATGTCTGATGGTGAGCTCTACTTCATCATCAGAGTTCCTGAACCAATCTTGTATGTTGCTTCTCCTATTCTCCTAGTGAATCTTTCTGAGGGGAGTCCTTTTCTTCAAGATTGGAGAGAGTGCTTTGAGGCACCACTATTACAAGACATATTCTTAGAATTCTTCTTTTGCAACCTTCCTGGGAGGTTCTTCTTCTTTGTCTTCTTCTTCTTCATAGTCGCCAAAATGAGCATGATGTCTTTTATTGCTCTTCTTCTTGTAATATTATTTTCTGTCTTTTATTTATGGACAGTCTTTCGCAATATGTCCCATCTTATCACAATGGAAACATAGATAAGCAACGGAAACATAGATAAGAACATAAGTCTCTTCACTCTTAGTTTCCCTTCTTATACTTTTGAAATTTCTTAGGAGGATGGAAATCCTTATGATTTTCCTTCTTGAAATAAGGTTTTCCCTTTCCTCTCTTTGTATGGGTAGCTAGAGTTTGATCATAATCCTTGAGTAGTGCTTCTCGATTCGCTACTTTAGCTTCCTCCTGGACACATTCTTCCCATACAACTTTGAATAGTAGACTTTCCTTTCTTGCACACATACTCTGGATAAAGGAGTCCCAAGGTCTAGAAAGACCATTGATAGAAGTCATCACCAACTCATCTTCATCAAGGGTGTTTCCAATAGCTTCTAGTTGTTCCTTGAATTGGGAAACCCTTGTAAAATATTCCTTGATAGATTCTCCTTGGCTCATCTTTGTACTTTTGAGTTGAGCTCTCAAATTCATCTTTCGATTTATATTTATTGCTTCATACATTCTAGTTAGGGCATCAAACATATCCTTTGGAGTCTTCTTAGATGACACTTGAGGAATAAAGTGATCTTTAATGGAGTAATGTATGATCCTCATAGCCCTAATCATATCCTTCTTTTGCTTCTCCTTAGTTTCAGCTTCTTCGGGTTCAGGTACAAATTCTTTAACAAAATTGGTAAGGTCATTCTCTTCTAGAATGAGACCAATCCTATACTTCCAAGAATGAAAGTTCTCTATGCCTTCCAACTTGTCATCAAGCTTGGTGCTTTGTGCCATCTCAAGCCGGGGAGCAGAAAATAATAAAAAATCAAAATTTCTCAAAATGAAAAACTGAACTCACCAAAAGATGTGCTTTACTGAGGCGAGTATGTTGGTGTACTTGGATTCTAAAAATTCCAAAATTTTACCCTTCAAGATTGACTTACGGATTTCGGATCTATAGTTTCTGCCTTTTTCTAGTTTTTCTGGTCCAAAGTCAAACTAGGGTTGGACTTTCCAAGAGTTTCACCCACTCAAAAATTTCGATCTTGGTATCAAAATTTCGCTCTTGGAGAGGCGCACTTCCCTATGCCAATTGCACTAAAACATTCCACTTCTGTGAAAAGCCCTCATTTTTCACTTCCGGAGAGAGAGAGAGAGTTTTACCTTGTGAAAGTTGCTCTTTTCAGGCAATCTATGATACCATGTTAAGATTATATGCTACCATAGACTAGATTGCAAATTCATTAGCATTCAATACATTATTCACAATAGCGGTATAATCATGATCTCTGAAAGATACACAATCACAAAGCACAAAAACAATATACCCTGGGAAACCTTCAAGGGGAAGAAAACCTAGCAAGAACTTCCTCAATATATATGATCAAGTACAATGCCCCAAAAATATGTCTCACAAATAAGAGAGACAAAAATACCAAACTCTGGACTCAAGCCACTCCTTCCCAGATATCTCTCTCTCTCCACAATGCGAATTGCACAAGTGAGTGAATGAATAAATGAAGGAGTCTCTCCTTCTATTTATGCATTACTTTTGACCTAACCTTTAACTTAGATAGGTCGGCCCTAGTAATCCTAACTAGTCTGAATTCTCTAGAGAGACTCAATTACCACTTATATTACATTTACTTGGGTGCTAATGACCCAACTTACAATGGAGGGTTAACCTCATGACCTTTACATGACTAAATGTAATAATGACATCCCCAACAGAGTTACAATAATAAAGTAAAAGTAGAATATACTTTGAAGTTACATTAATTTAACATTCTTGATGCTATCTGCATCCTAAACATCATATCTCATATTGCAAATGAGAGTATCATAGATTCAATCAACTGTTACCAAATCTAAATTGGAAGCATACTGAGCTTCTTCAAATTTTTGTAGCCATGAACTTATGATCCATCATCTCGAATCTCGCAACTGTGTACTCCCTTTAACTGAGGGATATCTCATATGGTCTCGACCATACTTCTAATCTCAAGAAGTAATGCATCAAGCTAAGACTCTTCATCATGGACTCAGAGGACAACTCCATCTGTACCTGTCAATAGATCTCTCTGTCTCGGTGGGGAACTGATCATTAGTATACAAACTCTGATCAAGAAATCATCATCAACAACCTATGTTATCTACACGTGTTGAATCCTGGGCCACTTCTCTAATTGGATGTATATTGCACCTCCTCTGAGGTCAACTAAGTGGTTCTTGTCCTAGAGCATGATAATTCTCCACCCAGGCACAAGTAATGTTCTATTGGAAGCCAATTGTTATTCATGTAGTCCCCACATTTTAGGTATCATACTGAAGTAACTGATGAACTTTGAATAACTTTTCTCTTGCTAGTAACTGCAACTTCTTATGTTCATCAAAAGGATGAACTTCTATAGTGAGAGACACCAATCGTTAGTCTTCATGTGAGATCTATATGACTGAATGTACTAGATCCACATATGTCTGTTATTACTGCTGAATAGTCATCACGTCCACTGTAGCTGCTCCCTCTGTCACTGAAGCCATCTTGCTATCTGATCTTGAGAGTCATTTCTGAGCATCTTGCTCCCTCTAAAATACTGAGTATCAACGAGATCTTAATATGGATGACTACACATCCATCACTTGCTCTTCGGAACAAGTTCCATCATCCTTCTCTTGTAGGTCATAACATATGGTCTTTCCCTGTAATTCATATTTCGTCAAATATTCAACAATATTGCATAATCATGAAAATGATGTCTTATTTCAATGACAATAGTTCACACAGTCATGTAAGCATCTTAGCCAATTCTCCAGCACAACATCCATCCATATCCCAAACATACTTGGTGACTATCTGGATGCCTTCCAACTCCACTAGAACATATTATCAAGAGCGTGCACTACTCTAGTATGTTAGCAATCATGTTTCATCCTAGACTAGTTCCATCTAGGGTTCATGGAATGTTGTGCAACACTACAGGTTGCTTACATAACATGTACTATAAGATCCTACTGCTCGTCAATCTCAGTCTGTTATACCTCAAATTTCCACACCATGTGTAAGTGAGAATATACATGTTTCACCACCATGGAAAACATGATGTTTATGCCTCCTAAGGGTGTTAGGACCCTTCATTCTAATGTTGATCCCTTCCCTAGTCACATTTGGAAGCAAATCCAACAAGCAAGGGGTCGAAACTCACCTTAACCACACCTTAACCACCTCCAAAAGTTATCCTTCTGGAATTATCGCGCCCTGCATGCCTATGGGGGAGCGACAATTTCAAATTGTCACGCTCTGCATGCCTATGGGGGAGCGACAATGTCAATATTTTCTTGATTTGCTTAGTTATAGGGGAGCGGCAATTTTGGTCTAGGCTTATCCCTTTGATTTTGGATCTTGGATCTCATGGATATTTTCTTGGGATGAGGTACCCCTTCGAATCCCATCTCATTTTCCCTCCTTGGCATGGTTTAGATCCTTGATCCACATATTATTCACTTAGATCCATAATCTCCTCTTAAGTGGTTGGCCTCCCAAATCCTACTTAAAGAGAGCCATCCATGAGCTATGGGGGGGGTGATCTTGGAAGCACTAAACTTATGATCCTATGAGTCTTGCAAGGGTGATGTTGGAGAGCTTGGAAGGAGGTGCTGCTACTTTAGACATCAAGGTATAACATTGTAATCAGCTTCTTTTGGCTTTCTTATCATTAATATAACCTAGCCTATTCCTCTCATTTTCATGTCTTTAATGATGAATGCATGAAATTGTCTCTATTTGTATAGTTAGATCTGTGTTTATACATATATTGCTTTGGAGAAAGTGTCGTCTTTCCTTTGTGAACAAGTTCATAAGTCCATAATCAAAGGATGGAGCTAGAGCAACTTAGGAGCAGCAAGGACAACCATCAAAGTAAGGTACGCCATCTACTTGCTTTGTCTTTCCATAGCTTGTTAGTTGATGTGTGAGCTAGATCTAGGAGGATTATAGTGTCTATTTGTTTCATCTCTATCTTGGGTAGGAAACTAGGGGCCTTTTCCAATCCCAAGGGGATATCTACCTATATGTAGGAAGAAAATCTCTGCACACAATCATATACAAATATACTATATCATAACATGCATATGAACACACTTCCTGATTCTAAGAATACATATATGCATACAATTGTTATGAACATTCAGATTTGATCTACAAGAGCAATAATGACAAATGATAATACAAATACAAATAATTATCTTTTATTGTTTTGTGTGGGCTCCCTCTTGATCTCTACCTCCTTGAAGGGATCGTTGTAGTCCTTAGATCTTTATCTTCTTTCTTGTTGGAATCCCATTGAAGAAACTGCAACCTGGATATACAATACCAATGACAATCTCCTCATTTATAGACAATTCAATCATTGGTGTACTAGAAGACAAAAAATCCTTTCGATAGTCATCATCTTCTACATTCCTTGACCTCTTTGGTGGAGTCTCTTCATCAACATCAGCTATGGAGGCATGTTCCTTTCTCTTCTCTGATTTGCATTGATTCTTGTAGTGACTGAACTTTATGCAATTGAAGCATTGGATTTGTGAAAGATATTACTTCTTCCTTTGTTATGGTATTGGACTTGATCTTCCACCTTTGTCTTTTCTACCAAAGGTCCTCTTTCCTCTTTTATTGGTATGTGTAGCAAGAGATTGATTTTCTTCATGAGAGGCATGATCATTGTCTCCAACCACAATTTTGGTCTCTTCTTGTGTAC
This sequence comes from Larix kaempferi, assembly GCA_027924585.1. NCBI lineage: Eukaryota > Viridiplantae > Streptophyta > Pinopsida > Pinales > Pinaceae > Larix > Larix kaempferi. The sequence continues at coordinate 3,016,804 of BSBM01000334.1, forward strand.
ATTCTACCCACAATCTTTCAAACTTTGGTGGCTTAGATCTTCTAGTTACACTTTGAATGAGTGGTTCCCAAGATTGAGGGAGGCCATTCAGAGTCATCATGACTAATTCTCTATCTGTAATAGTTTCACCAATTGTTCCCAATTGATCCTTGATCTCTGTGATCTTCATGAAATATGATGGAATAGAATCAGATCTTGATATTTGAGAGTTGTTGTCTTAGGGAAAGAGCCCTATTAATATTTGTGTTCTCAAACAACTTCTTCAATGTGTCAAACATTTCCATAGTTGTCTTCTTTTGAGAAATTTGAGGAATCAAATGGTCCTTGATTGAATCTATTAGGATTCTTCTTGTCTTGGCATCATTCTTCTTCCACTGAGTCTTCTTTGCTTCTTCTCCAAGTTTTGACACTCCATTCACAACAAAATTTAGGTCATTTTCTTCTAGAGCAATGACCACTCTAGACTTCCATGAATGAAAATTTTAGGCTCCATCAAGCCTACCTTCAACCTTGATGCTTGGCATTTTAACTGAGAAGCAGAACTCCAACCTGGATCAAAAACCTTAGCATAAGCTATGTCAAAAATGATCTTTGGAATCTTGGAAAACTATTGCCATGGATGAATTCACCCTCCCAAGGCAAGTTGAATTAACCTCCTTTTCTCCCTAATCTATGGTCGAAACAATGAGAAACAACAAACCCTGATTATTGACGTCCTGCAGTAATTAGGTCAAAATTGAAAATCCTCAGAATGAAAATCGGCTTCCTAGGGCGAGCTCAATGATACTAAGAGCAAGCCAAATTAGTGGGGAAAAAAACAAAAAACAAACAAAGAAACCCTAGTTCCCGGCAATAGTCTTCTTCAGTACTACTCTAAAACCGTGTTAGATTTTAATTATAGTAATATAATTTTCATCTCTTTCAACTTATAAACAATATAAGATCACTGAAAGAATAACTATGCACATAAACAATAGAGACACAAAAGTTTATCATGGGAAAACTTAAACTCGGGAAAACCCTGGCAAGCCTTTCTTACTCAGAGATTCGGTACAATAAAGATAAAATCATAAGAAGAATAGATGCCAAAGAAAACAACTCCAAAAGTCTTCTGCAACCCGAAATCAGTTCTCCTTTTGCTTGAGAAAACTTGCTTGAGGTGAGTGACAAATGAGGAGGGCGACTCCTCTATTTATACAGCACTTATGAGTGATTTTTTTCAACTGGGCCGACTTGACTTCTTTACAAGGCCGACTTGTCATTTTGGAATAACCAGCATAGATCCATCTTAAACTCGTATCTATCAAGCACTGAGAGGGATCCAATTTCTTGAGGTGTATTTTTTTTCAAAATTTAAACTCAAGAAATTTGATCTTTCTTGATTGATAGATCCGGGTTTAAGTTTTAAGTTTTTATTTTATAAACGAACATCTATTTTTTAATTACTTTTCATAATATTTTATTTTATGAACCAACATGGATTTTTTTTTAAATATTTTCGATAATTTTTTTATTTTATGAACTGACCTTAATTTTTTTAATTATTTTGTTACTAACATTATAACGTTATATCATGTTAGAGGATCTCTCCCATACTAGGCTGTAGAGCACCTCGTGTCACTCGATGCAATAAAATATATTTTATTGTTTATTTTATTTTATTTTGCAAGTTGGTTGGACTAGTGAGGATACCTCGCGTAGCTACATCAACAACATTGGATGGTTGCACTTCATGATGTTGATGCCTTGGTTGATGGTGGATGATTGACATGTTCATGGTGTTTTGCTTGGGTTGCTTTCTTATTATTGGTTCTACACATATATGGACAGTATCAACACCTTTCACTTAATGATCTTCATGGTGACCTAGAGCACTTGGCATTGACTCACCATTTGCACCTTGTTTTGTGCCAATTTTGGGGCAACTTTTGCATAACAGGACCCTGACATCCAACCCTTGGATCCCCAACATCTTAGATGGTGTCTTCTAATATATGGTTGGAAAGCTCTTTCCAAGAACTTTCCAATGATGTAGAATGATCTTCATCATTCCTCGGAGTGTTGGAGAAATAAAGTAATCTTTATGGTTGTCTTACCACTTTCTTGGAGTTGTTTTGGTCACTTTGATGATTCATATATATTTTGATTGAGGTCTTACTTCATGGATTCAACCTTGGGGGCATGTTGCTACATTTTTTTATGCATGATGGTGATCTCGAGGATTATCTTTGAGTTAATACATCATCTTCCTTGAGTATTTTCTCTTGGGACACATATGGAGGCATGGTTATATTATTGTATTGATTTATGGTTGATGAGTTGGCATGGTAGCACACATGTTGAGACACTTTGATCATATTTTACATGTAGGGGTTTTATTGCACATATGTTCATGCACATTGCCACTTGGAGGAGATCTTGTTCACTTGTGTTATTTTAGGAGGGGTCATACCCTCAAGGAAGGTTTCGTCTTGGATGTTAGTGCATCATTCATCGAACCACCCCACTTTCAAAGGTTGCTTGCTTATGCTTTGGAGAGGTAAGTAACATAGAGAACATGTTGATTATTAAAAGCTTTTTGAAGATCAGATTTTAATGCATCATCTTTTTAGGTTGATCCACATTATCCTATAATTTTGTAAGATGATATACACTAGCGAATGATACTTTAACCCTATGTCAAAAACTAACTTGGAATATTGACCGGAGAGATAATTGAAATCATAAACATATATAGCAATGGTTGTAAAGGCTCAACCTTCATGTTTAATCCTTAAACTCTATTGCACGTGGTAATAAAAACCCGAAGGCGTATGAAATAACTTATGCTTGTATAGCGAATCCAAAACTCAACCTAACATTTGATTAGCATTTTTTGTATAAGTACATGTATAAGCATGTATAATTATTTGACATTTCCAATGGAATTTTAGAGAATTGATTTCTAGGCTTTACTTTCTACTAAGGTTTTGTCGCCTCCAAGATAGCAAGCTCTAGTAATTTTAAATTGTTTTAAAAGCATCTCTAAAGTAGATTCAAAGATTCCAAAAGGTATTATTGAAGTTTAAAAGATTGAATGAAGAACTTTTGATTATAGTTTTCAATATGAACACTAGATCTAACATGAAAGGATATTCAAATTGAAGTTTAAAAGATTGAATGAAGAACTTTTGATTCCGACGTGCAATTGGCTGGCTATGGGATCGGCGGGTGCGTGAGCAACTAGAAACCTATGGTGACATCCATGGTGCTGGGGACAGAAAACGTGGAACCCCCGTTTAAACTTCACAATAAAAAACTGAAAAGATCGAGAATATGATTTGCATCCGGACACAGTGAAACGAGTAGTACAAATGCCACGAATTCCGATCGCAGCCTTAATTCTCCTCAGCCCGTGATCAAAATTGAACCCTTCCTAGCCCTTCCAGGGTTCAAACCTTTAATTTAAATATCACCTTTAAAATATGCAAATTTTTGAAATCACGTCCAACAAAGTTGATAAAATTTCAAAAGAAGTGTTACATTTTCGACCACCAATCCATCAATGTTTTCACTTAAAATTTTTGGTTGCTTCATGAATATTGTACTTCTATATTATATTTAATATGAAGATGGATGTGAAATAAAAACATGATTTAAAGTTCATCTTCTAATACTTGCCTTTTGCGTAAAAATACTAAAATAATTTGTATTTCTTTTGGCTCTCATCTATTTTTTAATGTAGTGTACCACTCCAAAACATTAAATCCAGCACATAGCTCACCCCTAGATAATCCTACCATCATATTGATGCATGCAACATTGTTAGTGTCACCTAATAAAGACTTCTTTGAAGCTTGTACACCTTGTCTTTCTAAATCTTTACTTGAATTCATGGGTTACGAGCATTGTTGATCCTTGTCGATATGAGAATTGGCATCACATTTTGTTTCCATATTTAATCTTTTGAGATCCTACAATCACCATAATTTCATTATATGTGTTATCTTTTCCTCCCCTTTTTGGCTTTGTAAAATATTAACACAATTATTAGTCACACATTATGGGTGTAAATTATAATGGCACTGGGGACTTATTAGTAAGATTAATTGCGAATGTGTGGCTTGATGACAATTTTGAAAAATAAACAATAAGCATTGAATGAACTTAAGAAAATGTGGGCTTCGCTTTTGTTTCATGTTTACATATTCATCTCTTTAAAGGCATCTAACATGTTGATTTATCGCCATTTTATTACATCGGTAACGCTATGTGTTTTTGTGTTAAAATTTATGATATGGTTACAATGCTGATATCTAATATTTGTTTATTATATGACCGCATTATTGGGCCTTTATATCACTCAGTTTGCAATTAATGGAATTTCCATTATTACAATAGATACTTAAAGGGAAACATATAACTAATAATTGAATATATCTCTCAGTAATCCACAAAACTTGAGGAAGTTTGGCCAGCTTCATCATAAAGATAATGCATAGATTTTTCAAAAAATTATTCATTGTTTTTGTTTGGGACAAAATCTCTATTAATTGTGAATTTTTCTTATTTACATATATTCTTAATTAAGTTTAGATATAAACTTATACAAAACGAACATTGTTAATTACACAAACCTAAAATATAGATTATAGCATTCAAAATATGATTTTGTTCATTTTATTTTCTACATCATCAAATCCTTTCTTCTTTGTTCTCCAAAACAATCATTCCCATTTTCTTGACTCTATGCATCTTTATCTATCACACTCATTCCCTTTCTTATTGTTTTGTTATAGCTCAACCTTAACATCAGTGTGAATACTTTATATGTAAATTATTTTTAGATTTCTCATAACTTTTTTCCCTCTACCCCATCACAAGCCCAATGTCAAAAAGACATATCCTTTTTGACATTATTGATTGGAACAACATTTTTTATGCATGTGTGGATTCCTAGGAAAGTTATCCAAAAGGTAGTGTAATTATTGTTATAAACAAACTTATGCATTGTGGATTATGTTCTAAATGTTCCCACTGTCGCACACATTTTTGCATGGTTTGATTATAACGTATATATGTTATCACTTTTTATTGAAATTAAAACGTATGTATCTAGTGGTCAATCCATTATAAACATTGTAAACAATGTGAAGATAAATATTTTACTTAGAATATTTCTTCTTGAAGTGTATACGTAGTTTACTCTTATCAATTGAAGTACAAATATTTTTTCAACTTTTCATCACAGAAGGGTTGGATAAATATTTACCCTTCAACATGAAATTAAGAGTAGCCCCTCAATTTTGATCACTGCTTGGCGCCCTATGCGCTCCAAAAACCAAGGCAAACTCTAGCGCATATATACCCAATTAAACTCCAACAACTAAAGTTCCAGGTATATGTGAGAATATATGTTTTTATGATTGACAAAAGGTATATATATATAAGATGATGATTAAAATGAGTTTCATCAGAGTATATTTATATGTATTGATTGGTTATAAGTTGAATGGATACAGGCCCTTCATTAGTGTAATTATGTTGTTGTTGTTATGTTTATAACAATGTATCATTTATATGTAATGGCCTTGAGCAATGAGAAGAGTCGAGGAGGCCTTGTGTTATAGTCATAATGGTCAAAGTCTAGTAGATTACATAATGATTTCAACAAACATAATAGACAAGATAATGGCATTCATAATCAACAGTTTCCACAAGGAGGTGTCATTAGATCATGACCTGATGTTTGTAGAAATCAAGTGGATGGAAAAGAGGTTGAGGAGACAACATAGAAACAAAAGTACCAAAAAAAGAAATAGTTGTTGCCATAGAAAGCACATAAGTTTTCATAGTAGAGATTGAAAGAATCACCTCCCATCTAGGTTTGGTGAACAAAACCAACAAAACAATGGATCTATTCAAGGAGCTAAAGGAGGCAATTCAAACATCATTGGAAAGGTAGGAAGTTAAGAAACTAGAGAAAGGAAGAGAAACATCAAACAATTTCCTATTCAACCAGTGGTTCAAAGAAGTGTGTAACACAATAAGGGAAATTTATAGGGGAGACAAGCAAAGAGAATATCACTCCATATAGGTTGATTGTGAAAAAGAAAAAAGGTAAATTTGTGGTGCTAATACAACAAGAAAGCCTAAATATGTCGAAGAAAACCCAAAGGAATTTTGGAGGGAATTTTAGATCCAAAAGAAAGGGATAACCATTAATATCACACCAACCTATTGGTTATCCCATGTGCGAAATTTGTATGAAAAAATAGCAAAAGGAAAGAAACCATCAAAAACTAGCATAGAGGAAGAAGTATTCACAAAAAATGGTGTGCATGAGAGTATAAAAAATATAGCTTCGAGAAAAGAGAAAGACATGGAAGGGTTGCAAGAAGAATACATGAAATGAGGAAAGGATTCCCCCAATCAACACATGACAACCCTTCTCAATAAGATGGCCAAAGAGGGGTTCCCAAGCAACAAGACAATGAAGCAAAAACAACCCGAGGAACTACAAAACCATTATGATATGCCTTGCATTTTCCAAGCTCATAGGAGGGACTGTGGAGACAAAAAGTGAGTAAATGGCTAGAGGAAAAAGACAAAAGAGCCAAAGGGAAAGTTAAGTTTCCAACCAAATCACTCCACCATTGACCATTGCCTCACACTAAAGGGTATAATAGAAAATACCGGGGACAACAAAAGTGAAGAACTATGGTGTTGTTTTATGGATTTTAAATAGGCCTTCAACACCATTTTGAGGGAAAAATTATGGGAGTTGTTGACAAAAATGGGGGTCCCTAATGGTTGGAGGGAAACAATACAAGTTATACGAGCTAGTAAAGCCTAAAATCATAACTATAGAGGATCTTTTAGAGTGCTTTAATAGTGACATTGAGGTGAAATAGGATTGCCACCTCTCCCTCAAATTGTTTGGTCTTTACAACAGAGGAATGGATAATGGGGATTATCATAAAGATCTTGTTATATGAAAACAATGTGACACTATCATCTGGGACATTGTACAACATACGAGATCACCATAATGCCCTAGACTCCTTTTATGTGGAGATTCAGACAATTGTGAACGTGGGAAAGGCAAAGAAACTAGGCATCTTGCTAAAAAGGATAACAAAACATTTGCAAATCAACTTTAGAGGTGATCCACCAAATATAACCCGAAACTTTAAATATTTGGGACTAGATTTCAATGAAATGCTAAGGTGGGACACATGCACCAGGAAAACACTACAACAATGGAATGGATTCTTCATATTGCAAACTAGATGCATGACAAGAGGTTTGGGATTTGAAAATGTTTCACTTCCTCTTTTAGATGTTCATAACCCTGGTATACCTTTGTGTATGTGAAGTATAGGGACCAAGTATCTCCATAAATAGATGGAAACAGATTGAGTCAGTACAAAAATATCTAATAACAAGTTTTCTAAGAGTAGAAAACACAACCCCTTATGAGATACTCCTAGATGAATATAACATACTCAATAGAGTTGGAGGTACTGCAAAAACATTTAATGTACCTACAGAAAATGGTAGCCATGAATAGTCATAATATTCTAGTTAAAAAATGGCCAATATGAGCTAAAAAGGAGGAACAAAACATGGACCTGTAGTGCAAGAAATTGTGTGAAGCATGGATATAGAAGAAAGAGGGTGCCCATTGGATAAAAGGGCACTAAAAAGTTGTACAAGAATGCTACATGGAGGGAAAATGTAGAAAATGCATTAAGAAAACAACAATAGTAGATAGAGAACTTCCACAAACAAGAGGAGTTCAAAGTGAAAAACTACTTGAAGCTTAACATTCATGGTGTGAAAAATAGGGAATAACACAACTAAGAACCAATGCACATGTACAACTTGATTGGGCCCAACAATTAAGAGCATGTGTTCTCTTATAGGGGCTCACATGTTTAATTATGGAGGTGGATAGGGTATGCACATGTTGAGCAAGTTGTTATTTGTTGAGATTTGCGTACTACTAGCAAGGTACCAACGATCCCATTCTCCATGTCGAGCTTGAGAGTGCGACGAATTATATTTCCCAAGCAAACCTCAATGTGCAAAAAAATTCCTTGAAGAACCAATGCATATAGGTTGATATGTGAAACAACAAGATGGGAATGACCAAAAGAGCTATGGGAAGAAAATTGATGTCGAGTGTGTGGAAATGGGGAGCTAGAAACTAAGCAGTGCTTTATCATGCATTTTACACCATACTCACAAATCAAGGAGAGGTTGGAAATGCATATGAGACAATGGGAATTGACTTTTCAAGGGGATCTAGTGAAAGGTACATCAAGGTTAGCTGAGAAAACGATGTGGACAAGAAGTAGATGGTTGACAGTACATTCATTAATGCAACTACCCTTGATGCATATCGAATGAGACAAAACTTAGTTGAGTAGACCGAGTCCGTGATTTAGGTCCTTTTATTGCATCACTAGCTCTAGTTATGTAATTTATTGTTTTATCTTCTTGGAAATTGGTACACAAGATTTAATCTATTTTGTCTCTTATAATCATTCATATACAATTTGATAATATCTATCTACATTTCACATTATATTTAGATGTCAATTTTTTTTTTTTTTTTAGTATTACACATTACAAAGGTCATTTCTTATATCCATGTTATAAACTTGCAACTCACTTTTCTCTTTTCTCAATATGATTAGAGGTTATATCCCACCAACAACAAAAAGGAGAAAGTGGCTACAACCAACCTTGAATGCATATTTCTTTGGAATCTTCCAAAAAGCATTGACAATGAATTGTGGGAAATATCAAGTTCAAACTTGTAACATTTTTTTTTTTAATTCCAGCACTTTTTATTTTGAAAAAACAAGGTATGGCCAAAGCCACATGTTTAGTCAAACCATTACACAGTTAATACATAGGGCTCAACAAGAGCATTATGTAACATACAAGAATAGAACCTAGGTGAAGAGGGTAACAATCATTTCTCTCAACCACCCAAGCTACATCCAATGAATAAGTTCAAACTTTTAACTTGAATGTCTAACCACTTTATAGTATTCAATAACAAAAAAGTAGAAAGTCACTACAACAAACTTTGCATAGATATTAGTTTGGAGTCTTCGAAAAAGCATTGAACTGAAATTGGTAAGAGAATGTAAAAAAATAGCAAGGACAAACATAAGCTAGTCGAGCATCACAGGTTTGGTCTCCCGTGTCCATGGAACTTAAAGCACACATCTAACATCCTTCTTACCAAAAATACAAAATCATATGATTTACGCGTTATTAATGTGTATATCTCCATAATTCAAACCTCAAATCCAAATGTAAATTTCACTTGGAGTTTTAAAGTTTAGTATTAACGTTAAGGCATTAAATGAAAAAGTTAAACCATGGATTATGCCAATTTCAGTTGGGGATTTTTAACTTTTTGAGTATTAAAAACAAGGCATTAATTGAAAGTGTTACTCTAATTTGAATATATGGCATGCTAGGGTCATCGTGCCATTTGAAATAAGTGATTAAAGGACAATGGGATAGATTAGAAGCTATGAGTCATATTACTTTTAATGTTCATTAGATTTATTTAAGCAAATGTGACATCTTGTATAATTTTTTTAAAAAAAAGTTATATATATATATGAATGACTATAGTCAAATATGACTATAAAATTTTATAGTCATATATAAAATATGAATTGGGAAGATGAATTTATCTAATTTTCATGAGATAAAAGGAATGATCTTTCCAACTTTAAAAAGAGAGATCTCACATTTAACTTATAATTATTTAAGCTAATCTTCAAAGACTAACATATTATTTGTATCTATCTTTGTATATATACATAATATATTTTTATAGATAAATATATTTAAATTTTAGATGTATTAAATGTGAAAATGTTTATATTTAAAAAATAAATAAAATATTTGTGTCCATGTTTATATATTCATGATGGAGATAGTTTTATATTCATATTTTTATTCTTATATAAATTTAAAAATTTTAAGTAAGGAAAATTTTAAGGATTAAATTTTGTAATTTTATTTTTTCATAATGATTTGTAAAAATTTAATAAGTTAATAATATTTTAATTCAAAATTTGACAATTTTTTATAAAAATTATATAACATAGAAATTTTAAAATTTTAAAAAAATATTAAAAAATATTTATAATTAGACTTTAAGAATTAGTAAATTTTGAAATATTTTAACACTTATAAATATAAATCTTTAAATATTTTCATAATTTATAAAAATATTATTAAGACTGGAAATAATTTAGTGAAAATATTAGTTTTCCAAAAAATATTAATTCAAAATCTACATATAACATTGTATTTAAAATATGCTTAATTTTATTTCTTTTGCAATGGTCATTGGTACACCTTTATCACTATATAAGTGTATTGAAAATATAATAATATTGTTTTTGCAAGTGCCATTTGATGTAACTTTGAGTCTATAACAAGAACTTATAAATATGAAATTGTATATTATTTTCATATTTATTGAAAATGATGGAAATATAATATCATATATTTTTTCCAAATATAATTTAAAATCTAATTATTTATTTAAGAAATTTCAAAATTTTATGTAAGACTTGTTATAAATAAAAATGAAATTTATTTTTGGAATGCATTTGCATATTGTTACATATTTATAAGAAATAATGATATTTTAGTTACAAATAATGGCATTTAAAATAAGATGGTGTGTATATATATACTTGTGTGATTTTATATTTATTATTATGTAGTACATCAAAGTTTGGATTAAGGATTTATCACATAGGAAACTTAATAAATCACAAGCTTATTTACTTACCTTTTGATTAAGATTACAATTTTTAGTTTTCAATAATTTATCTTGCACTTAGATGTTGGGAGGGGGTTAAAAGCCAAGAGCCCCTTTTGAGGAGAGAGAATTAATGCAAAATTCAATCATTAAATTTATTTTTTTTAATTGTATTTCATTTTTAAGTTAATATTGTTATTTTCTTTAAAGTTATTGAAGTTGGATCCATATTTTGAGGTAAAAATGTATTCCATTTTTAAGTTAATATTAATATTTTCTTTAAAAATAAAGTTATTGAAGTTGGATCCATATTTTGAGGATGTTTAGTAATGGATTTGATAGAAATTTGGGTATTTATTAATTTTAATCTACTTAAATATTAAACAATCTAAATTTAACACAAGACATAATGTCTATCCCAAGCTTTACATTGTGTCATAAATGAGAGTCGGAACCTAGTGGAAGCTATATTATCACCTCAATTTTTTTTAACAAGACTGGTTTAAATTTATATTAAAAAAAGCTACAACAAAGCTGAATAGCACTCTAGTACAATAATACTAAAAGTTCAGTAGTTATGCTTAAAATTTGCAACTTGATGAGCCCATTCAAATGTGAATCTTATTTTAATATAACTAAGCATGTTACATCTAACTGTATAGGTTTTACAAAAAGTGTCGAGCAACAAAATAAATTTGCATAACATATTTGAAACAAGATTAAGAATGTGCACACTTGCACATGGCATCATCTTGGGCTTAGTTCAAAGGCAATGAATGTTTCCTGTAAATCTTCATGCCTTCCTGAAGTCGATGCATAGTTTCTTCCTCCTTCAAATCTATTGGTAATGATCCAATTGAAGTATTCATGTTGGATTTTATAGAAGTTGAGTCTTTGCTTAGAGAAATAATCATAACCTTCAATTTGGAACATTCTTCTTCTGAGTCCTGTAATTGCTTCTTTTTCTTAACCAAGAAATCCATCATTATAGAATATTGTGAAGTTTGTTGATGTTCCAATTTAATCGTCCTAACAATGACAAAAAATATTGAAGTCTTGTTTCCATTATTTAGATCTTATTGTCTTCTTAAGAACCTCCTATTTTCTTGAATATCCCTCTAGTAGCTATGGGGATGTTTTCCCAATTTACCCACTACAAAGCACAAATTGAATTGTAAATAGCCCAAATCTAGGTTGTAAAGCACCAACTAGGCCTAATTGGTAATTCGAGGTGGACACAAGATAAAATGCAATCTTCTATCTTCAATCTCATCACATAAGTAGCACAATATACACTACTTCCCACACTCAAGTAACATTTGAATTTCCACTAATTTGACATTCACAACACCAAACTATAATCAAGAACCCAAACAAATTTAGTTGAGAGTAAGCCGAGACAAACTTACTAGTGACCGATGACCAATATTCGCTTTCCAAACCTAAATTGGTCTAGTTCTAGGACATAAGGGGAGACCTACAATTTGATCAAAACATATGTAGATGTAACATTTGGCATCATATTTCTCTTAAATAATGACCAAGAATGACAGAAAGACCCATCTCATGTATGCCCCAAGGCTTCTTGATTTGTTCCTAAGAAATGAAAATCCCAAATGGTAAATACCAATTGAACCTCATGAATTCATAACCTTGGATCAGGAGATACAATGGAGTGTGTGAGTTCGAGGCTGTGATGAATCCATTGTCCTATCGATCTGAGTGAAGGTTGTTGCATGCATAATGTGTCATGTTCATTAATGCCAAGATTAAGTGGTTGATTAATACTAAGTGCTTATATGACACTATGGGATAGCGTCGAATATTTTCCCCTCCCCATATTCTAACATTTTTCCTTTAAGCTTGGTTGCTTGGTTTTCTAGATGATTGACATCCTGGTTCAAAGCTCTTAAGATGTGAAAAAAATAAACATATTTAAAGGCTTACATTTCCTTTTTAATTCTTGAGAGGATGCTTGGAAGGACATCATTAGACGGTAGGGCATTAGTTATGAGGTGATGAATGCTAATCATAGAGTCTCCACAGAGTACTATGGTATCATTTTTTGTAGTTGACGCCATCCTCATTCCTTGTAAAAAGCATAAATTCATGCTTTATTATTTAGCATCGTTTGTAATACCCTCATATAGTTTCTTGCTTGAGTTGGATCAAATATTAACCACCTTGAACCTACCAACCCTACATTAGCACCTCACTTTTACCGATCAAGCAAGCCACTCAAATTGATTATATTAAATTATTTCTAGACCCATTCACCAATAAGTGGGTCAAAGCCAAGCTCAAGGGGTTAGCTCAACCAGTGGTTGCCACTGTTGTTATGCATTTGGTTCTAAGCCCACCTCCATTTCTTTTGAATTGTATAGCCCAATAGGCTAGCTCAATTAGTTTGAACACTGTTTTAGGGCAGGGTTCATTGCAGGGTCTTCAATTCAAGCTTTATTAAGTTCCCTATTATAGCAACTGTTGTTGTGATTGATAGTTGAACCATCCTTGATTTGGATTTTTCAGGAAGAGAATTTTGTATTTTAAATTTATAAATAAAATAATTTATAACGATTTTACATTTAAAAGAAAATTAAAAGATTAATAAATTTAAATTTATTATGAACTTTTTTATAAAGTTTATTAAAATAATAATATAATAAGTGTAATTAATTATTTTAAAATAAAAGTTGCAAAATTATGTTAAAAAAAAAAAAAAAACTAAAATCAATTTGAGAAAATAAAATAAATTTAAGTATTTTACTCAATTATATAATTAAGAATATAATTTTTTTAAATAAAATCATTTTAATTATTGAGAAATATAATTTTTTTCATGACAATTTAAAATAATTAAGATTATTATCATTTTTAACAATCAAATCATTTTAATTATTGAGAAATATAAGTTTCTCTCAATTTGTAAATGTGATCATTTTAAAATAATTAAGATTATTATCTGTTTTAGATCCAATCAAATCATTTTAATTATTGAGAAATATAAGTTTTTCTCAATTTGTAAATGTAATAATTTTAAAATAATTAAGATTATTATCTGTTTTAGATCCAATCATTTTAATTATTGAGAAAGATAAGTTTTTTTCAATTTATAAATGTGATCATTTTAAAATAATTAAGATTGTCATTTTTCAAAGTCAATTAATTAATTGAAAAATAAAATCCTTTTCTTACTTTATTACTTATAAATTTGTGGTAATTAAATTACCATTTTTTAAAATTCAAATTCAAATTAAGATTATCATTTTTAAAAACAAGTTAATTAATTGATAAACAAAAAGTTTATCAATTTTTAAAATTCAAATTCAAATTAAGATTATTATTTTTAAAAACAAGTTAATTAATTGATAAACAAAAAGTTTATCAATTATAAATATGATAGTTTTATTCAATTATTTATTTTGTATTTGAATTTTTGTTAGAATTTTATTATTATGATGTTTATTGTAGAGGTTTTCAATATTTTATAAATATCATGATTATAATAATCAAAGTAAATTAATAGAATATTTAAAATTTTATATTTAATTTTGATATTAAAAATATTTTATAATTTTATAATTAATGAATTTTTAATATTTATTTTCTCAGATGAGGTATTAGGGAGGGGAGAAGATGCTAGTAGACATCCCTCACATGTGAGTCACGTGGCAGATAATCCATTGGACACGGCTTTTGATGATGAAAGGTGATGGAAAGATGGAGGGAAAGATAAACAATAGGTTCACCTCATGCCACTTGAACTCTGGAATGATGGTTTTGACGGTAACAAAGTTTGGGAAGGCAATATTTAGCCAATAACCACCTTTAGTAGTTTCATATATACTAGGGACCTCAATGGTGCATGTAATGTATAATATGCTTCACAATCAAGGGAAATTTTGTTATGGCTTAGAATTGCATGAAACAACAAGTAGATGAAGATTACTCATAATGTTCCTTTGAAGTAGGGGATAAGGTGTTCCTTCCTATCTAACCCTATAAGAAGACATCTATCAAATTTAAAGGTCGTTGACACCAAAATTTTATGGCCTATATTAGATTATGCGATGCATTAGATAGGTTTCTTACAAATTAGCCCTTCTAGCACACTCTAAGATCTATCCAATATTTCATGTTTCCTGTTTGAAGAAGGTTATGAGGTAGAATTGTTGAGTTCAAACTACATTACTTGAACTCAATGAAGAGGGATCCATTTGGTTCCAGCTAGAAATAGTTGGCCACCTAAGAGAGTCACGTCCTCTAGTGCACTATCCAAGAAGTTATAATCCATTGGAAGGATATTGTTATGCGCCAAATTCCCAAAATAGAAAAAATAGACAGAAAGAGTAATCTAATTCCTTGAGAATGAAACAAAGAGATAAATAGGAAGCCTCTTTGAGGAGGCAACCTCCTTATAGAATGTATCAAATGTACAAGACAAAATGAGATTACCCTAAAACTAGGTCTCCTAGGTACATATTTTCGAGACAAAGGGTGCAATTTCAATTAAGGTCCTACCCACCATACAATTAAAATTAAGGTCCTAGCCCACAAATAAAGACAATACTAATATAATAATAGAAATGTATTTTCACAATGTATAGGGCTTAACATTACCCTCCCATTTAAACAAGTGTTGTCCTCAACACTTGATTAACACTGGATATTTTTGCGTGAAGAATTCATCCTCCCATGCCGCCTCAAAAATACCAATCCCCTACTTCAAATTTCTTCTCACTAGGATGTTGATTTGCTTGTTGCTTTATCCTATTTTTTTCTATACCTAATTCATCTTTTAGTAGTAGGATAGACTCTTCTTCTTTCTTTATATGGTCCTCCTCTACTTGAACCTTAGATTACTCTTTCAAGGATAATGTGATGGAAGGAGGATTATAGCGATAAAGTGCCATAAATGGTGACTTTTTTATGAAGCATGGAAGATGTGTTGTACCACAATTTTGCTAGGTACAACCACTTGAACCATTGCATTTGTTTATCAAATTCAAAGAAACAAATACACCCTTCTAGGAATTTATTCGCCATCTTAGTTTACCCATCGGATTGAGGATGGTAAGAGGAGTTGTGAGCCAATTGAGTGCCCAAACAAGAAAATATTTCCTTCCAAATACTAATGAAAATTGGATCTCTATCACTTATAATAAACTTGAGGATTTCATGTAGCTTCTAAATTATTTCCATGAATTTTGCAACTATTGTACTTTATTTAAAATGATGGGAAAGAGAGCAGAAATGGGAATACTTTGTGAATCAATCCACTAAGTATACCATGATGGAAGTTTTTTTTTGAATTTGGTAGACTTGTGATAAAATCCATTAAGACCTATTTCTAATGCTAACTTGGTATGTCAAATGGTTGTAGATGACCTAGTATCTTTTTTTTTGTAAGCTGCATGGAAATTTTATATTATAGTACAAAAATATTACAGTCCTCAGGAAAATCCAGATAGATCATATTGGCCCTATACAAGGTGCCATCTTTACAAAACAGAGCATTGTAACCAAGCTTATGGAGATTAACTAGATAGCTATCGAGCAGGAAAGACAGTAAAATACTATAACTCTGTGCAAGCCAGAGTGTACAAAAAGACATCGTAAAAGAACCAGAAATGCAAAGCTCAAGAGCTAGCTTCTGCGCCTTTGGAGTCATGTGTGTCCTCGGAGATGGGGCAGGGTTTGAAGAGATCATCAGTCCACTACTGCTCTGGGAGCTTGAATGGAAGCGGCTCTATTTTGTGCTAAAGAATCACTGCTGCTTCATCTTTTCGAAGGTGCTTGATATGGACATTATCAATTGTAGAAGGTATTGGAAAATAAGTCCTAGGAGGGGAGGCAACTTGCACCACAGCGGCAGCTGGGGAGTCGGGACATGGAATATGGAGAGGAGCAGGAACAGGAACAGGTGCTGGAGTGGCGTCTGTTGAGGCAGCAAGGTCCACATAATTGTGAAGTGAGCTCCCAGTGGCTTGCTCGACTGCGTGAGGCTCAAAACCTTTGTTCACCCCGACCATGCCATCGCTAGTACCAGCCACCGGGCCTTCAGGACCAACACCCAGGGGTGGAGACGGGTGGGGGAATAGAGCATATCTACTTCCTGAGAGACAGGATTCAAGAGCAACAGGAATACCATCTAAATGTGCCATATTGGACCTAGTGTCCATTATGGTCATCTTAGCCACATTCCAGTTAGTAAGCATATCTTCAACCAGAGAACCAAGAAAATTTTTAAGCAGCCGATAGTGGTTCACCTGAGTACCAGGGCTACCGAAGGTGAGAATCTCAG
Source organism: Larix kaempferi (assembly GCA_027924585.1). NCBI lineage: Eukaryota > Viridiplantae > Streptophyta > Pinopsida > Pinales > Pinaceae > Larix > Larix kaempferi. Next base: position 3,033,897 of record BSBM01000334.1, read on the forward strand.
CAACACTCCTGGACTCCCAACCATCCACCAGTCGACGAACCGGCATTGAAACGTTGTCTTTGTAGCCGATGTTGGCTGGAATTTCCTTCTCCACCAACGTATATTTTCCAGTTCCCTGACTGGAACCTCACCGGGAAATGCCTCTGGTGCACTTCATGATCGAATTGGGTAGCAAAAGGACTGAACTCTCTGCAGGTGCCGAGCTCTCCATTGTGGATGCAGACCGGGCATAACCAAGAGGCGTAATGACCGCAGTGGAGCGATCCTGGTTCTTCATAACCCAGCAGGAGCCGTGGAGAGCATAGGAGATCACACGCGAGAGAGTAAATGTGAGTTGATACCAGCTCGGGTGAGAGGACCAGGAAAACAAAGCTGGCATAAATTCCATCCCCCGGGCCATGCGGGCAATTTGATCCATTGCATGTAGGGAGGCTAGATGTATAGGATTCATATTTCTCATTTAATGCATAGCCGAGGAACTGGTGCCGGGAGGAGGAGACGTGTCTCCCCTAGCGACCTTGTTGACAGTGGCGGTGGCACCCGGAGCCGGGGGGTAGATGACCTGGAAATAAAATTTAAGGCCTTCCTAAAAAAAATCCTTCTTGATCTTGTGGTCAATTTTCAATAACCTTGAATTCCCTATAGGAAAAGTGTGCAATTGCAAAAGGACACTATATTTGAGTTAATAACTCTTACATAAATATCAGTGATCGTGGTACCATAGTGAATCATTCTTCCACAAAACATTATCTAATGAAATATGGCCCTCTTGTATTTATTGAATTATCTTGCATGCCTTCTAGTCTTGATTCCATTATGGCCTTGTGTATTCCACCCAATTAGATTTCATAATGGAAATAGAACAAAGTAAGCCCTGTATGTCATCTTCTTTTCTTGAAAGTGCATCTACCACCACATTCTATTTTCTTTTTTTGTGGATAATTTCAAAGTCATAACCTAGAATATTTGCAACTCATTTTTGTTTATCTTTTGAAGATAATGTTGTTCCAAGAAGTAATTATGATTGTCATGATCCCTTCTTACCTTAAAGTTTTTCCTATTAGGTAAGGGAACCTTTTCTTAATTGCATGCAGTATGGCCAACATTTCCTTTTCATAAATTAATTTGAGTAAGTTTTACCTTTAAGCTGACAACATTCAAAGGTAGGGGGCCTTCCTTATTGCATTAAAAATGCACCAATGCCATGCCCTGAGGCATCACATTCCACAATAAAGGTTTTTTGAAGTTAGGCATTGCTAATACATGAGTTGTACACATGGCCACTTTAAGTTTTTCAAAATATTTGGTTTCTTCTCGAGTCCAAGAGAATGCCTCATTTTTCAATACATTGTTAGAGGTGTTTCTATCTAACCATAATTATTGACAAACTCGTGGTAGTATTCTGTCAATCCTAAGGATCCTCTAAAATTCTTCATTTTTTAGGAATTGCCCATTCCATGATATCTTTAGTTTTTTTAGGGTTCCCTTTGACACCTTCATGAGATACAATATGACCAAATATTCCACTCCCTAGACCCAAAAGGAACACTTAGAAGGCTTGGCATATAGTTGGTGCTCCTCCAATAGTTTTGAGACCATGTCAACATGTTCTAGATGCTCTTCCCAATATTTGTTATAGATTAATATATCATCAAAAAATACTAACACAAATTTTCTCAGGAAGGGTTTGAAAATAGAATTCATAAAGCTTTGAAATGTGAAAGGTGTATTGGTAAGGCCAAATGGCATCACCAAAAATTCATAATGACCCTCATGTGTTATGAAGGTTGTTTTTGAAATGTCTTGTTTCCTCATTTTGATTTGATGAAATATAGAACAAAGATCCAACAAAGAAACTGTTGCATGTAATTCATGTAATAATTCATCAATGACAATAATAGAAAACTTACCTTTAATAGTCATCTTATTGATCTCTCTATAATATGTACACACACACCATGAACCTTCATTTCTGTGAACCATTGCCACTATTGCAGAGGAAGCACTTTGGCTAGGTTGGATGATGCCTATATCTAACATTTCTTGAACCATATTCTCAATATCACTCTTTTGTGCATATGAGTACCTATAGGTTTTGGTGTTAGGAGGTGCACTTCTTGGTTGCAAGTGTATAGCATGGTCATGATATGGAGTAGGTGGAAGAACTTTAGATATCTCTCGAAATACCTTCGAATGATTTTCAATAACTTCTTAGACATTCATTGGAATAGGGTGTATAGATGCTTGAACATCTAGTGAGCACAATTGTGCAATTACACCATGATGTCTCATTTTTAGAAATTTTCCCATGTTATTAGAGCTTATCATTTTAAAGGGTTTCCCTAGAATACCTTTGAGTTCAATTTCATTTCCTTCTGAGGAGAATATCACGAAAAGTTCTCGAAAATTAAGAGTCATTGTTCCCAATGATTGTAGCAATTGAACCCTTAGTACAACATCAACGCCACCCATTTGGATTGCAAAAATTGGACTATCTAATAAATACTCCCCCATAGTAATATTAATATAATGGAACATCTATAAACAATTTATGGTACCTCCATCTACAATCATTACTTGAAATTATGGTGTTGGATATAGAAACAAATTGAGAAGTTTGGCTAATTTGCAATTAATGAAGTTATGGGTACCACCAAAATCAAAGAATATTATTACCTTTTTATTTTTGATATATCATTTTATTTAGAGAGTTTGATGTGTGCTAATGCCTACCAATGCATGTGTTGATGTATATGTAACTTCGGAATGTATTTCATATATATTTATTGTACCCTTATTAGAGATGTGTTATTCCTCTATAAGGAAGTGTCGTCATGTGGATTGACAAGTGTCGCAAGTGTGTGTACTTGCCGATGGGTTATTAGACCACCATGTGTGGGGTCGGCCCTGAAATATATATTATATTGTGGATGTACCTAGCTAGACAAGTTGGCCCCATAAGGTCACTGGGCAAACAGGTTAGTATAAATAGAGATCAGGAGATCTCTATTTAGATCATTATGAGAGCCATATCTCTCTCACTCAAAACGTGGCTCACTAGTGAGGAGGAGGATCATATGCTACTAGGAGACTATCTCAGTGTATTTTGGTTGTACTTTGGTTGAGCCATTGCTCTCTCTATCTCTAAGGAAGTTGTGGTGTTTTTCACCTTAGGGTTTTCCCCACGGAAACTCTGTGTCTCTTGTCTCTCCTGCTTTTGATTCTTGTGATGCTTGGCATGCTTATTGTGATTGTTATGCATTGATATACTGTATATGTTATTCTCTCAATGAAGATCCTAGAGTATTGTGAATTAATGCTCAAAATTTAACATGGTATCAAAGCTAACCTGAGAAGAAGACATTTTGCAGTGACGGAAACTTGAGTTTCTTGTTTATTGGGTTTCTCTCCATAGTTTTTGGAAAAGCAGTATAGTAGATTGACTCTATTCATCAAGGAGAATCTATCTGTCCAACCAAAATTCAATTCTGAGGATTTTCAGATTTGGCCCTAAAAATTAGGGTTTCCACAAAAATAGGATTTTCTGAAATTTGAAGACATAGCTGGAAGCTCCTTACAAAAATCGAAGTTTAGAGCTTTGGATCGATATTTTTGCTTGGGTAGATCTCCGGGAAACTCAAGCCCTAATTCAGGGCTCTCCTTAGTGAACCCGAGAGGACAAAAAGACAAATTTGAAGGGTAAAGCTTTGCTGATCTCAAATTCTGAATACACCAAGCTGATCAGCTCATCAAGGCGCATCTTTCTATCCTTTCAGAAAATTGAAATTCACATTTTAAATTTTTAGGGTTTTTTCGACAAACCCTAATCCGGGACCAGATCCAGTTTTCAGCATTTCAAGTGGTAAGACCTAAATCTTTTATATTTCCATTTGAAGTACTCTTTAAGATGTCTCACCACACCAAGCTTGAGGATAAGCTTGAAGGAGCTGATAACTTTCGAGCTTGGAAGTATAGGATTGAGTTAATCCTGGAAGAGAATGAGTTGGACTCATATGTAAAAGAAGACATCCCTATCCCAAAGGATGAAGAGGCTAAGGTATTGCATAAGAAAAACTTGGTCAAGGCAAAGAGAATCATTGCTGATTCTATCAAGACCATCTCATACCCCATGTGTCTTCTCTAAAGACACCCAAGGAGATGTTTGACTCTTTGACCAAGCTATTTGAAGGGAAGAACATAAATCGGAAGATGACCCTGCGGAACCAATTAAAAGGAGTAAAGTTTCGGAATGGAGAAACCATTCAATCTTATTTTTCAGGGGTCTCCCAGATCAAGGAACAACTAGAAGCAGTGGATGAAATGGTGGAGAATGGTGAAGTGGTGATGACCACTCTAAATGGCCTACCCAGGTCATGGGATTCCTTAATTCAAAAAATTTGTGCAAGGAAGAAGTTGATCTCCTTCAACAAATTGCGGGAAGAATGCTCTCAAGAAGAAGCTAGGCTTGTGGCCCGAGAAGAAAAGATGGGAAATGAAGATCAAGATCTCACAACACATACCAGGAAAAGCAAGTCCAAGAAGGAATCATCTCATAACAGGAGATTCTCACACCGCCATTATCATAAAGATAAGAAAGATCTCAGATGCTTCAATTGCAATGAGAAGGGACACTTTGCTTCAGATTGTCCCAAGAAGAAGAAAGACAACAACAACAACTTCAACAAGAAGAAGAAGAATAACAAAAGAAGATATCATGCTCATGCTGCCGAAGATGATGAACCCCCAATGAAGAAGGCTAGGGTAGAAAGTGATAGCGATGATGACTCATCAAGTGAAGAAGAATATGTTCTAATTTATGCTCTCACACGTACTATCTCCCATGGTTGTAATGATTGGTTGATTGAAAGTGGGGCTTCCAAACACATGACTAGGTTTAAGGAATCTTTTGTGAATCTATCTGAACATGAATCACCCCATAAGGTGAAACTTGGGGATGAATATCAATACCCAATCAAAGGAAGTGGTGAAGCCTCCTACAACCTAGATTCTGGAAAATCTTTGAAGATGAAAGAAGTCCTTTATGTACCTGGGCTCAAGAAGGACTTACTCTCCATCTCTGCATTGGATGCAAAAGGTATGAGGGTTGCATTTGTGGATGGCCAAGTCCTAATGTGGCCAAAGGGAAGAACATAGATGATGCAGTAGTGATTGGATAGCAAGAGGGAGGTTTGTATAAATTGAAGGGACAACCTGAACATGCCATGTTACATGAATCCATGGAGCCAAGTGAACTTTGGCATAGAATACTTGCTCATATGCACTATAAGGCACTTCTAATTGCAAGCAAGGCTGTAGAGGGTCTTCTTGAAATCAAGACCAAACATGAAGGTGTTTGCAAAGGATGTGCAAAAGGTAAGAACATTAAGAAGGCTTTCCCAAGCAGTGAAAGCAAGGAAAAAGACATCCTGGAAATCATCCACTCAGAGGTATGTGGTCCTATGTCATCCAGTTCTCTGAGTGGGTATGTTTACTATGTCTCATTTATTGATGACTTCTTCAGGAAGACTTGGGTATACTTCTTGAAGAACAAAGATGAGGTGTTTAATAAGTTCAGGGAATTCAAAACCTTGATGGAGAATCAAACTGACAAGAAGATCAAAACATTCAAATCCAACAATGGTGGAGAATTCACCTCAGGTGACTTCAAGAAGCTTTGTAGTGATTCAGGGATTAAGAGGGAGTTGACTGCTCCTTATAATCCTCAACAGAATGGAGTTGCAGAAAGGAAGAACAGAACAATCATGAAAGTAGCAAGGGCAATGCTGCATGACCAGGATCTACCTATGCATCTATGGGCAGGAGCAGCTAGAACAGCTGTATATGTGCAGAACAGAACACCCCACAAGATATTGGACAACAAGACACCAGAAGAGGTCTTTTTTGGTAATAAACCTGAAGTCAGTCATCTCAGAATATTTGGTTGTCCAGTATACACTCGTGTCCCAAAGGAAAAGAGGACTAAACTAGATCCTTCAGGAAAGAAGGGTATCTTTGTGGGTTACAGTGAAAGATCGAAGGCTTACAGAATTTACTTTCCAGGGTTCAAGAAGATTGATGTCAGCAGGGATGTAACATTTGATGAAAACTCAGCATTCATCAAATCAAGGAAGGCACCTATCGAAATTTATGAAGAACCTAAGGAAACTAGATTTCAAGATACTACCATGACTGAAGCAGTTCCAAAAGTTGTTCGTGAGTTTGAAGATCCGCAAGAACCTGTAGATCCACCCCATGAGGATAACTCTCACAAGAGGAAACCTGCATGGGCTAGATAGCTCATTCAAGATGCAGAAAGATTTGGCATTCCAGAAGAAGAACATAGAGCAAAGAAGAGAACCAGATCACATACCAGCTATGTTGCTTTACTCTGTGACATTTTGAACAAAGAACCTTCCAGTTATGAAGAAGCAGCGGAAAAGAAAGAATGGAAGGATTCCATGGATGAGGAATACCGATCAATAATGAAGAATGATGTTTGGGATGTTGTCCCAAGACCTAAAGAGAAGTTTGTTGTGACTTCCAAATGGATCTACAAAATCAAGCATGCTGCAGATGGCAGTGTAGAAAAATACAAAGCAAGATTCGTAGCTCGTGGCTTCTCTCAGAAAGAGGGAATAGATTATGAAGAAACTTTTGCACCTGTAGCCAGGTATACTTCCATCAGAACAGTACTTGCCCTGGCTGCAACAATGAAATGGAAAATACACCAGATGGATGTCAAGATTGCTTTCTTGAATGGTGTAGTTGAAGAGGAAGTATATGTGGAACAACCACTCGGTTTTGAAATACATGATAGGGAGTCATATGTGTGCAGATTGAAGAAAGCCTTGTATGGCTTGAAGCAAGCTCCCAGAACTTGGTATGGTAGGATGGACAGTTTCCTATCTAGTTTGGGCTTTACCAAGAGTAAAGCAGATTCCAACCTTTACTACAAGCTTGAGGAAGGGAATCCTGTGATTCTACTCCTATATGTGGATGACTTATTTGTAATAGGAGATGACAGATTGATTGCAGATACTAAGAGGAAGCTTGCTACTGAGTTCGATATGAAAGATTTGGGAATGATGCATTATTTCCTAGGTATGGAGGTGTGGCAGAGTGCAAGTGGGATCTTCCTTGGTCAAGGGAAGTACACAGTAGATATCCTGAAGAGATTCGGGATGATGGATTGCAAGGCCATGGCCACACCTATGGCATCGAATCTGAAGCTTCTATGTGATGCTTCATCTGAGCCGGTTGATGTCTCTATGTATCGTCAGATGATTGGGTCCTTGATGTACCTGACGAACACGAGACCAGATATTTGCTTTGCGGTGAACACATTGAGTCAGTTCCTGACAGATCCGATGAGTGTTCATTTGGTTGCTGTAAAGCATGTTCTGAGGTACCTGAAGGGTACAGTGGATTATGGGCTCAAGTATGAGGCGAATCAAAAGTTTAACCTGCAGGGTTATGTTGATTCAGATTGGGCTGGCAGTGCTGCAGGTAGGAAGAGAACATTTGGGTGCTGCTTTAGTATGGGATCATGTGTGATCTCTTGGTTTAGCAGGAAGCAGTCCTATGTAGCACTGAGTATAGCTGAGGTAGAGTATGTTGCAGCCTATTCAGCTAGTTGTGAGGCAGTATGGCTACGGAAGCTACTGTCTGAGTTATTTGATCTCCTGTTGGATGCTACTAGTGTCTTTTGTGATAACTAGAGTTGTGTGAAGCTATCTAAGAACCCAATGTGTCATGATAGGTCGAAACACATAGAGATCAAATATCACTATATCAGGGATATGGTGCACAGAGGAGCTGTGAAGCTCCTGTACGTTGCGACGGACGAGCAGATTGCAGATGTGCTGACAAAGCCACTAGCCAGGGTGAAGTTCGAGTACTTCAGGGAGAGGCTTGGTGTTCTTCAGATTGATGACACTTCGAGGAAGAAGTGATGGACACATTTGCTGAAGCCATTCCAAGCATGTTGGAAGGAGGATCCTTCACATGGCTGTGGATGTAAGCACTGGATGATGAGCATCAGGATGATGTTCTGGTTTCTGCATTGTATGATCAGTTGGATCATTTATATGTATATGTATGTATGCATCATGTTGGATGTTGGATATGATCAGTTGGATCATTTATATGTATGTATGCATAATGTTGGATGCTGGATATGATCAGTTGGATCATTTATATGTATGTACGCATCATGTTGGATGCTGGATATGATCAGTTGGATCATTTATATGTATGTACGCATCATGTTGGATGCTGGATATGATCAGTTGGATCATTTATATGTATGTACGCATCATGTTGGATGCTTGGACCATGTATCTGTATATGTATTAGGTGGATACATTGTATGATCAGGTAGATCATGTATGTTGATATGTATCATGTATTTATATTTGTATCAGGTGGATACACTGTGTGATCAGGTGGATCATGTATGCTGATATGTATCAGGTAGATACTTGGTATGCATCAGGTAGATGCATTGTATGATCAGGATGATCATGGATGATGAGCTTTAGGATGTTGCTCCAAATGACATGCGTCAGGACGATGCAGTGATGATGATTAGGATGATCATGTGTACATCAAGATGATGTATGGTGAGTATCAGGTTAATACTCTGTGGCCATGGAACAGGTTGTGCAGATAAACATGTAATTTGTGCCTTGGGAGATTTGCAGATAGTCTTTCGAGGTTTTGCCTATGGCATGTAATTTGTACCCTGGGATATCTGGCAAATGCTCTTTCGAGGTTTTGCTTGGGAGGACATATAATTTGTGCCCTAGGAGATCTGCAGATAGTCTTTCGAGGTTTTGCCTATGGCATGTAATTTGTGCCTTGGGATATCTGGCAGATGCTCCTTCAAGGTTTTGTCCTATGGCATGTAATTTGTGCCCCAGGAGATCCGAAAGGTTGAGTCGTGTGCTCGTAATCAGTCCTAGGATGCTCTTTCGAGGTTTTTCCATGACCACATGTAATTTGTGCCCTGGGAGATCCGATAGGTTGAGCCTTGTGCTCGTAATCAGTCCTGGGATGCTCTTTTGAGGTTTTGTGGTGACCACATGTAATTTGTACCCTGGGAGATCTGATAGGTTGAGCCTTGTGCTCATAATCAGTCCTGGGATTCTCTTTCGAGGTTTTGTGGTGGGGTCACATGTAATAAGTCTTGGAGATCTAGACAGGATGAAAAAGGCCTCAGATGCTCTTTAGGGTTCTTGCTAGTCAAGAGACTCTTTTAAGGTTTTGTGACGCACGTAATAAGTCCTGAGATTTCCATAGTATGGCCAGTGATGATGAAGACCTGCAGGTGGTGGGCCTACATCCAGTATGAAAAAGGACTGGCTCTGTAGAACTTCCTATGACGAGTAGAGTCAGAGATTGGTTGAGATAGCAGGAGCAGTGACGGTGATCCCGAGAAGAAGACTTGTCTAGCAGACCTATGTCGAGAAATACATTCCTAGTTAAGAGGGAGTGTTGATGTATATGTAACTTCGGAATGTATTTCATCTATGTATTTCATATATATTTATTGTACCCTTATTAGAGATGTGTTATTCCTCTATAAGGAAGTGTCGTCATGTGGATTGACAAGTGTCGCAAGTGTGTGTACTTGCCGATGGGTTATTAGACCACCATGTGTGGGGTCGGACCTGAAATATATATTATATTGTGGATGTACCTAGCTAGACAAGTCAGCCCCATAAGGTCACTGGGCAAACAAGTTAGTATAAATAGAGATCAGGAGATCTCTATTTAGATCATTCGGAAAGTTATATCTCTCTCACTCAAAAAGTGGCGCACTAGTGAGGAGGAGGATCATCTGCTACTAGGAGACTATCTCAGTGTATTTTGGTTGTACTTTGGTTGATCCATTGCTCTCTCTATCTCTGAGGAAGTTGTGGGGTTTTTCACCTTAGGGTTTTCCCCACGGAAACTCTGTGTCTCTTGTCTCTCATGCTTTTGATTCTTGTGATGCTTGTCATGCTTATTGTGATTGTTATGCATTGATATATTGTATATGTTATTCTCTCAGTGAAGATCCTAGAGTATTGTGAATTAATGCTCAAAATTTAACAACATGGAAAGATATGCTTGGAGTAATATCTTCAATATCTTGATCCTCTTGAGATTGTTCTAGTTTTGGATCTTCTTCCTCTTCACAATCTATGTAGAATAATTTCTTCTCACTACACTTATGCCCATTACTGTACTTGTTGTCAGAGTTGAAACATAATCCATTTTCTCTTCTTCCCTCCACTTGTTGAGGTGTCAACCTTATAGGCTGAGTGACTTTGGGGGAGGGACATTTCCCTCTCTATAGGTGTTAGTAGTATCCCTTCTATTTCTATATATTACTTTCAAATTTTCTTACCAAACTAAAATCATTCTCCAATGAATTAGGTTCAAAGAGATGTGCCTTGTGTTGAATGATATTCTTTAAAGTGCCCATAAAGAGATCCATCAAATTATCCTCTTGAATGTTCTTCACTCAAAGACTCAACTTTTGAAACTATTTAATGTGCTCTATAACTAGACCTATTTTCCTAAGTTTTATTAATTGGCTAGAGAAGGTGTTACTCTTAATATCCCCATAATGTGCTATTAATTCATCTGTAAATATAGAACAAGAGACAGTAAAGTCCTTTTATGGTCACAAATCCATTGGTACCACACAAATTGATTAGATTCTAAATACAAAGATGCAATAGTTACCTTTTGTAAAGTTAGAAGTTGGTGTAGACAAAAGAATTGCTCCATGTAGAATATCTACATTATTGGATTAGTGTCATCAACTTTCTCATATCAATCTTGGGAATGTAGTTACTTGGTCCCAAGTTGAACCCACTATTATGTGGATCATAGAGTAATGAGCAATTGGGTTTCTGGGACTCAAGGCTCTTGCTCTCTAAGTATAATAGAATTTTCTCTTGTTATGGTTGGGACTCCACCATTTTTTCCTCCTTATCCTCTTCTTGAGGAGTTGAGTTTTGGGTAAGTAGGTTTCTTATATCCTTCACAAGTTCCCCCCTCATATCATCAAGGTTTTTTTTTGTCAACTTGGATCCCCTTTGAATTTTTGGAAATCAAGTTGCATATCCCATTTGAATGTTTAGAATTCATTCTTATTTACCATATTTATGATTTACACCGTTCTTATCATTGTATTTTCATTGTTTTCTACTCTATTGATAAGCTGGATGCCTCAAATTTCACATCATCATGCTCATCTTATTTCATGGATGAGCCTTCAAGAGGTTTAGCGGGTGTATAAATTTTTGCTCCACCTCTTCCCAATTGATTGTACTAACATTTTCTAGATTTATTCTCTATTTACTATTTATCACGCCTTTTGAATCCCAAAACAAATATTCCGATGAAAAGTTGTGCAAGTTCCAAGTTAACATACCTTTAAAAACTCTAGTTTGTAGGTTGTCCTGTTGGCCAACCCTTCTTCTAAATTATATATGAAATTTTGAACCTCCTGAGTCTGAAATTTCACCCTGTAGTATCCTAGCATGTTTTCTCTGCAATGCAATATGTTTGACCAAATTCTCATGTGCCAAGAGAAAGTTATGGTAACTTTCTGAAAACTTGTTGTTTTCATCCCTTTTAGGAGAGTAAAATTGTATGGTTTGGCACATGTCTTAATTTCCTTCTCTGCTTCTAATTTTTTTGCCACAAACAATATGCTCCATCTTCTATCTAATGCAACAGGTGGCACTCAATTTGGAGTCCTCAAGATTCAAATATAATAGTTTTACCTAGAATTCTTGCTTGATACTAATTTTGGACTAATAAAAAACCCTAACTTCCACAAACCATAACAGTTCCAAACTTATAATGAAACATGACTTAAGATTGTTATCATAGGTACTTTTCTCTTTATTTTTAGAATCCTCAAAAAAATTATATCTGATAGTGAAAATGGCTCCGATATGTTATGCTCCAAATTCCCAAAATAGCATAAAAATAGAAAGAAAGAGTAACTTAATACCTTGAGAATGAAATAAAGAGATGAATAAGAAGTCTCTTCTAGCGGGGGGGGGGGGGGTCCTTATACAATGTGTCAAATGTACAAGACGAGATGAGATGATCATAAAACTAGGTCTCATTGGTGTGTGTGTGTGTGTGTGTGTGTGTGGAATACAAAGGGTACAATTATAATTAAGGTCCTATTTGACAATACAATTACAATTAATGTCCTAGCCGACTAATAAAAACAATACTAATAAAATAATAGAAATGTAATATCACAATATATAGGGATTAACATATATGCAACCAAAAGATGCTACTTGGAAACCATTAGCCATTTTGCAATAGTTTCCCATCTCCAGCCTTGAGAACAATGTTGCTTTCGAAGGGGGAGGGCATGTTAGTGTCCTACCCTAACCCCTCTACTTGAGGATACTTGGGAGTACTTTATTGATATATGAGTCCGTCTTCTTTGAATAAGACCTATTAGATAGTTAGTTGTTAGTTACTCAATGTAAAAGTATCCTCTTTATTAATTAAGATGTCTTAAGTGGTCGACCCTCTTTAATAGTGGGACCATTGGTAGTTAGGGTTTTTCTATTAATGCACTTTATATAGAGTAGAAGGTTGGGTAAGGTGATCAAGGATTGTTATTGTGTTTGAAGCTCTACATATAGGAGGTTTCCCCTCGAATAGGCAAGGGAATGTTGCTATCACTTTTGGATACAACTAATACAAGAGGTTTTTCTCAAGTTTTATCTATTTCTCTCTTGTGTTTTATGTTCAGTATTGTTATTTTATGACATTCTATTATTTTTCTCTGTAATTCCAAGGTTAGGTACATTACATTCATTTGGCCTTCCATATACCAAATGCCTCATTTACCCAGAATGATGGTTGTTCACATTATCAATAAATAACATCCCTCCCAGTGGCCCATTCACTACCTTCATTCCAACTAGCATGATTCATCCTTCATCAAAATGCTAGTAACCCCTTCACTTCTAATGGTGTGAGTTACTAAGTGTGAAAACCCTTCATTTGAAGTGGTTCAAGTTTTCATTCAATTCAATGATCGTGATTACCCATCACTCAAAAATTGCAATTCACCTCATTGAAACTAACGTGACCATACTTTCTTCTACATGTGTGATTACCCTTTGTTAACAATCGTGAATCTAACCTTCCAGTGTACGGTGGAAATCCTTCTAATAATTGTGATTTCCTTCTTTTCAATAGATGCAATTGGTCTTCCATCAATGTAATGTGAACTCCCATCACGTCCACTACTATGATTATCCTCATTCCAAATGTTGTAACCTTATCATTTGCTTATGACTTTCCTTCAATGCAAAGCTTGTGACATCACTCACCCCATTAAGTATATATGATTATCATTCAATTATGCAATCACCCTTTATTCCAATTAATGTGCTCACCCTCAATCCAAATGATTGTGAGCTCACTTGCTTCAATAAGTGTGATTTGATATGTGTATGTGTTATTTACCTTGGTAATGATTACCTTCACATACATAACTATGAATGTATAAGTGAATTGAGATAACCCCTTAGGACATCCTTTCATATACAATTAGTTGATCATATAGTAAATTATAGATCTCCTTCTTATGTAGCAAATGATTAGGTATGTTATCCTTTTGAAAAGTGTGTATACTTTGCATTGGAAATAAACACCAACCCCAAGGGTCAACACTTCCTCTCGTTGTGAAAAAATTGACCATACACCAAATGCTACATTTATTGGTTCATCTTCTCACTAATGGTAGTGACTCTTCACTCTAATGGTGCGATTAACCTCGTTTCCAATGTGGTGTGAGTTACCAAGTCCAAGAGCCCTTTACTTAAAGTGGTGCGAGTTACTATTTGCCTCAATGACCACGATTGTCCATCGTTCAAACCATTAATATTTCCTTCATTGAATTTGGTGCCACCCTACTCACTTCTGTAGTTGTGATTGCGTGATTGTGCTCCGATAATAGTGGTGCGACTAACCTTCCAATGTATGGCTGATTGTGATTTCCTGCATTTCAATGGAAGCGGTTGGTCTTCCCTCAAGGCAGTGTGACTTATGTTCGTGTCACTTGAACAGGAGTGATTTCCTACATTTCCACTTGTGCGAGTTCCCTTCCTTAGAGTGAGTGGATGGGATAATGTTTTTCCTCCATTTCGATCAAAATCTCGCTTGGTAATTGCAATTTCAACAATCTCAAATCGTATTTCTAGACTAAAGGTTGTGCTCTAAAACTGTCTAGATGGTTGAAATCGTAATTTGAACAATGGAAATCATCATTTGAATAATTCTTCTTATACTAGATATCGGCAGATATAGGGCGATTTGAGTGCCTCGCATCACACACCATGAATGGCTTCAAGTACTTTCACATACATAGTTACAAATGCATTCAAGTGAATGGGTGTGATTTCATGCAATCAAATAACTACAATTTGTCTTCCATCCACGATTGCGATCTTGTTCATCTTGGAGTCATGGCAAGTTCCTCTCATTCTTATTAGTAGGAATTACTCCTTTAAAAGTCATTAAAACTAATTTAATTGCAATAGTAGCAATAGTTTAAACATGCTACGGTTTGAAATTTTTTTGTCATATTTTTTCAATTATTTTAGTTTAAAATTCGACCAAAAATTTAAAAGAGTTGTCGGAATTTTATATATTAATTGTTGAGATAGCACAATCTAGTTGCAAATAGGGGTATTTGAGGGGGTTAAATTTATTTATGCATTTAAAAGTGTAATTTAAGCAATAAAAAAGTACAATTTAACCAAAGATTGTATAATCGAATTTGAGTGATGACAATGAGAAAAAATCTAAATCATATAATTTTTAGACTATTCCAATCTAGTTAAACATATGCATTGTAATTCCATTTATTACACAATCCTTTTTAAAGCAATCCATCATCCAAAATCTCTTGTAAAAATAACATAATTAATGAAGCATAGGATCCATCCCATTTACCAATTGAAATTGTTCATAAGACACAACCGTTTTGGGTTCCAATTCAAAATGATGATTTTTGGTTCATTGTGTTTTTTATGAACGGTGTCGACACAAAAAATTAACTCGAGAAAACAAAACACATACGGGTTAATTTTTTTTTTTAAAGACATAAACATTGATTAATTAATGTTATGTAATTCTTTACAACTCAATGTTACTTTGCAACTTGCTATCTCCATTGGTATTCACAAGATCTAGGTCATTGGCGACTCGAAAATGTCCATCACATGGTTGCAGCACCAAAGACCTCTTCTTAATATCTATCTCCGACCCATCTATGATGAGATCGTGATCCTCTCATATCTCTTTGAGACTATTTCCTATCAACATGTTTTCAGAGAGCAGAATTCAACAACCGATGGGTTATCTAAAATTGGTTTACAGTTGGGTGACGGACACTGGAAACGATGGATATGTGCCAGGGATACCATAGAAGAAGATGATCCTAGCCCCATCCCCTTCTAGTTTTCATTCGTCCTTCTGATTATGCTTAAAAGATTATTTGCTATCAATAGGGATTTTTTGGATTTGTTTTGCTCTTTTTTCTGATATGATGTTAAATTGCTGCTTCAAACCACCCTTTTGGAAACTATCATCCTATGATGAAGATGTTTAGCTAATATGTATTTAAGACCATTGGCCATGAAGAAAGTGATACATCTTAGCATAATGTGTTATGAGATTTTTTCCCTTGAAAAAAAAACTCAATGTCACATCTATCCAATGTTTGCATATGTAACTTATACATTTGCAACCTGTCATTTGATCGACAACATTAGACCATTGTGTTTAGAGGTGATAGCATATAACATGCCCGATCAGCATGTGTTTTGATGTCATGTTGATTAATCGGCATTCATACATTTATTAAATGTCAAGTGTAATGTCTATTAATTAATGTTTAGGAAAAATAAATTTAAAAATAGAACATGGTATGGCTTTCGCATTCATTAAAGGATGTTATTGAGGTGATTACCATGTCATGTTAACATTGATTAATCAAGATTTATGGAAAAAAAAGAATGCATATTGTATTGATTAACTAATGTAGTGTACATTGAAAAATAGACACTTGTTTCGTGGCGTCTCACTAATATCTTTCGAATAATGTTTCAATATGAAATTGACATTTGTAATATTGATTTAAGGTTGATTTAAGGTTAAAAAATGATTCTAAATGTAGTAGTGAAGAGAAATTTTTTTATTTCTTTTTGTTGTTTATGAGTTAACAAGTTGTGAGAATCATTAGTATTACAAATATTGTAACGTTAAGATCTAATATAAGTACAATATTCTAAGAGAAAATGGTTTTCATCATCCATTGGGAAAATGGCGACACTTACTATTATGGAGAATCAAGGTATGGCCATAATTATATAATCCACTCAATCATTATAGATTCCATAGATAAGGGCTCAACAAAAGCATCATGTCACTTACATGAATTGAACCTAGGTGGGAAGGATAACAAACATTCCTCCCAACTACCCAAACTACATCCAATAAACTACTCAATAAACAACTTCACTGATTTCATTAAACAAAAAATCAAATTTTTCAACAATGAAAAAACACCCATTCCTTATAGATCCATTGAATTATGAAAAACAATTCCAATACTAACTAATTATTTTAAAATTGAAATGAAAAAACACCCACTCCTTATGGATCCATTGAATTATGAAAAACAATTCCAATACTAACTAATTATTTTAAAATTGAAAGAAAAAAAACTTAAGAGTATTAAATAAAAAATAATATAATTGCACCAACTTATAATAGTGGGATGGAAGGGAGAAATTAAATTAAAATTTTGAATTTAATATGCTCTATCGCACCCCACTATTATAAGGTGGGTTATACCTAATCTATAAGGCATGTGACCTATATGTGTAGGATAAAAGGGGAATCGATATACACAAATTTTGAGTTGTATAATATACAAGAAGGGTACATATATGTATGTACCAAAAGGGTCCATACATATTATTACACAACCTCTTCATTATTGTATGAACCATATTCATTATTTTTAATTAACTATGATATCATGTTCATTATTTTTAATTAACTATGATATCATGTTATGTTTGGTAATGAATGATCATTATCATAAAAATACACCACCTTTATTAGTAATGAATTATCATTTTCAGAAAGTTACACCACCTTTATTAGGTGCAAACAATATTGTATTGCTTTGAAATCAATGCTCAATCTTCCCATGATTATTATTTAAGGGGCTGAAATTGAATAGTAGTATGCCTTACATCTCATTATGCTCTAGTTATTAGTGATGCCATGAGACATCAAATATGACATAAATATAATTTAGTAAGGGGCACCCCTAGGTGTGGTACATGCATCTTTTAAAATAATTATTCTAAATACATTGAACTGTAAAATAATTTTAATATCAATATTTATAAAGTAACCGAAAGAGAGTGCTTATAAAGAAGAGAGTACATAGATATTAATTTAAAAACAAATGAACATAATATATTTCAAGAGCACATTACATGTGTTATGAGGTTACATCAAATGTGGATTTCAAGTAAGTGCTCAGAAGATATAGTAATTTTTTAAAACATTTGATTAGGAATCTTTCCACCCCGTGAACACTATCAACTAACCTCTGTATGACACAAGGCCATGTTAGTATAAATGGTTAATGATTGATATAAATTAGTGTATTAGTAAAGCACAAGAGTCAAATGACACTTTATTCATAATATGTCAACATTAAAAGCTCAAGAGTCAGATGACACTTCAATTTTAAGTGGTCAACATTAACTAGACTCGTTTTACATTTGTTGATTGGCCAATTGGTAATGAATGAGTTCGTTTCCATTACTATATAGTATAGCAATGTGAGTATTGGAGATATTATCATTAATATTATACGATTTACTTTGTTAGTTTTTTTTATAATAAGTATTAATAAATTGTTTAATTATTAGTATGAGTTTGTTTAATTGGTTAATGTTGTTAGTTATGTGGTTATTATCATATTAATATGTATCTAGTTCAAATCTTTTTGGATGGGACACATAACTACATGCAAATTTATTTGTTAAGGATTATATATGGAAAAGTATTCATTGAATTTCTCCATTATAATTGGATGTTTAAATTATATTTATATACACATTAATATTTAAATTATATTTATATATACATTAATATTAATTAGTGTGAAAAAACATTTTTCTATTATATTTGGATACTTAAATTATAGATATAAATTTTATTAAGTAAGATAAGTTTTATAGGAGTCTTTATCATAAATTTGGTAACAAATTATAAAGCTAAATTTCACTATTAAAATATATATCCACTATGAGTCGATATTTAAAACATAGATATAAATTTTATTAAGTAAGATAAATTCTATAGTAGCACTTTATAGAGGAGTCTTTACCACAAATTTGGTTACAAATTATGACGCTAGATTAAATTTTATATATATATATATATATTAATGTGAAAAAACATTTTTCCACTATAATCGGATACTTAAATTATAGATATAAATTTTATTAAATAAGATAAACGCTATAGTAATACTTTATAGAGGAGGAGTCTTTACCACAAATTTGGTTACAAATTATGAAACTAGATTTCACTATTAAAATATATATCCACTATGATTGGATACTTAAATCATAGATATAAATTTTATTAATTGAGATAAATTCTATAGTAACACTTTATAGAGAAGGAGTCTTTACCACAAATTTGGTTACAAATTATGACACTAGATTAAATTATATATATATATATATATATATATATATATATAAATGTGAAAAAACATTTTTCCACTATAATTGGATACTTAAATTATAGACATAAATTTTATTAAGTAAGATAAACTCTATAGTAACACTTTATAGGGAAGGAGTCTTTACCACAAATTTGGTTACAAATTATGAAGCTAGATTTCACTATTAAAATATATAATCATTATTATTGGATACTTAAATCATAGATATAAATTTTATTAAGTAAGATAAATTCTATAGTAACACTTTATAGAGGAGGAGTCTTTACCACAAATTTGGTTACAAATTATGAAGCTAGATTATATATATATATATATATATTAATTAATTAATTAATGTGATAAAACATTTTCCCACTATAATTAGATACTTAAATTATAGATATAAATTTTACTAATTATACTTAAATTATAGATATAAATTTTATTAAGTAAGATAAACTCTATAGTAACACTTTATAGAGGAGGAGTCTTTACCACAAATTTGGTTACAAATTATGAAGCTAGATTTCACTATTAAAATATATAGCCACTATGATTCGATACTTAAATCATAGATATAAATTTTATTAAGTAAGATAAATTCTATAGTAATACTTTATAGAGGAGGCGTCTTTACCACAAATTTGGTTACAAATTACGTCGTTATATATATATATGTATGAAAAAAAAAATCCACTATAATTAGATAATTAAATTATAGATATAAATTTTATTAAGTAAGATAAACTCTATATTAATACTTTATAGAGGAGGAGTCTTTACCACAAATTTGGTTACAAATTATGAAGCTAGATTTCACTATTAAAATATATATCCACTATGATTGGATACTTACATCATAGATATAAATTTTATTAAGTAAGATAAATTATATAATAACACTTTATAGAGGAGGAGTCTTCACACAAATTTGGTTATAAATTATGACGAAACATTTTCCACTATAATTGGATACTTAAATTATAGATATGAATTTTATTAATTAAAATAAACTCTATAGTAACACTTTATAGAGGAGGAGTCTTTACCACAAATTTGGTTACAAATTATGAAGCTAGATTTCACTATTAAAATATATATCCGATACTTAAATTATATATATAAATTTTATTAAGTAAAATAAATTCTATAGTAACACTTTATAGAGGAGGAATCTTTACCACAAATTTTGTTACAAATTATGAAGTTAGATTAAACTATAATTATATATATATATATATATATATATATTAATGTGAAAAAACAATTTTCCACTCTAATTGGATACTTAAATTATAAATATAAATTTTATTAAGATAAACTCTATAGTAACACTTTATACAGGAGAGTCTTTACCACAAATTTGGTTACAAATTATGAAGCTAGATTTCACTATTAAAATATATATCCACTATGATTGGATACTTAAATTATAGATATAAATTTTATTAAGTAAGATAAATTCTATAGTAACATTTTATAGAGGAGGAGTCTTTACCACAAATTTTGTTACAAATTATGACACTAGATTAAATTATATATATATATATATATATATATATATATATTAATGTGAAAAAACATTTTTCCACTATAATTGGATACTTAAATTATAGATATAAATTTTATTAAGTAAGATAAACTCTATAGTAACACTTTATGGAGGAGTCTTTACCACAAATTTGATTACAAATTATGAATCTTTACCACAAATTTGGTTACAAATTATGAAGCTAGATTTCACTATTAAAATATATATCCACTATGATTGGATACTTAAATCATAGATATAAATTTTATTTAGTAAGATAAATTATATAGTAACACTTTATAGAGGATGAGTCTTTACCACAAATTTCGTTACAAATTATGAAGCTAGATTAAATGTTATATATATATATATATATATATATATATATATATATATATATATATATATTAATTAATGTGAAAAACAATTTTCCACTATAATTGGATACTTAAATTATTATAGATATAAATTTTATTAATTAAGATAAACACTATAGTAACACTTTATAGAAGAGGAGTCTTTACCACAAATTTGATTACAAATTATGAAGCTAGATTTCACTATTAAAATATATATCCACATATATATCCACTATGATTGGATACTTAAATCATAGATATAAATTTTATTAAGTAGGATAAATTCTATAGTAACACTTTATAAAGGAGGAGTCTTTACCACAAATTTGGTTACAAATTATGATGCTAGATTAAATTATATATACATAGTAATAGTAATGTGAAAAAACATTTTTCCATTATAATTGGATATTATAGATATAAATTTTATTAAGTAAGATAAACTTTATAGTAACACTTTATAGAGGAGGAGTCTTTGCCACAAATTTGGTTACAAATTATGAAGCTAGATTTCACTATTAAAATATATATCCACTATGATTGGATACTTAAATTATAGATATAAATTTTATTAAGTTCAATCTTTTTCCAAGATTTTCTAGAGATGTTGCAACCCCAAACTTCACAATCGTATACGATAACAGAATTGACAAGAGTTTCAAATAGTAACTTCTTTTTATCCCACATCATAACGTTTTTTTAATTTACAATTGTTTTCAAGACCAAAGTAAGTTTTCCACCCATTAATCATTTTTTCAATATTATAATTCCAATTCAAATTAATAAAAAAAATAGTTTCTTTATTAAAGATTAATTTATTTAAAAAAATGATATTTTAAAAAACATTTTTTTTATTTGCTTAATGAGTGTTATGAATATGAGGGAGAATAAAGTTTGAAAATGGATCATTAATTAAAAAACACTTAAAACAATTGAATTATGATAAATAACATTTTTTTTTTTCCCTCGGAAAAAGTCGTAATTTTATTTCAAATAGATGAACAAAATTACACTCTGCACATGTAGTAGAATCACTGAGATCCCTACATTGTCACATATTTACTGTCCCATATTAACATCATATCTAATGTCCCATACAACAAATCACTGCTGTCCATAGTACCCGCATATATCCGATTACATAAGAACTATTACTGTAACAGAAATGGAGAACAAAACCATCATTGGTCAACAAAAACTGAGCTATTGCTCAATTCTGTGCCTCAATATCATCATGAAAAGGTCTGTGATAATAGCTGAAAGTGCCCCTGGTGAATGAATAGTAATCCTCCAAATGCCAAGAGCTAATTCCTGCTGCGTTGCTTCCTTGGAGAGCAATAAATAACATTTATGAAAGTCTATATTAGGAAAATGACAAAATAATTTAAAAGTTCGACATTTAAAACCTGCAGCCAATGCCAAAAAGCCACGAGTATATTCTCTAATTATGTTGGAAGCATCCCATCAAAAAGTTCTTTCACCAACTAAATTTGGAGTAAGTGCATGCCCGATTCCCCACTCAGCCTTATTTTTCCAATTGCTTGATGCTTTTGAAAGGGATGTTATATCCATGTTAGTGGGTCTAAATTTTTCAAAAAAAAAAATATAATAATGATTAGAAACACATTTCTAGGTTATTGAAAAGCACACGATATAAAGAAGAAATAATTCCATCACCAAAACTAGAAGAAATATATATTTAACGTGACCCACCATTTGACCATTGAAATCCAGTACCTATACGTGTCACCATATGTGGAAACAATGAAATAAAATATTAAGAAGCTTTGAAAAGTTGTTTGATTGTATTATTTTTTACTGCAAGGTTATACGTGTTACCATGTGTGGAAACAATGTAATAATAAAATATTAAGAAGCTTAGAAAAGTTGTTTGGTTGTTTATATTTTTCTACTTCAAGGTGGTGAGTTGGTGGTCAGAGCTCTACGTTGAAATTTGACATCACAGATTTTGCTTGAAAAACGTGAAACATTATTTAAGAGGACAATAACGCTTAACCATCAAAATTTCTAATATATATTAAAAGTATTAATTATATAAATAAAATATGTTTCAAAATATTTAAACATTCAAAACCTATTATGAAGGGTGAAATAAATTACCATTTTTTTTTTATGATAAGATGGGTAGGACAAGATGTCACATTTTAAAGTTGACGAGACCACAAAGTTATATATTCATTTCATTTTTAAAGTCGTAATTTTATTTTTTAATTATGAGTAATTTTAATCATTATGATGAAAAAGTTATTATTTTTCTCTTTAAAATTAAATTGTAGTCTTTAATATACTTATTTATTTATTTGGAATTAATTGATAGGTGTATCTCTATCTCTCATATCCACAACTTAGATTTAGTAATCAAGTATTGTTTCTATTTTTAAAAGTGGAGATAAAAACAATTAATCTAATTACAAGATTATTATGATTAGCCCTATTTTAGTCAAATTATATGAAATTATTTTGGAAAAAGAGATCAACATATGGCTAGAAAGACATGGAAAAGGAGATAAAGACCAGGCATGATTTCAGGGCTATCATTCAATTGTGGACCAACTTGTTACTCTTAGGACCATTGCCAAGGAGTGTTGCAATAATAAAACTAATCTTCTATGTTACTTGTTTGATTTTAGAAAGTATTTGAAATAGTGCCCAAAAGTAACCTTTGGAAAATATTATAAGAGCTAAAAGTTCATTTTGAGTTAAGAGTTGTTGGGATAAGGTTGTATGAGAAGGTTATTCCCGAGTTTAGGAACTCTGAGGGTTGATCAAAAGAAATTAATTGTAATATAGGGGTCAAGCAAGGTTGTCTCCTATCCCTTTCCCTTTTTGGTATTTACATTGACAAGCTAGAAAGTTATCTGGAAGAGGCAAGTTGTGTTGTCACGACTTTGGTTGGAATAGTCATCATCCTTCTTCTCTCTGCTAATGATATTGTTCTTATGGTGAGAAGTCCATATGATCTTGACAAGCAACTAAAAATTCTCAAGGATTTTTGCTCTAGTATGGGTATGACTATTAACACTGACATAACAAAGGTTATGATAATCAAATCCCAAAAGACCACTTATGATAATTTCATGTATGACAATAACAACTTGGAGGAAGTGACTTCATATAAATATCTTGGAATCAATTTTCATCATAAGCTTAAATGGAACTATAGCATTGAGAAAATTATTAATGGAGGACGGAAAACTTATTATGGACTTGAAAATAGTTGTAAATTAGCAAACCCCCTCTGGCTTTGGGATAGGAAGAAACTCCTCTTTGAGACTCTCGTCACTCATGTTATCTTATATGGTAGTGAAGTTTGGGGCTACAACATCTCTAGATAATCTTGGAGAAGGATAAAGAAAATCCAAAAAAGCTTTATAACATATAATCTGAAAATTAAAAGGAATACACCCTATCATATCCTCCTCATAGAAGCGAGTTTCTCCCTAATTGAGAGCATGGCTATGACTATGTACCTAATGTACAAGAACAAGATAAGCAACATGGGATACAAGAGGATTCCTAAGATTGTTTCATGCTCTATCCAAAGCCACATGTGACTTAAGCAAGGCTGGCATAAATATGCCAAGTCTTGGCCAAAACATTGGGGAGTTGAGGAAGAGGTCGCCGTACAAAATAGCGATAATATTAAAAGTAGTATTACATCTAAATTTAAGGAAAAGATGTGGTGCGATAATGAGTTAGAGGATAATACAAAATTAATATATTATAAGGAGTGATCAACCCTAATATGGAAGATCAAAAGGGTCTCTCTATTTTAACTAGCCTAAAGAATAAAATCAACATTGCTAAAATAAGAACAAACTCTCATGAGCTACATAATGAAACAAGGCGCTGAACAATTCCTAAAATGTCATGAGATGAAATAATATGTCATCTTTGTGACACAAAGAAGGTTGAATACGAAAATCACTTTTTCATAGAATGTGCGATGTACACCCACATTAGAGTGCAATTTCAAAACATTTGCTACATTATTGACCTCCCTAACCTTTTCTCTTTTTGCTCGAAACTATCTCACTTTGCAGGAGTGGCCTTTGGTTTGAGAGACCATAATGCATGGGCATCTATTTCGTCAAAACCACCTAGGGATCGCACTTGGACTGGACCACACCAGTTGTCAACTTGACTGGATTTTGGGATGTCTCCTCCCAACTAGTTCACCCATAAGGGGAATTGAACCTGGGTCGCCTTACTTACGAGACCCACACCTTAACCGAATGAGCTAGTGGGAATTGATTGACCTCCCTAACATTTTAACTCATCATGACTATGGTGATTTAGGAATGCATCTCTTAAAGATTTTTTAACATGAAAATAAAATTCCAAAGAAAACCAAGTGATTCCTTTCATTTTTAAGGTCCGATAGAACAAAGTTGGTCTTAGTGGATGTTAATAGCTATCATCATCATCATCATCATTCATAAATTATTGATAAGTAAAATAATGTATCAATATCACTTAGATGGGGTGTTAGTGGAGTACACTGTGATATGATGGGAGTACGAACTCAAGCTACATGGAAGGGAAGGACAGTCGATAGCACACATCCAAACTTGATGTTAATTGCAATTTGTGGGAGGAAAGAGCAATCATAGGGGAGATTTAGAATGCCATCATCTCACATCATGGAAAATTACTAAATATTTACCAACGGATCATGGTTGAGTCTGCACAGGACACCCACGACGCTTGTTGGTCTCTTCCTAGTAATAATTAAAAGGATTAGAAGGGGCATGTGAAAGAGATAGGAATGTTAAGAGACTACAATAACACAAGTTTTTAATCGAGGAGTCAACCTAGGTTAGAGATTCCCCTATGCCCTACTTCTGCACTTTGGCTTTATGGGCTTTGTTGCTCCTCTATCATAGAGGAATAAGCAAAATATCATACCATTATGAGGGGAGAATAGTATCCCTGTCTCAAGCTCTATGTCATGTGGTCTTCAGGTCTACAAAGAAATTTGGGGATCTTTTCCTACTCAAGAGACACCAACCAAGCGTCGTTCATTGCTAGGGGAATTCAAATAGGCTTATGGGTTTGAGGAGTTTGGAATCCAGGTTGGTGAATATTCATGCACATCAAACATATCATCTATAAGTGTAATTTAGGAAACTCGATGGTCAATAATCAAGCCACCTCCTTTGCTGATATTCAAGGAAAATTCAAGGTAAAGGAGGAGGTGGGGGTTGAGCCTTTCGGTTTTAGGAAAGGAAGACCTGGGTGTATACCTATGCCCACTAAACTAAAGTTCAGGAAGAGAACAAGTCCCCAGTTAGAGGCAATGGTAACAACCAACAAGTGTTAGCAGGCACACTCTAGTTTGATCAAAGAACTTATTGGCAAGTTGGAGAACAAAACTAGGGACAGGAGAGGGGCATCGTTCGCTTAATAGGTTGGCATAGAGGCCTTGCAATGGATTCCAAACAAGAGACTTCTCCAAGAGTCATGACATAAAAGTAAACAACATGACATAAATATAAATATATTGACGTTAGTAAAATCCATCATTATTGAAGCTATGGAGGTGAGTCCAAGCTACACTTACACTCGGACTATGTAGAAGCTTAAATGTATGGAAGCTATGAAGTATGATCCCTTGATACAAGTCCATTGGGGACTTAAATATCATGTAGTATAAGAGGATGTGGAACCCGATGAAGGAGATGCAGATGGAAGACACTCAACTCTCTAGCCATATTCCATTATCCTGGACTCAAATTCCAACAACGATATTTTATTATGACCAACGGGTCACTTTGTTCTCTTTCTTTTCAGTTATTTTTCTTTATAGTTTGGAGGGATTATCCACACCCTCAATGCTTGTAGGTTCAAGGAATAAGGCTACTACAATAGACCCTCAAGAAATCCTAGTTTTTGATATCCCACTTTGTACATATCATGAACAAACTGATACTAGATTTAGGAAAGATTCTCTCAACTTCATTTTTGGTTCTTGGCAAGATAACCTTCAAGCTTATAGCATATTCTCAATCTGTGATTTTTTGAATCTCATGAAGGATAGACCAAGAGGATCTTCTCCTAAGTGATGTAATATTTTTTTGTATATTAATAGAAATTAGTGGTAAATTAAAAAATATAAGTATAAATCACAAAATATTTTAAATTTTATAGATTGCATTAAAGCTTTATGGAAAATACCCCCCATTGTCGGTGTTCCTCTCCACCTAGTGCGAGACATGTTAATGACTAGACGAGCCAGTTGGTTAAGAGGCTCTCCTGCCAAGCCTGTAGATCTCCTCTCCATGGTTCCTTGGGAATTGCATATGACTCTTGTCTCTATGATGAATTTCGTCTTTTGGTACACACAATCTATAGTTTTCATGTCCGGCTTGAGAACAATTGGATCCTTCTACGTGCGAGTATTCATTGTTCATAATTTTTGTTTAGGCCATTTCCTTGCAGGTGAGCAAATCATGGTGAAGTTGCTATTTGGTAATTGCTGGTATAGGTGTTGTCGAGGTGGTAGTTTTGGTAGCTGCTATAGAGGTAAACCTTTTAGGTGTGGTGGCACTCTAGCTATTTTGTTGTTTCATCTCAACTCTTGTCATGCGTGGTTTTCGGTGTGGAATTCACTGGACCCCTCGTTCACCATGGTTCACACTAAGTTAACGTAGAGGAAAACTATGGCTGGCCCTAGGTGAACTCACATGCCTC
This sequence comes from Larix kaempferi, assembly GCA_027924585.1. Taxonomy (NCBI): domain Eukaryota; kingdom Viridiplantae; phylum Streptophyta; class Pinopsida; order Pinales; family Pinaceae; genus Larix; species Larix kaempferi. The sequence goes on from BSBM01000334.1 coordinate 3,061,306, forward strand.
GGGCTCTCAAGGAAATGCAGAATGCCCAAGGTTATTTCGATCAAAGGGTGGTGACAAGAACCAAAGCTCGAGTGTCTGCAACGGAAAATTGACTACAAACAAAGCAGAAGAAGTTGAGCTATGGTCAGTTAATTGACAATTTGGGAGGTATGGTGGAGAACACGGGTTCCACCAGAACACGTGAAACCATAAATTATTGCACATTGGGTTGGTTATGGAACATAAAATCCTTGTTCAGCTTGGCATTGGAAGAATGATGGAGGGAAATCTCATGGAAGATCCCGAAGGTGTTTCTTTAGCCACCAAGATGTTTAGGCTGGAGGAGGTTCTATAGTGTGTGACTCATAACCATCTCATCATTGATGAAAGAGTTAATGCCAAGCTGAATGCTTTGGCAAGGGAATTGATAGGGAAAACCTTCAATTTCACACCTCCTACTGATCTCTTGGCCTCGCATATGGATTTTCAGCGTTTCCCTCTAGCTGGTTTGAAGGTCACCTCTCAATCTGTCAAAGCGAAATTTCCAGGTGCCAATCACCAAGTTTCTGATATTGTTATTATCTCTCATGATGATTATTTTTGCTAGTGTTTTTGAAAGCATGAAAATAGGGCTTGTTTTCAGTTTAGGCAGTCTCTTCTTTTTTGCAATTTGGATCATAACCCTCGCCCTATGGGGGGTCATTCTGGAAAAACTCCATCAGTTGAGACTCCTAAACTTCATTACCAGTCTTTCTATAATAATGGTGAATAGTCCTAACAATGTCATCTAGACTAAAGATGAATTCCTATTGAATCTCCTTTGCTTTGCACATATTTTTTAACTTAATTTAATTTTTGAATTTTACAAAAAAAAAACTTGATGGAAAATAAAATATTATGTTTTATAGTTTTTAGTAAAATAAATAAACGATATTTATTAAAGGTTTTTCAATGTTTGGATATTGTTTTACCTTTCTTAAAGTTTGACAAATCAATGTTGTTCTCAATTAATGTTAATAAAATCATTATCATTAAATACAAAATTAAATATTTTATTTTACAAATAAAAAGAAATTATATAATAAAAAATCAAAATTTATAATTAATTTGAAATTATTAAATAAAAAATAATTTATGATTGATTTAATATTTTGAAAATTTTAAAATCGTATTAAAGCATTAAAAAAATAAAATATTATATTTCATTATAATTTATAAAACAAAATAAAAAATTATTACATAAAAATAAAAATTATAATTTAGTTTTATAGGGTGTAGAATAGATGGTGAATGGGTGTACTATTAAGACACTCCTTGTGTAAGATCACCAATTCAAATTTCCATAGATACGAATCTTAAAAAAAATTATAATTTAGATTTTTTATATTTATAAAATACAAAAATAAGATATAATTATTTTATTTTTATTATTATATATTAAAATAATTTATATTATATTTTAATAGTGTATGGACATGCATATAGTTTATCTTTTGGAGTATGAAGTTAAATTATTTGTATTGATAAACTACTATCCAATTTTATTTAAATGGTTAATGTGTATAGTGTGCTATCAACCTTTCAACAATTTTATTTAAATGGTTAGTGTGTATAGTGTGTTATTACATAATCCACTCAATCATTACATAGGGGCTCAACAAGAACACCATGTCACTTATAAGAATTGAGCATGGGTGGGGAGGGTAACAATCATTCCTCCCAACCACTCAAGCTACATTAATTTGTAAGAGTTGTTGCTAACATTCTTATCACTATTTTCGCACTAGTTTAGGTAAGGTAAGGCGATTGTATTAGGATGTTTTTTTCAACAAATTTAGTTTATTTGGAAAAAAAACAAGAGGTTAAGGGATGAGGTTAATTAATTGATGCCAGGTATTTGGTAATTCCTTGTCAATAAGTATTTGATTTATTTTCAGTAAATAAAATTCACTAGTCTATAGTAATACATGTTTATAGTCTAAGCCAAGAATATCATTTACTAATATAATTAGCACAACCACTTAACTTGTGGTCGGTGAACATTGATAGTTTGTGCAAACTTTTTTAAAATATGTGAAACTTGAGAAATGAAACACAACCATTACCTTTGAATATGTGAGGATGATTACCTACCTTGCAAACCAATGTTGTTTATCGTTCCATGGAACCATTTAGTTGATTTTTAAGGAGACCAGATGTGGCCATTTAGGTTTCAATATTTTGTCAAACTTGTATCCACTATAGGTGTCTGACCAGGAAAATATATATGTTCTAAACTGCTAATCTCCCATCTAAATCACACTATATCTTAATCGTACTTTCATCGGGATTGCATATTATACTATCAGTAGAATGAACAACTGTTTGTTTAGAAATAAGATGAATACCTGTCTACAATACGCTGCAAGGACGATTATGCTACTTGGGTCTTCTCCCTCAGCTACCATCCATCTCAAAAAGGAAAGCACCATTATTGCCTCCCCATCATTTGCAAAACTACATTGTCTAGTTTTTGGATATGAATGAGACTAGAGATACATGGGAGACATCATACAAGCCGGTGACCCATTCCTTTCCCTAGTGACCAGTTTTTTGTTTGACCAGAGATAGGCATAAATTGGTAAAAGCATTGGCACGAACTCTTCTCTCATGAAGTCGTGTTTTTTTTCACTAGATCAATGATGGGTCGAAGATTAAGATCCAACAAAAAAGGGACCTTTCGCGAGGAGGAAGAGGCCTTATACTCATATGACACAACACATACAAAATTATTAGTAGATTCAAACTATAGTCAGTCGCTTCCAAATGAAACTTCACGCCTCTTGTTTGATACAGATGCCGAAATGGAAGCAAAAGCGATGGCGTTCCTTCGTTTCTTGGGTGCGATAGTCTTCACTGATTTTGCAATGAGGACTACAAGATGAGGCTTGCGATGAGGAAACCTGAGCCCTAACCACTGCATGCATTCCCTAACCATCGTAAGCATTAATCCTTAACAATTAATCCGCACATCATTAACGATTAATCCACATTAGTTAGACTCCTTAACCACTAACTACTACGATGAATCTTCTTGGATTTTTGGGATTCTCAAGATTGACCTCCATCCCCAAAAGTAAAACATCTATTCACACAAAGATTAAACATCCTTAATTTTCCTTAAAATTATATATAAAATAAAAATAAAAATATTACATATAACATTTAACTAATCTATAAAAAAAAAAAAATTATTTTATTAATATAATGTACATATACATATTACACATTCCACCCAATTATATTTTAATAACACTATTTATTTTATAGTTTAATAACACTATTTAGTTTAATAAATTAATGTAAAAACATCTACTTTATGTAGAAAATATTTAAACCATACTAATGTATAATCATACTTAAACCAAACCCAATATAAATTTTAGACGATCTTTATTTTTTTTATAAATAATCACATATATGATAACAATCAAATAATGAAATTCACTCATTTCTATGTTTAAATTATAATTATTTTTTAAAAATAATTTGGAAAAATTATCAAAATTAATTAAATCAAATTAGTAAGAGTGTCAAAACATTGTTCAATTCAAAGTTTTGTGGTTGGTGTAAGCCATAAATTGAGTGTCATTAACAAGTTGGGTGTTATTTGTTCTCTATGCTTAATTGTAATCACAAATGTTACCAAGTGCTCATTATCCATGCATGCAATCTAGAAAAAGTATAAACATTCCACCCCAAATTCTAAAATACAAACACCTATCTATATAATAAACTATTAAAAAAACTCTTTTAATAGAAAAGAATTTAAATCAAATTTATTTAAATTGGAATTATATGCTTTTTGATATTTTTACCAAGAATTTGATGAAAAGTTGATACTAACCGCTTTTTAGAACTTGCTGTTAAGATATGGATCCTTGGGAATCCACAAATCAAAGGCGAAGGATCACCTGTCCAAGATCTCCATCCAGCGAAGCCCAAATGTTGAGAATGAGAATCGGAAGTTCGGAACTAGAGGTTATATGTGTCCTTGTTGTTCTCCATTTTCTGTTAGGAATGTGGTGCCGATTGTTGTCTACGAATCAGAAGCAGATTAAGTCTAAACCCAAACCCAAAGATTGCGACAGCCTCATGAAATCTAAGTACAGCTCTGAGTGCCAGAATTGTCATTGGCTGATATCTCTCGAGTTTATTAAGCATTCTTTATTCTGGTCACCATCTGCTGGTTTCATGAGTGGGGTCCTTTCTGAGGCTTTATGGAGGCACTTGACTTGTAATGCACTGTTTGTTACCTAATAAATAAGGTTGATGGCAGCTAGAAACACCACCCGTTCTCAGAAAATGGTCTCCTTCACAGGTTTTAAGAGGTATAATCTCTGGAATAATTCTATTTGAAACTGTCCCAACATGTGCTGAAGATAACCATTTTGTTCCAATCAACCACAACATTCTTTCAAGCTTGATCTGTAACCAGCATTGTCTTGTCTATCAGACACCCACACCCTTAAAGATATATATGAGGGGCTCTTCTCGGTATTGGATAGAGAGCCTTGTTATTATTACATGGCCTCTTCTCAGATACATGCAGCCATTTTTGAATTCTAGTAGCTACGCCCCTTATTTCTTTTTTATTATATGCTGCTGTTTTCCTCGCTGCCACCATTTTTTCTTGAGCTTTTGGTATAGTTTACGGTGGTCTAGAGGATCCCCATTCATTCAAATTCTGTTTTCCTCATACACATGAAGGATTTCATTGAATTAAGTGACGGCCATCAGGCTTTCACAGAGAAGTGAACTCACTCCTGCTTTGCCTGATAGAATACTCTGAATCACAAATACCAAGGATTTAACTGTCTCAGTGCAGCAATGACAGTTATCGATGACAAAAAAGCCCAGGTATTTTCCATTCTATGTTGAATTTGACCATTGCATTATTTTTCTATTCCAAAATCTACATGCCATGATTTTCAATTAAGTTTCATTGTTTTTTTTTCATGTTTCTATAGTCCTCCTGGCGTAAGTTTCTGGTCAGAAAGCGGTTGAATATGAAGAGCAAAGGGGACGAATGCCAAGCTGATGGGATTGTTAAAGGTAATCAAATACTTCTTAATTTGAAAGAACACCCATCCTCTAAAATTATGATGCCAAGCCCCAGTGAGTACCCAGTAAGCCTGGGGTTATATAAAAAGCATATATTTATGTTAGAGGCCCTGAACTTCAGTAGTTAAAAATCAAAATCAAATGTGTTTGTTATGTCCTAATATTCATTTTGTCTACGATTATAGAGATATAATGGCAATGTTTCACTCTTGAATATATACTTGAATTTGCTCTGTCAATGAATTCATGAATGATTTAGATTTCATTGCTAATGAATTCATGGGAAGGGGTTCATTTAGCTTATTGTTCACTAAGACCAAATACAAAATCTGCAGACAACTGCGAACCCTTCTCTAGGAGACGAAAGAGCTGCTCCGATAAGGAGTCCCTGTTTCCAAGAAAAAGCACTGGTACTAAACAAAATCCTTCAACAAGATAATGTGTCCAATTTTATTTTACAGGTGTTTCAGAATACTTGAAAAATCCACAAGTTTTCTCCTAGCCCTTGCTTTTTTACTAGGGATGTGTTGCTCTGCTTTTTGTCTCGGTGTTTACAATCATGACAGAAAGCTTGTTGAATTGAAATCCAGATAACTTCAAGCCTGTAGCAATGGAAACAGAGATGTCCCAAGTCGAAGATACTCGTGACGTTAGGTATGGTATTTGGTTGAATTTAACTTTGGCTGAAATTTGATATTGATGAAACAATGGGGATTTAGTCTATTCATATTGTCCATTTTAAACATATTCTGTCTTCCTGCTCCTCCGAAGAAGTTATTCTAGGTTAGTTTATAATAAGCTGAACATATATTAGTCTTCATTATTCAATTTTGTGCCAAACTGAATATTATGAGAATGTATTCGAGTAATACAAAAACAGACGCAGTGTTCTCCAGAGGAAAATATTTTCTCTCATCTTTCTGCCATGTGCTTGTATCATATAACCAGCATAAAGATAACCAATGGTGACATAAATGAGGTTATTAAAAATCATGCTTTTAATGTTCTATTGCATCCTTCAATTGTCACCATTTGTCTAGAATTTGGACTGTAAGAAAACCCATCTCATCTAGAGTTTCAAATATGAGAACCAATATTTGTGGTGGGTTGCTTCTTTAGGAAGTCTTTAAGGACGAATAATGGTAATTGAGAATGTGTTGGAATTTTGATTTGAATTCTCATTGTTCACATCAGAAAACAGCTTCTTTAATGAACTAAGTATGGAGCTGTGTTTTTGCAAAGTAGGCTATTTGTGGCAACATGGAATGTGGGAGGTAAAGAACCCCGCAATGACCTGGATTTGGAGGAATGGCTACATATATCGGCTCCAGCAGACATCTATGTTTTGGGGTATTAACAAACTCTTCTCATTACATCCAATTCAGAAACATAAACAAAGCTCTGAAAATATTTTATATAATTTGTTTTCATGAATAAAAGGATATCAATTAAGACTCTTTTAGTTTCAGAATGAAATTGGGTATGTTGATCGTTTTCATCAAGATTCCCAAAGTCGCGTCAAAAATCTAACAGGATTCAATCTGCATGTGGACTTTCCCAGGTTTCAAGAAATTGTGCCCTTAAATGCAGGAAATATTTTAGTGGCAGAAAACAATGGTCCTGCTGCCAAATGGCTGACCCTTATTCACCGAACACTGAACAATTCAGGCACAAGCAAGAATAGAAATCAATGCCGCTGTTTATCATCTTGTAGGGACAAGTCTGCAGACATTCCAGAAGCCGGTTACTGTTTGGACTCTGATTTTGAATGCTCCAAAGTGCGTAGACGTTCATTTTCTTCTAGTAGAAAGTCTTCTCTGGATTTGAACATCCTTTCTAAGCCAGACTGTGAAGATACGAATGGCGCAAAAAAGCTAGAACAGAAATATACCCTTGCCGACCATCTCTTCCCAGGAAGATCCATTGATAGAGTAGAGTCCAGTTCCTCTTCTTTATCAGTTTCATCAGAGGACGAGTATGCTTTGAGCGAAGAAGGGTCCCCCTCTACTTTTTTCCACTCTCCAGTGTTAACTAGTCCGTTAACAGATAAGTCCGACTCAAGTCGGATGAATAACAAGTTTAATTCAAGCAAGGAGAAGTACTATTTGGCAGCTAGCAAGCAGATGGTTGGCATTTATCTCTGTATTTGGGTACGTAGCGATTTGAAACAACATATTCGAGATTTGAAAGTCTCATGCGTTGGACGTGGGCTGATGGGTTACCTTGGCAACAAGGTGAGAAAAAATATTGTCTTCATCATTCTTTTGTTTCTAATGTTTCTGGTCCAGCGGTTATTTGCATACTTCTGCTGCAATTAATTTTATTTTTATTTTTACAAATGTGTGTATACATTAATCTTTAAAAAATTTCCATTTTAGAGGACTAAGCACTGATCCATTTTTTGACTGAAATAGTTCTGCAAAATCCTAGGATAAATTTGCACAAAGCAATGTCCTGACAGGCTATACAGCATCACCTCATGCTGCATGTCATAGCACAATGTCAAAAGCTCTACGAAGGGCTACTTAATGGCATTATCTATTATGGAAATTCTGTGGCCTTTTCTGTCTGATCAATTACTTCTTTAATAGGGATTACACTTGCTTTCAGGGTTCCATCTCTTTTAGCATGTCGCTCCATCAGACGAGCTTCTGTTTTGTATGTTCTCATTTGACCTCCGGCGAGAAGGAAGGTGATGAGATCCGAAGGAATTATGATGTTTTGGAAATCTTAAAGAGGACAAACTTTCCACAAATTCGCAAGTTCTCAGCACAGAAAACCCCAGAAAGCATTTTGGAGCATGAGTAAGTTTCAAATTAACATCTTTATACATTGTACTAAATACAGATATAGATTTGAATTTTGTATCTTCATAAATGATAATACACATCTGTAGGCAAGGACAAATAGAAGAGGCATTATGTTATTCCCTTATGGGTGAAGACTAGATTTTCCAGTTGGGAAGTTACTTGAATAGAACTTTCAATTCTGTTGTCATGGATTGTATTGCCTTTGTGTGGCATGTTGATTCTCAAATTTTATCTTATGATTCCATTTCACAGTCGAGTTATTTGGCTTGGGGATTTGAATTATCGTATTGCTCTTTGCCATGGTGATACTATAGCGCTGGTGGAAAAGAATGACTGGAAGGCTCTGTTAGAGAAAGATCAGGTAGGTATACATACTTCATACTATATGTTTTGTTGCAGTTGATTAGTTCTACTGATTTGAATCTTGGACATTGATTTTCCTTTAAGAAATATCTCTTGAAATAAATCAAATCTGGATGCTCTATGACAGCTTCAAATTGAGCAGACAGAAGGACATGTATTCAAAGGATGGAATGAAGGAAAAATCGATTTTGCTCCTACATACAAGTACCAAAAAAATTCAGACTTCTATACTGGAGGAAACTTGCAATCAAAAGAAAAGCGTCGCATGCCATCATGGTAAGCACAAATTAGTGTAGTTCTGATGTTTTGATTGATCACAATTGATTGGATTGAAATCGGTTTTCCTTAAGTGCACAGAATTTAGAAGATTATTGAGGTTGGTAACATCAGATGTTGGAAAGTGAGTTTAGCCTAATAAGAATATGAGCTTGAACTCAGCACTTGCAATCTGTCCCTTAGAAAGCAGTTTGCCTGGTTTTGTAGAAGCTCAATTGCAGGACCCAGTAAAAACGAGGGGTGGAATTCTCACTACTGGCTTAGGAGGATTTTCGTTATATTTTTATTGTGATTTTGTTTAAGACTGTTGTTTATATGGGCTGTATTTGAGAAATTTTGCCATTTTTAACTCAGAAATTTGATGTAATCATGTTCTTGGTATAAGGCCTAGAAAACACTCAGTAGGAAGGGTTGAGAGAAAATACAAGTCTCCTTGTGCTGTGATCTATCTCTAATCATAAGCATCCTTTCATTAATTTTTTCTGGAGACTCCAATCATCAGGTTAGAAAGGTTTTGTGGTTTGCAAAGTATCAAAGTTTTTAGATACTCTTTTGCATGCTCCATCATCAGGTTTCATGCTAGATCCACTTGTTTAAACCTATTATGTTTGTATAGTTCCTGCAACTTTCATTTCGGGGACCTAAAATGAATTTGAGCAAGGAAATTTCGTGGAAATTTCAAAATGGCACATTGAAATCTTTATTCAAAGGGCTTTTATCTATTAGTGTATAATTAGGAAAAACACTTTGTATTGCGGAGATAAGTTATTGCTTCCATAGTACCTTTTTCATGGGCCTCAAGAGGCTATATAAATTATAGAAAACCTGCAACTGCTTGCTTTGAGTTCATTGGTTTTGCAGTAAGATGTGATCTAGCTAGCAAAGGCTAAATTTGGAGAGGCCCTTTAAAAGATGCTACTTAACGATTATTTCTAGATATCAACTCCTTTTTCTTTGGTGATTCTTATCTTTAGTTTGGACATATATTTCTTCCAAAAACAAATAACTACTCCACATTTTAGCATTTCAGTTCGTATTTTCAATAATTTTAACTTTTGATTTTCATCACTATTTTTCATGTAGGTGTGATCGTATACTTTGGTATGGTAAAGGCTTAAAGCAGCTTTCTTATGGTCGAGGAGAATCAAAACTCTCTGATCATCGACCTGTTTATTCTGTTTTCATGGCGGAGGTGGACATGCTCAACCGAAATGTAACATAAAGAAAACTTTCACCAGCTCAGTTGCAAGATTCCAAGTGGAAGAGCTTCTACCATGAACCCATAGGTCTGTTCGAATTCCCAAATTTTATGTAAGAATTTGCCCAGTGTGTCTCCCTAGCGTCATTATGACTGCAAATCATCCAGCTAAAATCATGTCTTCTTCCTTTAGGATCAATTAGCTATCAAAACATGTTGAACAAAAAAGTTTCAGTACTAATTATGATATTATCTTGACCATTTATCCTTCACGAGTGTGTATTGATACTTTTGGTTCTATTTCTTATTAAACAGGCATCATAAGCTGGAGAATTTTTATGAACAAAGAAGAAGAAGAATAAATGCACTAAGGTTCACATGTGCAACATCAGGCATGGATTCTGCAAAGAAAGGCAGATTTAATAGTGCAGTTGAATGCATTAGTTCCAAAGAAACCTAATATATGCCACTGCAAACATTTGCTCATGGTATGGAATCTAATCAACTTCTGCAGGATTGCAAAATGTTCATCGACTTCTAAACTTTTACTGAAAGCTTTTTATATTTTAAATATTTTTTTTGTGTGGCAGGCTTGATAGGATTCCTCAAGAAGTTTTAGCATCCGGTGGTATTATTAGGGAGCAATTTCCGTTGCTACTCCAAAAAGTATTCCATCATTCCTTGCTTACTGAAAAGTACAAACATAATGATCAGGTAAGAGTATAGCCCCTTCTTCATTTTAATCGACTTCATACTAAACAAGGTGTTAAACTTCTCAAGGAAAAATTTGTTTCTGCACATTCTCCTACATTATTCCTTCTTAGCAGTAGAGTAAGGCTATTATATTATTTTTCTTTACAGTATCTCACCTATTTTTTGATAGTCACTTATTTTCACCCCCTTGATGATTTTGCAGGTCATGGCATCGAGGTTTTAATGTTCTCTGGTCGTCTGGTTTGGATGTCCCTAGGCTAAGTATATACAGTAATACAAGTATCTCTGGGTAAGGATCAAGCCCCGCACAAATAAGATGAAGTACAAGAGTTCGAGGGTGTATGGATAGCTGTTTCAGCTCAGTTTAACCAGCACAAGGTAGCTTGATTGTGATGAGAACAATATTTCGGAGCATTTTGGTAAAATTCAGGTACTTTGTGCTGGCCAAATGGAAAAATAATGCAGCTATTTCCAATCTGGATAATGATAGTAGTTCTTCAAGAGTATGGTTGGAAAAGATGAAATAGCAAGTGGATGCAAAGCAGAGGATGTGAAAGATGAAATGCAAGCAAGTTGATGAAAAACAGAGGATAAACAATTTTGCAGGGTAGAATATACCATGGGACTTGTCTTTTAAAAATCCCATCTCGTATTTTCCCTAAGATAATTTGTATATTATTAAAAAGGAAAAATGTCAATATCTATTCAATATTCACATATTCTAGTATGTACCATATAATGTTTTTTCAGGAATTAAATGTCAAGGAGTTTGGCATTTAATTCTATGTTGTTCGCTCAATATTTAGACACATGATACGTCTATGGTGAAAATGCATATGATATAATTAGATTTTTAGGCATATAAGAAAGATGCAGACATGATTAAAAAATTACCCCAAAAGACTCATGAAAATGATATGCTCTATTATAAACAAGTACAATTAAAAACATGAGCTAGAAGAAAACATTCTTCAAGCGCTTATTTTTGACAAACAATTCTTAGACCAGTAAAATTATTTCAAGTTGCTCCCCATTCCTCCAAAAGGTATAGCCTCTCAACTATGATCCAAGTTTTCTAGCATCATTAGACACCACTAGCCCTTGCAATGTCTCATAACCCTCGTAAATGTATGATGGCGAACTTCTAGATCCACAAGCATTTCAGACTATTGAAAGACTATTTATCATCCACTGCATTCATTCATGTCTTCAAAGACCGGAACTCTTAAAATAGGACAAGTTCCTCTTCTTCAACGAGATCATCATCATTGTTAGTATCTAGTGGATTTTCAATTAAGACTATATTTGCATATTCTTTACACTTCCTTTTGAGAAGATCACTAGCATAGAGTTTGCAAATAGTAGTTGTATGACCTATTTTTCTACAATAGAAACACTCAATCTCACTCTTACCTATCATTCTCTTTCCCACCCCTTTCTTCGAGTATAGTGAAACTGTCTGGAAATGTCCCTCTAATCCTCTTTTATTTAAGCCTCATTTATTCAACCAAAAGTGGATATCATATCATCTAAAGTTTGTGAAGACATTGTTAAAAGTTGAAGGCAAACAATTTAAGAAAATGGATTTTGCATTTCATTTCTACTTGTGCCGCCAACCTCTGTCAACTGCCTTAAAATCAAGTTCAAATTATTTATATTGTTAGACATAGTAGTTTCAGCAAGCATTTTAAATCAAAACAATTATAACTTCAATGAGAATTTTGTGTTTAGTGCTTTTGCACCAAATAATTTACCCAACACATCTCAAATTTCTCTACTTGTGCACCAACCTTTGTCAATTACCTTAAAATCAATTTCAAATTACTTATATGGCTAGACATAGTAGTTTCATTGAGCATTTTAAATCAAAACAATTGTAACTTCAATGAGAATTTTGCATTTAGTGCTTTTGCACCAAACAATTTACCCAACTCATCTCAAATTTCTTTAGATGACTTTTCTAGATCGATTCCTAATCTTGAAAGAGCAAGACCAATATTGGGCTTGGCTTTGTTGTTTTTTATTTGTCATTCAATCAATTTTTTAGCATTTATAAGTTTTGCTATTGTGCCTTTCACTATACCCCTTTTTTTTCATCATCTACATTTGAATTTTCACCTTCCATGTGTAGAAATTAAGACCATTAAACTTTTCTATAGGAGTTTCCATTGAGTAATTTTCAGAAACAAAAAATAACACTATGTATAATGGGGGTAAAACTTCTAGCTAATGCTAGTCTTTTTTTTTGACTGAAACATAGGGTAGTTTTAATTGATAACCGGTGAAACAGCCACCGGGTGCTTGGTTACATAGATATCGCGGTCTAGTTTAACAAAATTCTTGGACTTGAGATGCCCAAAGATTCCAGAGTTGTAGAGCAAAATTACAGAAGACAAGCTTGTAGAGCAAACAGTAGTATTGAAATTTACAAAGAAAGTGAAGAAGAGATCTGAACAGAGTTTAAGAGAGATTGAGCTTCTCCAAAATCTTATGGACAGCGACTTCCAAGGAAGCAATTCTGTTCCCATAGTTCCCTGAGGTATTTGCCAAGTCCTTGAAGTGGGTGTAGACCACTTCTTCGAAGTAAGCAACTTCTCCCTTGGAGTCTTTGAGTTCCTCTTTGATATTCTGAAGATCTTTACTGAACTTCTTCCATTTTTGGAGATCTTCTGCAGTGTTGGATTGCAGGCGCCCTTCTTGCTCCTCTGATTTGGCTTTGAGGAGATCAATTGATTGTTGTAACTCATCCAGCCGATCCTCCATAGACTTGCCTCCAGATGTAGATCCCACCGATGCCATGTTGAGCTGCTCGGGCTTTCCTTTCTGGGCTTCTTACTGCATATGCTAGCGATAGCGCACTGGAATGATCGGAAGTTCCCATTCGGTCTGATTAATAGGGAGGAGTGGCGACCTGAAGAGTCACGAGACCATGTGACATCGTCCGGAGAAGTCAGGCTATAGTGGAGGTCCGGCTCGATGGCAATCTTGACCATAGAGCTTAACTGACAAACGAATAACACAGCAGTCCAGAAAATATTCCTTCTCAGGATCTTTTTTGTCTTAAGGGAGATTGCATACTGTTTCTTTGTCATTAATAGATAAGATACTCCTGCCCAGGAGCATGGCCCTGTTTTCCTCAGCGTCAGCTTGTCCATTCTGATCGCGGAGGACATGATAATATTTGATTTTACTGAATTTGGAAGCAATCATGAAGATTCTGCGCAGGATCCTAGAGAGACTAATCTCCGAAGGTAACTTCTTCAGGGTCATAGCATGAATTATGATCCGAGAGTCTCCGAAGACTGTAATCTCGGAGATGTTGTTGTCAATGGCTTGCTTTAGCCCTTGCCAGAGGTCCAGTGCTTCAGCCTTGTTATTTGTGTCCGTCCCTAAGCCCCAGGCAAAAGAGCTAAGGATTTCATTTTCTTTGTTGAGGAGGATTCCCCCCGCTCCAGCCTGTCCAGGGTTTCCCTTGGAGGCCCCATCAAATAAGAGGCAATACTCCCTTAGCGACGTTCTCCAAATTTGGAATTCAGGATCGCCCATCCGTATTTCCCAATTCTCATGAGTTGAAAGAGAGATAGCTTCAGGGGCATCTTTTAGATTGAATTTAGCCAGCCAGCTTGCCTCAAAAGGACTTAGGCTTCTAGTGTTGGAAAGATTAACTCTAGAATCCGTCGCTTCCCCCAAAAAGGCCACGCATTTGGCTGCTACCCTGGAGCTGGAGCTTGCCTCATCTCTAAAGATACGTCTGTTGCGCTCCAGCCAGATCTTCCAGCAAGTTACTTTAGGGATCCACATCCAGATGGTTTTAAGACGGTTTTTCTTATGAAGCTCAAATGGGGAGTTTTTAATCCAATTGGAGAAGAGGTCAGATAAGCTTCCATAGATGTCAAGATTTCCATGGCTTGGAAGGAGAACCTGCGCCCAGACCTCTTTTGAGAAAGAGCACGATAGCAGCAGATGAGTCAATGTTTCTTCTTCTGTGAGACACAGGGGACATCTTGTAGGCCCTTCCATTCCACGTCTTTTTAGCGTGTCTCCTGTTAAGATGTTGTTGTGTGCTACCGTCCAGCAAAAAAATTCTATTTTTGGAATGATGGGGAAGGTCCAGATGAAGTTCCACTTAGCTGGATTTGGGGGGGCGTGGTGCACATTTTGGAGAGATCTATACCCTTCTGCTACTGTATAGTAGCCAGATCCGTGACCCCATCCTCTTTTGTCTTTGGCGGTCTCTGAATGAGGGGCTTTACCTTGAAGGAGTTGTAACAGGATCTCGGCTTCCCCTAATAGATCCCAAGGGACCTCGCCAAGATTCCAATCATTCCAGCTTTTGTTTCCTTCTTCCTCCCAGCTGGAGATGTCCCAGAGTGAATCTTTGTTTCTGTGTTGCATCCAGGCTTTCAGATTACCAATTTCATTAGCCTTTCCAAGGGGCTGGTCTCCCATAATAGAATCCTCCCAGAGGTTTATTTTTTTCCCGTTGCCAGGGATCCAATAAAGGAGGCTTGTGAAATGCTCTAGGACCTTGGTGCAGAGAGTAAAGATTGGAGATCCTTTCTTTCTTTGAGGTGGCTTATCTAGACAATTTAATCTTGAGCCTGGGAAGTATTTTTTCCTTATGACTTTTTTGCTCCAAGTTTCTCGGCCTGAGACTAGATTCCAGAGAATTTTTGCTCCCATGGCCAGATTTTGTCTTGCCATACTTCTGAATTGCAGACCTCCTTCCTTGTAAGGCTTTTGAATTTTATCCCATCCTACCAGATGAAGTCTGTGATTGTTTCCTTTACCTCCTTCCCAAAGGAATTTCCTGATTAGTCTTTCCATTTTTTCGATAATCAAAGAAGGGGCGAGGAGGATGGAATTTTGGTAGATCGGGATGCTCATCAAGACTGATTTTATGAGAACTGTCTTTCCTGCCTGGTTTAGCCAATTTGAGCCCCAGTTTTGGATTCGGTTTTTAAATTTGTCCAGGATTGGATTCCATTGATTTGCTTTTGGAGTACCTTTAGCAATTGGAACACCCAGGTAGGTGATGGAATCCCATTCATGGACTGCTTCCATTCCTAAGATTCTAGCTATCTCGCCCAGCTCTTTGGTCGTGCAATTCCAGCCAAAAATCTTGCTTTTTTGGAAGTTGATCTTGCTGCCAGAGACATGTCTGTAGATATCCAGCTCATGTTTGAATCTCCTTGCAACTTGGGTACTAGCTGCTCCCAGAAGTAGTGTATCATCTGCGAACTGTGCATGATTGATCCTATTCACGTTAGCTGCCATATGGAGACCTGGGAGGGCGTTCCTTTGCTGGGATTTGATCAGTTGGAAGCTTAGGACCGAGGCTTGGATTGCGTAGAGCAGAGGGGAGAGGGGGCAGCCTTGTCTAAGGCCCCGAGAGGCTTGGAAGAATTCCGTGGGTCGTCCATTTACCAGGGGAGCTATCCAGGGTGAACTTATGCATCCTTGGATCCACTTTGCAAAAGGGTCTGAGAACCCGAGTTTCTTCATAACCAGGAACAAGAACTCATGATTTACCCTCTCAAAGGCATTGGTTAAATCAAGTTTAATCACCATGCCTCCTTCTTTGGACTGGTGGTTGGAGTGGATTGCCTCTTGGACCAACAAAATATTGCCCTGAATCTGTCGGCCTTTTATGAACCCTCCTTGATTTTCTGGAATTATTCGAGGCACCACTTTTTTGAGTCTATTTGCAATGATTTTGGTTACAATTTTGTAGCTCAGATTGCAGAGAGAGATGGGTCTGAATCTGGAGAAATGATTGGCCCCTTTTTCTTTTGGATCAGAGTAAGGAAGGCTGAATTCGTGCTTCCCCCCAATTTGTTGGTCTTTTGCGTATGCCTCACCATTCTAAGCAGGTCCAGCTTTATCAAGTCCCAGCAGTTGGTATAGAATCTTGCAGTGAAACCATCCGGGCCCGGGGCACTATCCGGTTTCATTCGGAAGAGGGCTAGTTTGAGTTCCTTCATGGATATGGGGGCAATGAGAAGGTTGTTATCAAAATCTTGGACCAGGGTGGGGATGGTATCAAAAGGATGATCAAGGGGATTCAGAGGGTCTTCAATTGGAGCTGAAAAAAGGTCTTTGAAAGTGATGTAAGCGGATTTTTTGATGTCATTGAAATTATTGATCAGGGAGCCTTGGTAGTTGACCTCGGTGACCGCCTTGAAGTTCTTTCTGGCCTCCGCTTGTTTGTGGAAGTAGGAGGTGTTTTTGTCTCCACTGTCTAGCCACAAGCTCCTTGATTTTTGTCTCCAATATTCTTCTTCTACCCTAAAAGCTTGGTAGAAATGCTTTTGAAGTTTAGTTTCAGTAGCTTGAGTCTGAGGAGTGAAGGTGGTTGCTTCCAAGGAGAGTTGATGGGCTTCCAGGGCTTTTTGGGATTCAATTCTGCCAGAAGTAGGGGAGGTGATACGCTTAGCCCAGGATTTAAGGTCCGATTTCAGCCTTTTACTTTTCTGTTCCCAGGAAAAGGAAGGAGACCTTGGGAGAGGGACTGACCAGGAGTCAGAGACGACTTGATGAAAGTCTTCTTGGAGTATCCAGAGAGGGCTGAAACGGAAAGGGATAGGGCCCAGATTTGTTTCCGAGGAGAGTTCTAGTAGGATGGGTTTGTGATCCGAGATACAGTTAGGGAGGATCTTGGAGGAAGCTAACAGTCCAAGCAGGAGGAAGTCGGAATGGATCAGAAATCTGTCAAGCCTAGCCGCTATGTGACCCGGGCCCAGCCTTTTGTTAGTCCAGGTGAATTTTCCTACCGAAGGTTTGATATCAATGAGGTCCCATCCCAAGATAAGATCCTCCACCCATTCTCTGGATTGGTCTCTTATTGGGGAGCCTCCTTTCTTTTCATCAGCAGAAAGAGTTACATTGAGATCTCCTGCTAGAATGATGTTATTTGGAGAGTGCAAAGAAAGAAAGGATTCCAGCGAATCCTAGCATTGAGCTTTGTCTGAGGCCAGATTTGGAACATAGAGATTGAAAAGACTTACTTGTATTCCAGAGTCTATATGATGAAGGTTGGTGTAGATCCAGTGCATGCTGCAGTGGTCTTCAATGAGGTTGAATTTGGACTCGTCCCAGAAAGTGGCGATTCCTCCCGAGGCTCCTCTAGAACTGATGGCTTTCCCCGGTCCTTTTTTCCAGAAATTGAATGCAGCTTGATGGAGGCTTGAGTCCTCCAATTTCGTCTCCTGAACTAAGAGGATGTCAGGCTTATTGATTTTTATGATGTCCTTCAGAGCTTCTTGTTTGGGTTTGGAGCCTAGACCTCTGCAATTCCAGGAGGCGTATCGCATTTAAACTTTCTTAGGGGTGGGGGCCCTTTTGAAGCCCTGGCCTTGCTTTGATCTGGTGATCATTGAATCAATGGTTTGCTGAGCGCCTTTGTTTATGTCTTGAAGGGCTTTCTCTTCCCTGTGCTTTTTCTTTGATTTGCGGCCTAGAGCTTTGGCAGGCTGATTAGGGGTAGCATGTGAACTGCTGGTGTCTGAGGCTGCTTCATCTATGCATCCCCCTGATTCAGAATCCAGATTGGTGGGCTCGTGATCCAGATCTTTTGGAATATTAGGGTCAGAGGAGATTCTCGGGGAGTCTGGAGGTTGGTTATCTATTTGGTCTTGGGGTGACTTTCCCTCGTTTTCTTCCTGGGGGATTTCTCCAGCTTCTAGATTTTCTTCATGGTTATTCTTTGTATTGTCATCCAACCCAATTATTTCTGTAACTGAGTCCTGAGAAGGGTTTACCTTGTTCGATGTGGGCACATTATTTTGATCTGCTGCTTTTTCCCCCGATTCAGGCTCTTTGGCTTTGGAGGGATCTTTTGACACTGGAATTTGTCCTGAGTTCGAGGTTCTTTTTTCTTGGGGCTTGGCTGCTGATTTGGTTTTCTTGACTTTTTGCCAACCCTCAGTCTCCTCCTGGGGTTGGGATTTTGGGAAAGATCTTTGAAAATGTCCATGCTCATGGCAGAGCCTGCATTTGAAAGGCAGTTGCTCATAGTCCAGTTTTTGAAAGTGACTCCAGGAGCCGATGGAAATCTTGAGTGCTTCTGGTAGACCTGCTTCTAGATCAACCTCCACACAGATTCGGGCACATGAGTATTGCCCTTTTGGATCCGCTTTATCTATGTACCTACCAAGGCGATTCCCAATTTTTTTCAGCGCATCAGGGTTCCAGCAATGAGCAGGCAGGTTTGGAAGCCGTACCCAGACCGACACCTCCTTTGGAACATCAATGCTTGGATCAAAATCCGGGGTCCATCTGTTGAGGTAGAGTCCTTGAGACCCCATGAAATAGGGTCCGTTTCTGAAGATTAGATCTCTATCTTCTTTTGAGATGAATTCAAAGATGTAAAAACCTCTTCCCACTGGATAGCACGTCACACTGTGTTTCAGATGGGGCCTCCAGTTTCGTTGTATCCAGTCATCTGTAGTTCTCGTTGTTGGCCACAGACCCATAAACTGGCCTACCAGTCCTCGAGTGGAGAGGGATAGAGCAGTTTTAATGGCGCTCTCAGCTGGTAGCTCGACTTCAGGGATTTCATCCAATTTTTTTATGAATTTCGGAATCACAGTGGCCGCAGATTTCTTTCCACCCGGATTGGTGAGCTTTCTGAAGGCTTCTTCCGCAGAGATGGGTGAGGAGGGATGGGGGGACCCTCCCCCAGGAACAACCATGGCGGCTGCAAGCGATAAACCAGAACCCTAGAACGCGGTTGCAGAGCGCTCCTCCTCCTCGAGGTGAGCCGATTTTTTTCTTGTTGGTGTTATTGGCGATCTAGCTAATGCCAGTCTTATAGAAAATACCTTTGTAAGATTTTGGTGCTAGGTGGATGTGCTTGGTTGCTATTGTTGTTGTTCCCAAAATTGTGTTTCCCCCTCTGCTTCTCTGAATATGAGAATTTTTCTCTTTGTCACTTATTTACAAAATGGTGGCTACTCTCTATTGCAAACCGGTAACTCTATTTACACCATTGTCTACAGCAGAGTGGCGTATCTTTATCAACCAATTTAGTAGATTTTCACACTCTCATGTCCTTTCTCTTTGTACAGTGTTAGAACATCTCTCTCCTTCAACCTAGGGAAAATTTTAGGGATCCATAATATTTTGAAAGTGTAGAAACCTTGGTGAATCTTACTAATTCTTAAATTTCCAACCATAAAATGTTGGGTGATATTTTTTGAAAAAGATTCAAATTGATAAGGATTTTCTATAGTTTCTTGACAACTTTGGCTATGTTTAGAGTAAAAAAAATTATCCCATAGAATTTGGGTGAATCAATTTAGAAAAAAAGGAATTTGGAGATTTTTTTTTGAAAAAAAAGTAAAAAATTAGCCCATGGGCTAAATTTCACCCATAAAATTTTCCCTACTTCAACCCGGCTTGCATATAAGAAGAATGGTAGACATGATTAAAAAACTACCCCATCAAAGTCATATAAATGATATACTTTTATTACAAAAATGTCCAATAATACAATGATGTTGATCTCATTTTATGTCATCGGCAAGGTAGTTGTGATATCATTACATTGTAATTACTTTATTAACTAATTATCATTTTAATGAATTTACTAGGTAAGCCTTATACTATCATATATTTCATTACCAAACAATATGAAAGTAATTCAAAAATGATAAATCATGACGCCAAATAGTGGGCACACATGTACCTCCTCCTCTACAAGTTCTAACAATAAGCACTCAAAAATGCACTGAGTGGGAACACATGTACCTCCTCTACAAGTTCTAACAGTAAGCATCGAACAATACATTACGTGAGCACACATGTACCTCCTCATTTGCAAGCACCAACAATAACCATTGAGTAATGCATTGCATGACAATATGCATGACTGGATGTTATATAGTACTATTGTATATAACATCTGACAGTGCATTTATTGTTGTGCACTATTGTGTGGTGCATTTAATAAACCACTGCTTGGTGCAGATATTGTTGCACAATGTATTTAATAAACCACTTCTTGGTGCATATTCTTAGCACTACATAAGCACATCACAATAGTTTAAAAATGTTACGATTTGAACATTTTTTGGCTATATTTTCTTATCACTTTTGTATGAAATCCAACCAAAAATTCAGAATAATTGTTGTAATTGCACATATCAGTTGTTGAGATTGCACAATTTAAGAGAAATAGGGGTATATGAGAGGTTGAATCCATTTATACATTCAAAAATGCAATTTAAGTAACGAAAATTGCAATTTAACTAAAGATTGTATAACTGGATTCCAATGATGGTAGTAAGAAAAAGTCCAAATTGTATAATGTTTAGACTTATTCCATCCTTCCAAATCTCTCCCTCCCTCTCTATGTGAGAGATAAAAGATGCTTAGGGTCCAAACTCAAGAGATTTTAATTTTACACATTTTTTGAAGTGTTTTGAAGATGTCCACAGTACCAAACTCCAATCGAGAAGTTGTTACTTCTCTCAAATGGAATGGGTTGGTCATCCAATTAATGGTTGCTCCACACAGTCTTTATTCGTAATGTGATGTATGCCAATTGTACTACATCTCCTACACACCATCAATTATTGAAGCACTATTTGTAATTAATAAAGTACTACGGAAGAACCAACCACCCAAATGCTCATGATAGTGGCATTTCTCCAACTCAATAAACATGTGAAGACATGAATCTAATATGCAATCTCCATGGAGACCACTAAGCCTTGCATTTTCAGTAGTGAATGGTCCCATGGAGGACCCTGCTATGTTTGGTGATGGGGAAAATGAATCCCCTTCTGTTTTGGAGGTTGCTTTCCATACCTAAATGGGATTAAGGGGCTAGTTTGAACTCTTACAAATTGGACTCTTGTCAGCTACTTATTGCATCAATTTTCTATTATGAATTTTCGATATTTCCACCAAATTTTCACTCATCGACATTGCCAACTTAGTGAATGGGGGAATTCATGGGATTGGCTATTTCCCGAGCTTCCACTTTTTCTATGGCTAAAATCAGACTCCATGGGATCATAACCTAAACAAATCCTATAGTTGAAGCATATGGTAGTTTTAGTTTTTGCAAGGTTAATGGTTGTTGTTCTATTTTCCAAAAGTGAAGTATTTGTTTTTAATGTTGTGTCTTACACATTTTGAAAACTTTCATTATTCACCCTATCATTTTGATTATTAGAAAGAGGTCTCAACATCTGCCTCTTATCCAAGGAGGTTGGTCAATATTTTCACTTCATAACATCTATGACCCTTATGAGAACAGGGTCACATATAGGGAGAAACTCTTCAAATTTTCTTTACTCACACAAGACCAGTTGATTTTAGGGGGAATCTAAATTTCACTCTTGAGGAGGATGAAATTTGGGGACATTCTGCTCAGAGAGATTCTTTATTAGATTATTTATCTAGGATATTGGAAAAAAACTCTCTTTATGATATCATCCCCTCATGTTTGAGATTGACCTGGAGGAACATGAGAGAAGGTGTCAAGAGCATTGCAAAAATACTCGACGGGTTTTTAATCAACGATGGCATTTAAAGGTGGCCTCAAGCATAAAGCAATGGGTTAGTACTGGAGGTGATTCTGATCACTTTCCTATTTTGATGGAGGTAGCTTTGAGCCAGCCAAAACCTCCCACCCCGTTCAATTTGTGTTCAACATCGCTTGAGGATGAAGGTTTCCATTAGACGGTAAAGAATATTTGGGTCCCTTTTGATGGATCTCGTAAAGAATCACTTGCTATCCAATTCTTACAAAATATCAAAAAGATAAAAGTTGAATCCCTCATTTGGGCATCTGAAAGAAGGAATTCTATGCACCAGGACCAGAGGTATATAGAAGATGATTTGGATACTTTTTACTCAAATAATCCTGAAGGTTTCAAACCCTTATAGAAGAAGAAGGGAATTGTGGACTTGGAAACTAGAAAAAGGAAAATTTTAGAAGAAAATGAGGTAGTCTCGAGGTTAAAAAGTATTGCTATTTGGTTAAAAAATGGAGATGACAATACAATTTTTTTTCATAACATCATGAACCACAAGAAGAATGTCAACTCACTATGGCAACTTGAGGATGAGAATGGTGACCACATTTTTGGGTTCAACAATCCAACAGAGGCAGGTGTAAATAATTTAAATATCCTATATAAGGAAGATGAGGGTGCATCAGTTGCACATATGATGAGAATCATAGCTAATTACCCCTCCTTTTTCAATGAGGACCAAAATAATGTTCTTTTGGAACTTGTTTCCTTGAAGGAGTTAAAGGGGGTAGTTTGGAGCCTTCAAAAGGAGAAAAGTCTAGGTCCAGATGTTTGGCATGTGGAGTTTTTTGCAGACTTTATGGACCTTTTTTTAGTATGATCTACTCAGAGTTATTGAAAATTTAAGGATGAACAATAGAGTTCTAGCTGCTTTCAACTCTACAGTTATAGCTCTCATAACACACATTTCATTAAATTTGCAAAAATTATATTACGAGGACTTCATCAACATTGAGTACTTTGAAAATCTTCAAATAATATATTCCATTAAACCTAGAAAAATTAACTCAAAGAACTATTCCATTAAATTTGGAAAATTCAATCTAGGGAATTATTTCCTTAATTAATATTTTCTATTACTTCAAGTAAAACTTTAGTATTCAAGCATTCAAAAGGAAATACTACATCTCAATTAAAACAAAATGGTAGGCCATAAATCATGATGAATCTAATATCCCTAATTTGCTAAATGTTAAGATTGTTGAGACATTGATATATATTATAAAGGAATAATCCAATGAAGTTGCACACATAATTGCATGTCTTTATCTACAAGAGATTCTCTATCTATATTAGAGGTGACCAAAGTAGTAGAAATATTTATACTATCAAAATATGTTATTTAGGAAAATAAGATAGCACAAATGGAAGGAAAAACTTGAGGACTTCATAAACATTGAGTTATTTGTAAATCACCACATTAAGCTAAGTAAGATAACACAAAAATAGTTTTAGTAATGTCAAACCAACAAGTAACCATGAACATGTCAAACATGGGACTGCTAGATACAACAATATCAATACATAATAGGAGCGCGATAACAACTCTTATAAGAAATCGATATGAGCTAAATCACATAATTTAGTATGTCTGATATCCCACCAAGATATTATAGTTGTGGATAATAGACCAAACTCAACGTTTGAATTTGGTGCCTAATGACTCCAAGTTCCCCCTTTCATACAACCCTGGGGAGGAATTGTTGATCAAATGGTGGTGTTTTTAGGATCTCATAAGTGGAGGGAGGGTGCCTCTTTTGGATTGTCTAAGTTGACACTAGTCTACTAGAAGCTTAGTGATATTTTTTGTGTTAAATTTCCTGCCTCTTAGTGCCTTTAAGAAGCACCAGGGAGAAGGTGATCATTGAGTATTGGTGTTCTATGGGGGAGGTAGTCCGAGAAAGAAAGATACGAGCCTAACCCCTGAATCTATCTTGTATATTAAGGCTAGGCATTGTTATTCTGGGTATTTAAAGAGGGTTGGGTACCATTAATCTATCTCCACTCAAAGCCAATTACATCAAAATTTAAGAGTGGTTAAATGAGGATTCAAATCGATCCATTATGATGGGAAATGTCACGATCTGAAATAAACAAGTGGCCTATAAGAACCAACTAACCCAGACAAGTAGGCAATGGAGGCAACTAGGTCTTCAAAGAGTGGTACATAAGGAAGCTTGGGTATCAATCTCTCCCTGTCAACATTGTTGATTTTTCAAAACCAATAACTTGATGTAATAGTGCCAACCAACCGTAGAAAAACCATGTTTGAGCATTACTTCCACCCAAAGAAGAAAATTATAAATATTTCAAATGTATTGGATTATTAAGATATAGATGTTGCAACACATTTTTCATGGATTTTAATCAAACTTTGTATATGTTTCCATGCTCTTTGATTATTAATGTTTTAATGTAACTACAAATAAACTATCAATTAAGCTATTGCTTTTCAAGATTATGTGTGTATTCAAAGTCATTATTTTTTTCTCCCATGTATTTGAATAATCCAGGGCAGGGTAATTTTTAGGGGCGAAATTTTTCCAATAGACTATTTTTTGGGTTTTTTTTCAAAAAATAAATTCGCTATTTGGTCATTTTTAGTCTCTAATATCGCCTATATTTACATAAAATATGGTTTTTTTATCATAATATTCGCCAAAATTTACACATTTCAGTTGTAAAATGTATGTTTCATATTTAATATTTGCCTACCTATCTATATACATGTTTTTTTCAATCCAAAAAAATCACCTAGGACACTATACTTAAGTATAATATTAGAATCCTTAAAAAATACCTTGATCCAGGGAAATATTTTCTTGATTCACTAGAATCTTAGGAATCGGAGTAAAATTTCCCCTTAAATAAAGTAAATAAAAATCAATAAAAAAGTGTGCATCGATGCCTCATATGAGATTATTTTAATTACAAATAAATCATTGAACAAAACAATGTTTAAAAAATGATATAATAGAAAAAATATAATTGCGAACTTGCAACAAAGTCAATGCAAAATCAATTATAAACAATAGTAAAAATGTATATTAATATAACTATCAATTGCCATATATTTCAAAAAAATATAAAATAGTACAAATTGATTCACCAAAAACTATGTCGAATTTGTATTGAAAAATCGAAATGCAATTGTGAACAAATTTCTGAAAAAAAAAAAATTTCGTGACTCAATGTTAGTTGTCAATTGGATAAAATGGGCACAAAGATATACACACCCATGACTGATTCCACTTCTAGAATAAATATTGGACATTAAATCAAACTTTAATTATTTATCCTATACTCATGTCTACAGGGAAAGGACAGAATTGTAAACACCCTTTCTAAAGAGGGCCTTCAGATGGCTATGAGACAAATTAAAATAGAAGAGAATAATCAAGACCAAATGTTTCAATACTATCACCGTCCTTTCATTGAAGGGTCCAAGCTTTTGAATGTTGCGTGGGATACTTGAATACTTCTCGGGTTTTCTATAGAATTACAGCATAATCTACAACAGATATTTTTTGGCTAACTTCAACAGGCACTAAGTGGATATATTAGTGCTAGGCCTCCTTCTTTTTTTACTATATATGTGACAGATTTTGATAGAGTGTCCATAGTAACTATGCTGACATATTTATATGTAAAAAAAGGATGTTACTTTCTAAGAATATATCTTAGAACTCTTTTTTGGAATATATGACAGGCATATATATGCACAATGCATTTTTATACTCTATGAGAAATAAAATTACAATTTTTTCCTACGAAAAAAAATCATCTGCTAAAATGAAGTTGATGTTCTATTGAACATTCGAATGTACTCACGTTTCTCTTTGATACGATGAAGTGTCTTAAGAAAGGGGAATAAAACTTGCATAAGCCAAGTATCTTGCTCTTGTCCTCATGTATAGGCCTTTATCAAGATATGGTTTGACTGATATTCAACGAATTCAGAAGTAGGATTTGACGTATCTATTAGCAATAATTTTGATTCTTTGTATTTATCTCCATATTGGGACCACACATCACTCAACCTTTTGTCATAAAATTGTATTGTACTCCCTCCTTTGAATTTTGTTTGCAAATGATAATGAGACCTATCCCATGTGAATTGAAATCCCCTTATATCAATGTTTGATTTTTCAAATACTTATCGAATGTACTTGTCAGTGGCATTCAATGTCCATATTGAAACATCATAATTTTTTAAATAGTATTTTAATAATTTCGACTAAAAAAAACCTAAAAAAATAGGACATGTCACCAAATTCCCAATCTGGTTTTCTTTGAATATGACAACTTGGTTCATCTCTAGTGTATGATGAGAACAATACTCCTTCCATTTCAAATATCAACAACATCTTTCGACTTATATTAATTCCCATTTGCAGTGCAACCCCATATATGGCATTAACATAGCTCCACTTCATTACTTAAGGACATCAAATCATAATATTTAAATGCATTTTAAAAAATCTCGTAATTCCTATCTATTATTATTTTTTTTTATACAAAGGGAATTTTATGAGGTTAATGGAAATTTAAAAATATAATTACAGTGGCCCCATTCTATTGAACAAACTAATGATATGTTAATATATACATCAACTTAATACATTTATTTTATTTTGGAATACGTCTTACATGAACACATTGAACCATCATTCGAACATTGATTTTAAGAGTTATAATAATTACTAGTGAATCTGCAAATGGTAAATGGCCTAATTCAATAAAGCAAACTAATTATATATTAATTTCCATAGACAACCTAAATATATGTTAAAATAAGAAAAATTGATAAGAACACATTTAACCATCCTTCAAATCACTAATTTTTAAGAGGTGCAATGATCAATTAAACCACCATGGCAAAAATTAATTGCAATGCTCTAATTCAACCAAACATACCAATTATCTAATAAAGTCTACATACAATCTAATACATTAAACAACCATTCAAATCGGTAACCTTTATTAACTTAATATCTCTATAGAAATAAACAAAATAAAAATATCTTAATTTCTAGTAATGACAAACCAAATCACCAATCTTTATATTAGTATTATGAAATTGAAAAATACTATAAGTATAGTAATAATTCATGATTTCATACATATAATGACCAACAATTTATATTATAAACATTATATAAGCAACAACCACATTGCCATCAAATACATTGCACCATGAATGAAATGACAAGCATAAGGGCATTTCATACAACAACGTTGCACAGTGAAGGAAAGCTAACGCATGTTAGATTTCCTTCTAGCACAAGCACAAGCGCATTCCTAACAACAACATTGCATGGTGAATGAAATCTAATGCATGTTATCTTTCCTACCAGCACAACCACATTGCCATCAAATATATTGCACAATGAAAGAAATCTAACACATGTTAACTTTCCTTCTAGCACAAGCACAAGAGCATTTCTTACAACAACATTGTATAGAGAAGAGAAGCTAACACATTAATGACCAACAATTTATATTGTAAACATTATGTAAGAAACAACCACATTGTCATCAAATACATTGAACCATGAAGGAAATCTAACACATGTTAGATTTCCTTCTAGCACAAGCACACGTGCATTTCTTACAACAACATTGCAAAGAGAAGGAAAGCTAATGCATTAATGACCAACAATTTATATTATAAACATTATATAAGAAACAACCACATTGCCATCAAATACATTGTACCATGAAGGAAAACTAACACACGTTAGCTTTCCTTCTAGCACAAGCACAAGGACATTTCTTACAACAACATTGCATAGAGGAGGAAAGCTAATGCATAAATGACCAATAATTTATATTATAAATATTATATAAGCAACAACCACATTTCCATCAAATACATTGCACCATGAAGGCAATCTAACACATATTGGCTTTTTTTCTAGCACAAGCACAAGGGCATTTCTTACAACAACATTGCATAGAGAAGGAAAGCTAACGCATTAATTTAGCATGACTAGTCCACTTAGCATTTATTATCATGTAAATTATTCTAAGGAAATTATTCAAATCTCACTTGTGACATGCTTTGTATTGAATGACATGAGATTCCTTGATTAACTAGAATATCAATAACCAGAGTAAAATTTCCCCTTAAAAAAAGTAAATAAAAAACAATAAATAACTATATGCATTGATGGCTCATATGAGATTATTTTAATTACAAATAATTCATTGAACAATGCAATTTAAAAAAAAATGATACAATAGAAAAAAATTTAGTGCGTTGCAACAAAGTCAATGCAAAATCAATTATAAACAATAGTAAAAATGATATTAATATAATTGACAATTCCCATATATTTCAAAAAAAATAAAAATTGTACAAATTGATTCACCAAAACATATGTCCAAGTTGTATTGAAAAATTGAAATGTACTTATGAACAAATTTCTAAAAAAGAATATCTTCATCTGCAAAAATGAAGCCGATGTTCTATTGAGCATTCAAATGTACTCACGTTTATGTTTGATATGATGAAGTGTCTTAAGAAAGGGGAATAAAACTTGCACAAGCCAAGTATCTTGCTCTTTTCCTATATAGGCCTTTATCAAGATATGGTTTGACCAATAACCAATGAATTGAGAAGTAGGCTTTGATGTATCTATTAGCAATGCATTTGATTCTTCATATTTATCTCCATATTGGGACCACACATTACTCAACCTTTTCTCATAAAATTGTATTGTACTCCTTCTTTTGAATTTTGTTTGCAAACGACAATGAGACCTATCCCATGTAAATTGAAATTCCCTTATATCAATGTTTGATTTTCAAGTACTTGTCGAATGTACTTGTCGGTGACATTCAATGTCCATATTGCAACATCATAATTTTTAAACAGTATTTTAACAACTCCGACTGAAAAGGCCTAAAAAATAGGATGTGTCACCAAATTCCCAAACTGGTTTTCTTTGAATATGACAACTCGGTTCATCTCTAGTGTATGATGAGAACAATACTCCTTCCATTTCAAAGATCAACAATATATTTCAGCTAACATTAATTCCCATCTGCACTGAAACCACATATATAACATTAACATAACTCCACTTCATTACATATGTACATCAAAACATAATATTTAAAAGCATTTTAAAAAATCATGTGATTCCTATATATTATCTTCTTTTTTATTTTCTTTTTTATTTGCATACAAAGGGAATTTTAAGAGGTAAATGACAATTAAAAATATATAATTAGAGTGGCAACACTTTGAACCACCATTCGAACATTGATTTTAAGAGTTATAATAATTACTAGTGAAACTACAATAGGAAAATATAATTAAAATGACCTAAGTCAAGGAAGCGAACTAATATGTTAATTTCCACATAAAACCTAAATATATGTTTAAATAAGAAAATTTTATAAGAACACATTTAACCATATTTCAAATCCCTAATTTTTAAGAGGTATAATGATCAATTAAACAACAATTGCAAAAATTAATTGCAATGGTCCAATTCAAACAAATATACCAATTATCTAATAAACTCTACATACAATCTAATACATTAAACAACCATTCAAAGCAATAAACTTTATTAACTCAATATCTCTATAAAGACAAACAAAATAAAAATATTTTAACTTCTAGTAATGACAAACCAAATCACCAATCTTTATATTAGTATTATGAAAATGAAAAATGCTACAAAGATAGTAGTAATTCATGATGTCATACATATAATGACCAACCATTTATACGTAACATAATATGTATGTTTATACATAAAATAGACACTAGTCATCTTAAGGTATTTTTAAATGTCACTGAAAATTCTTCAAAGTATCTCGCACAAATGTTGACTTGTTGAGTTTATTCAACATTCTCAATAGCTCATCGATCAACCACTTATCCTCTTGGTTATTTCCACTGAATGGATTGGCAAGAATCACAGTTTCTTTGGGATTTTATCTCACTCCCTCAAGTGAAAAGTCCACTATAATAGTGTTAGTTGTATCATATTGAGTATGCATTTCCCACACTTTTTTCAATGATTTAGTGTGTATAACTTTTGTTGGATTATCAATGGCCTTATGTCCCTTTCGTGGTTTGCAATCTAAAGCAGTCCACATAAACACAAGTTGATATTTTGATGTTTCTGAAACCAACTTTTTTAGAACTCTTGATGTGTTTTGTTTCAAAGTTGTCATCCAAATTGCAATGTCAAGAGATTCATTCTTGAAACACATTTCAAGAAAAAAATGTGCATGTGGATGAAACCAAATTGATTTTTTTTCTATTGTGTAATGTGCCCTTCCCATTTTCTCAACATGTTCCTTTGTTGCATCATCATCAATGATTTGGTAAAAAATGTCCTTTAATAAAAAAATAACTAATTTCTTTTTAGTTATTTTGGTTGCAACCTAATAACATATATTCTACTCAAACCATCGTTTTCATGCTACAAAATTCATTAAGAAAAAAATTGTTGAAATAAATACATCCACCTTGAGTATTTTTTCTACTATTTATAGATAAGCCATTATTCTATTGTATCATCTTCATAGAACCTAGAGCAAAAATTGTCAAACCTTCAATAAAATACCAATAATATTTATTTTGATCAAATTCTATAATATAACACATTTATTACTTAATTGATAATAAAAAAAATATTTCCAATGCAACTTTTAAATATAAATACATTAATATGTTCTTATCTGTTTCTATAATATAGAATTAATATGTTATAGATTATGACAATAAATAAAATTCACCAAATAACAAAACAAGCTTATTACTTAATTGATAATGAAAGAAAACATTTCCAATACAAATTTTAAATAGAAATACATTAATATGTTCTTATCTATCTCTATAATATGTTATACAATTAATATGTTATGAGTTGTGATAATGAATAAAATTCACTGAATAACAAAACAAGCAACAAAACATGTTAAGTACATGATATGGTATTATGTTCTTGATTATAGCTTCGTTCCACATTCACTTGATCAATGTCTTTGTTCTCCTTGCTAGTCACTATAATAAACATAAGAAATAGTATATATTGTGACAACGGATAAAATTCATTAACTAGACAAACAACAATTCATGTTAAATAACTGATATAGGATTTTGTTCTTGAATTTAGTTTTGTGGCACATTCCCCTAAATATTTTATTCATTTTCATTATTTTTCACTATAATCAACATATCAAATGCTATGAATCCTACAATGAAAAGAAAACAAAAAATAAGAGAAACATCAAGAATACAAGTGGGTTTTTCATCTTCGCCCTTTCATGCTCATTGTCTTGATTAATGTATTGTTCTTATAGTTCCCTATAATACACATTCAAAACTGTTATCAAATATGGCAATTAAATAAATTATAAAAATAACAAAAGTGACAATGAAACAAATTATGTACCGGGTATGATATATTCTTCTCCTTTTATTTCCATCACCATTTTTTTTAGAATTTTCATCATTTTATGTTTTGCAATCTCCATCATTAGTCATTGTGGTAAACAAATTTCCAATTAACAATTCTAAACAACAAAGAATCCAATTCATTATAATATAAACACAAAAGGAAGTGTAGTACCTGGATTTTTCAAGAAGTTGATGGATCTTGGGTTTGACAATTGAACATATTAAAAAAAACTAGAGAAACAACCAAACAAATTATGTACCTAGTATGATATATTCTTCTCCTATTTCCATCTCCAAAAAATTTGAACATTGTCCACACTCTTTTGATTGTTTCTTTGTTACCCACTATCATCATATTCTAGTTTACAATCTCCATCATTAGTAAATGTAATAAAAAAATTGCCAATTAATTTTTTTTTTAAAACAACATAAAATCCAAATCATTATAATAGAAACAACAAAGGAAGTGTCCAAACAAATTATGTGCCCGATAGGATATATTCTTCTCCTTTTATTTCCATCTCCAAACTTTTTTCAACATTGTCCACACTATATTTATTGTTTCTTTGTTTCCCACTATCATCATTTTTTGTTTTACAATCTCCATCATTAGTCGATGTAGTAAAAAACTTGCCAATTAAAATTTCTAATCAAAATAAAGTCCAAATCATTATAATAGAAACAACAAAGGAAGTGTAGTACCTGAATTTTCCAAGAAGTCGATGGATCTTGGGTCTGTCGGCTGGAAAGATTTGTGATAATGCCACATGGTCTCCCTTTGTGACTTTGTTTGTGCAATGCATGCAATTTTTATTCTATATGTATAACATGCCTTGCTTAAATTTGTGATTAAATTTGTCCCTGCATAAAGATAAATAATCACTTTTGCATCACTACATTGTTGGTGTTTTCCCAATCAATCCACCCAAAATTCTAAATCTCTCTCACTTTCATCAATTGTGTCTTCAAAAGTGTGAGTGTGTTTTGAACCCTAATTTTATTTATTTTGAAATAGAGAAATGTATAGTCAAAAAAGTATCATGACTATAATAACTATTTTGTTTCTAATATTCATAAATGCCAATATTGATGTTGTACGTGAACCTGGATTTCTTTATGGTACTTTCCAAATCTTGGCGTACATCATTAAATGACCATTGTTCTACTAAGATAACTATAGTAAAGTCATATGATATATATATATATATTTTTTGAGCGTCGGCGTGGAGCTCCGCAAGGGTTAGCATTGAGGCATTGAGCTAGGCTTTCGAGCCACCATGTGTGATCCAGGGGGCAAGGTGTCGCCTCCCCCCTAGCCCGAATATGCTGAAGAAGCTTTCCGTTGGCTCATTTCCTAGGAAGGTAAGAAGCCGACAACTTCCTCAATCCTGAAATTCATCAAAAAACTGGACTCAATCCCTGAAATCGAGTTGCCGGAGGAACACGCCATTAAGATTTCCCTAGCCCTAGTAGAGAGAGGTTTAGTTGGGCAATTCATGGGTCTTTGGCCTTCTGCAAAGACCACCGATGACTGGATTCAACGAAACTAGAGACCCCAACTCAAGAACAGTGTGACCTGCTACGTTGTTGGAAGAGGATTATTTATCTTTGAATTCATTTCCAAAGAAGACCGTGATTTGATATTCAGGAGTGGCCCATATTTCATGGGGACACAAGGGATGTACCTCAACTGGTGGACTCCCGACTTTGATCCCACTGTTGACGTCCCCACTGAGGTACTAGTTTGGG
Source organism: Larix kaempferi (assembly GCA_027924585.1). Taxonomy (NCBI): domain Eukaryota; kingdom Viridiplantae; phylum Streptophyta; class Pinopsida; order Pinales; family Pinaceae; genus Larix; species Larix kaempferi. The sequence continues at coordinate 3,094,471 of BSBM01000334.1, forward strand.
TTCGTCTTCCCAATCTTCCTGTTCATTGTTGGAATATCCAATCCCTGCAAAAGATTGGAAACAGACTAGGACGATTCATTGATAAAGAAGACAACAAAGCCCAGTATAGCTGCACCGAGATTTGTGTAGAAGTGAATCTGGAAGCTGGCCTCCCTGAAGCAGTGAAACTAAAGGTGGGTGCATGGCAGCATTACCAAAAAATCAATTATGAGCATCTCCCGTTCAAATGCAGAAACTGCCACGAGCATGGACATTTCCAAAAGAATTGCCCAAAAATCCAACCAGAGGACAAAGAGGAAGGAGAGGGATGGCAAAGGGTTAAAAAAGGCAAAGTAGCCTCAAAGCCAACTAAGAAGAAGAATGCAAGTCCACTGGAGAAACCCTAAACCATCCCTGAAGTTTCAGAAACCATGAAAGAAACCCCGCCTGTAGACAAAAGCAATGAAGTCGCATCAGTCCAGGAGGTGGATCCAAAGGTGGCCGAATCTGGAGGAAAACCTAGTGAAATTCCAGATACAGTTGAGGCCATTAAGGAGAAAGAATCAGAGGAAGAACACATCAGTCTCGAGACTGACTTTGAAGGGGATTCAAATGGAGGAGAAACTGAATCAAGCAGCTCCCAAGCTACTCCGATAGAGACCACCAGGGGGAGGAAATATAGGAAAAAAAAGAGAGAAGAACAAACCTACCGGGATGTGCTTCAAGGCTCCCAGAAAACCCTCAAAGGAATGATAAACACCAGAACGACAAAGAGATAAGGCCAGGCTCCAAAGGGAGCCACCACCTCCCAAAAAAGTAAGTAATGAAATACGTCTCCTAGAATTGCAGAGGATTAGGTAGCAAATTAAAAGAAGAAGCCCTAAAAGATATTATTAAAATGTCCAAGCCTGAAATCCTTCTAATCCAGGAGACGAAATTGGAGGACTGTGACCTTCTCAAAGCAAGCAAATCTTTCTGGAAAAAGGGACAAGGAAAATTTGTTAGTGCTAGAGGTGCCTAAGGAGTAATAACTACCTTTTGGGACAGTTCATTTTTTTATCTGCTTGAAGAAGAAAGTTGTATGCATTTGATTTTCACCAAGTTTCTCCACAAAGACTCCGGTCTCCCTGTAAGTCTGTTTAATCTTTATGTTCCTATTTTTTTTTTATGAAAAACAAGCCTGTTGGGATTCCATAAAATCCTTCCTCTCCTTGCACAACCCCGAGAATGTCATCCTTGCTTGAGATCTCAATATCACCCCCGCTTTAGATGAAAAAAAAGGGGGCTCCCTGGTCAGAGACCCTGTTAGAGAATGGGTAGAGGATATCATCCTAGATTGGGATTTAGAAGATATCAAGCCTTCTAAAGGGAAGTATACTTGGACAAACAAAATATTGGGCCCTGGTCATATAGCCGCTCGCCTCGATAGATTCCTTTTTCAAGCCTCCTTCCTGACTTTGGGTCTCTTTGCCTCAAAAATTTTGCCCAACTAAACTTCTGACCATAAGCCCATCCTTCTGGATCTCTCTTTCGGAAGAAACTTAGGACCCATCCCCTTTAGGTTCATCCCTATCTTGATCCATCATGATAAGTTCCAAGAGGTGGTCGCTGAGGCCTAGAATTCCCATGTCCAAGGCTCCCCTTCCTTAGTCTGGGAAGAAAAGATGAGAATTCTGAAAAAAGCTCTGAAATCTTGGGTTAAGTCCCTTTCTTCCCCTGTCCCCAAAAGGGAATTCGATCAAAAGGCCCTTGATCAAACCCAATTGGTTATGGAGGAGACTGTAGTTACGCAGGAGCTGCTGAATGAAGAAGTTGGTCTACAGAAAGAGATTCACAAGGAAAGTCGTGAGGATGAGGAGTATTAGCGGCATAAGTCAAGAATTCTATGGCTCCAGGAAGGAGACAAAAACACGAGCTTTTTTCACAAACAAGTTGAATCCCGCAAACACTTTAAAGCTGTCAGTGATATCCATTTCCAAGGTCAAGAGATCCAAGACTTCGAGGGTATTAAAAAAGCATCCTACTCCTTCTTTAAATCCTTGTACTCGACCCCGGATGAAACCCCTATTGATGCTCGCGCCTATCCCCTCTCTCTTGTTCCCAACCTCATCAAAGATGAAGATAACTAGGATTTGACAACCCCGATCAACATGCAAGAACTCCAAAATGCCCTTGATAACATGGAAGCTGATAAGGCCCCGGGGCCTGACGGTTTCACAGCTAGATTCTACAAGGCCTGCTGGTCCATTATTAAAGAGGATCTGTTGATAATGTTCAGAAAATATCAGAGGAGTGCCATGCTTGGGGGGAGCACCAACTTTGATTTCTTATCCCTGATCCCAAAAGAAAAAGGTGGTTGGGAATTCAGCAGGTTTCATCCCATCTCCCTCTGCAATACTAGTTACAAGTTGGTCACTAAAGTCATTGACAGCAGACTTAAGAAAATTATGCGAAGCATCATTCCTGAAAACCAAGAAGGCTTCATCAAAGGTCGCCACATTCTCGACAATATAGTGTTGGTTCAAGAAGCCATTCACTCTAGCTGCAATCGGAAAGAAAAAGGTATGGTTATTAAACTGGATATTGCTAATGCTTTTGATAGAGTTAGGCATGAGTTTCTCTTCATTGTCATGGAAAATATGGGTTTTGATAAAGACTTCACAAGGTGGGTGAAAGCCTGTATATCCTCTCCTTGGATTGCCCCACTGGTGAACGGACGATCCACTGATTTCTTTCAGGCCTCCAAAGGGCTAAGGCAAGGGTGTCCCTTGTCCCCCCTCCTTTATGCTATTCAAGCTTATGTTCTCAGCTTCCAGCTGGACAACTTCTAGCAGATCCACTCCCTTTCTGGTCTCAGAATGGTCTCTCATGTCAAAGACATCAACCACGCTCAGTTCGCGGATGACACTCTTCTGCTGGGCGGATCAAGTGTTATTTTTGCTAGACGCTTTAAGCATGAACTTGACAGCTACAAAGAGGTATCGGGAAACAAAATTAATTATCAAAAAAGAAACATCTATAGCCGGAATTTCTCTCCAAGGGAGATGCTAGACATCACCAGAGCATTGGAGATGGAAGGAAGCTCGAATTGGGACTCATTCAAATACCTCGGCATCCCAATATTTAAAGTTGTCCCAAACGTAATTCACTGGATGCCACTCCTTGACAAGCTAAAAAAATGGATCCATGCGTGGGGTGCTACTTGGCTCAATCTTGTTGGAAAGGTGGTCCTGTTGAAATCGGTCTTAATAAGATTTCCCATATACGAAAACTCCATCTTGCTTGTGCCAAAATCGATTACTATCAAAATCGATGGACTGCTGAGGAAATTTCTGTGGGAAGGAGGAAAGCAATCTAACATGAGGCTGCATCTGGTTAGTTGGGAGAAAATTAAAAAACCTCTCCGGGAAGGAGGCCTCAATATTTGGGATGTGGCCACTCAGAACCTTACTTTGGGCTCCAAACTGCTCTGGAATATAGTCTCTGGGAAGCCTACCTAGAGCAAGAGAGTGTTGTGGAAAAAATATTTTCAGGGGCAAAGGTTAAGATGCCTGGATCTTCCTCCAAAATCTCCAAGAGGCTTGCCGATTTTCTTGCTATGCCTTAGAGCCCTAGCTCACTTCAAAGCCAATTTAAACTGGATACCCGGCAACGAAAAGAAAATAAAAATCTGGGAGGACTCAATTCTTGGGGACCCCCCTCTTGATCAGTAGGATGAGCTTTTTAATATTAAAAGTTGGCTTCAGAACAACAATCAAATCACCCTTTGGGATATTTCAAGGTGGGAAGATGATGAAAGAAGAAGTTGGAAAAGCTGGGACCTTGAAAAATACCCTGAAGGGCTCGAAGCAGAAGCCAACTCATTGGTAGAAGCTCTTCAAGGGAAAACCCCCATAAAAGTCTCTGCCAAAGATAAAAGGGGTTGGGGCATCAATTCTGGTAAATATACAACAGCTGCAGGTTACATTTCTTTGCAGGCAGTCCTGCATGTGCCTCCGGATCCAACTAAATGGAAAACAATATGGTCCTTCATGTCAATCCCCAAGATTGACATGTTCTCCTATAATTTTTCCCATAGAAGTATATTGACAATGGATAACTTAAAGAGAAGAGGATGGGAAGGTCCCTCCAGGTGCCTTCTCTGCAAGGAAGAGGAAGAAAACCCCGACCATCTATTGCTAACATGCCAATTTGCTAGAGATGTCTGGATTGAAGTTGTGAACTTAAGCCCAGATCATTTTTCCTTGCCCTTGACTGTGATTGATCTCCTTAACACCTGGGTCACTAGATCCCCATTCTGGATGAAGAAAAAGGATCTTCTCAAAACTTGTTGGATGTGGCTCCCCAAGTTCACGGTTTGGAAGATTTGGCTTGAAAGGAACAACAAAATCTTTAGGGAAACAAGCTGCACTCCAACCAAAGTGGAAACTTGTGTCAAAGCATTACTGGGTGAAGCCTTGGACTCCAAGTCCTCTCTCAGAAATATAGAAAACCTCGAGGCTGAAGAAGATAATTGACTAAAGAACTTTTCCCCAAACCACCATCTAAGAACAAACCCCACTCACACTTCGAAAGCAATCTGGGAAATTAGGATGGCAGAACAGGAATTTTTAAAATGGAGATCAACCCTTGAAGAGCACTGCCTCTTCTTTGATGGCGCCTCGAAGGGGAATCCTGGCGAGGCAGGTGGGGGAGGGGTCATCCTGTTTCCATTGGGAAATACTGAATAGACTTACGCTTGGGGGCTCAACCATGATACCAACAATAAAGCGGAAGCTCTCGTGCTTTGGCAAGGTCTGAGATTAGCTTCCACTAAAAATATCCAAAAGCTATCGGTATTTGGAGACTCCAGAATCATCGTTCAGGCTATGAATTTGCAAGGGAAATCAAATCTACTCACTATAGCACAAATCCTCAGAAAAATTAGAGCCTTGCTGCACAAGTTCCAGAAGATAAGATTCTTTCACATTCTTCGTGGTCTAAATTCTTTGGTGGATGTGGAAGCAAATAGAGGCACGCTCCTAGGAAAAAGCATCCTGTCAGTGGATGGATGCGAATCGAATTTCCATATTCCCTGATCGGCCATTTCGGTCTCAACAATGCCTGTCTTCCCCTCGGTTTCCTTGTTGCCAATCCCGAGAATGGATCCTAGGCCTTTCTCCATCATGGACTATCGTCTTTTCTCCAGTCACGGGCTTTTTTTCAGATATCCTCATATCAAAGTGCAGTACCCACTCATGATTACACTTGCAGGTATCATGGGTCTTCATGGATCCCCTTCACTACTTCAATGGATGGAGTTATCTCCCAAACAGAGTATTCATGAGAGCTACAGAAGTCAGACCTCAGCGAATTTTGCTTGCATCCTTAGAGATAGAGAGTGGCACGCGGCAATGCCTTCCCTGGATTCCAGCTCTAATCCTAGTGCCTCTCTGGAGGTTCGAGTTGTTGATATCCAGGCTGAGCTCGACAGGGTGAAAGAACTTGTGAAGGAACAAACAAAGTTGATGCTAAGCCTGGATAATGTGGGTGCCAGCAGATGGAAGTCTATAAGTCAAGAACTTCAACAACTTCGCGAGGAGATTACGGAACCGACGGACACTCAATTCAAATATGTGGCAAATACCCATGGTGATTTTGGCAACCGCATCAGCAAGCTCGAAATCAGATTGGAAAATCTCTCGGGTGAGTGGAACAAAGACCCTCCCGCGCAGTTGAAGAATGATGAGGATTAATCCCATTTCTCTTCCTCTGTTCCGTTTGTTCTTTGTTTTTCTTGCTGTGGCATATATGTTCCTTCCTCTTGATCTGTTACCCCTCCTGAATCTAAATGTCTCGAATTTTGATGGACTCCTAATCCCACTGAATGTCATTTAGAACTGTTTTGGTGACAAGAATTCTCTTTGTATCAAATTACCCGACAGCTATTTTTCCGGCTAGTAATACCAATTCTTAACCGTTATTGTGAAAAAAAAAACTATAGTAAAGTCACCCAACTCGTTATTTTTGACCAAAAAACTAAAACAATTCAATATAACAAGCATTGTTGAATGGTTTTTTTTCAAAGCCAATGTATCCAAAACAATAAGGTCGGTCCATAGTATTGGTTGGAACTGAAAAGGAAAAGAGTGCAAAAGTGTTGACAAAATACTGAGACCCCCATAAAGACAACCGAAATCAAAATTGTTGTCAACTTGTTGAATGCTTGTCGATCCAGTTATTTTTTTGTCAAGGACTCCACATGCTTGCTGAGAAAGGGAATCTATTTTTGTATTTCATGTTCCTTTTACAGAAGTAGACCCTGCAATAGTTTTACAAAATTTGGAAAATATGATGTCATTAATTTGATAATGCTCAAGAATATTGAATGTGGTAAGAATCTTATCATTCAACTTATCATCACGACTTTGAAAATATTCAACCATCACATCCAAGATTGTTCTATTGTTTTCAATTTAGAACAATAATATTTTAATTTTATAGCATTGGTTGGATGGTTGGTGGAATAGAAAACTAAGCAGTTTCATCCAATATCTTATCTGCTACAGAAGTAATCTCTTCAATGGTTAGTCCCTGAAGAGGGAAAAGAGAAGCAACTGTCAAACTTTGTAGACAATTTGTATTATACTTCTCAAAATTATGTTGGCTCAGAGAACACTTCAATGTGCCTAGTTGGTAACAATTAAAAACAATGTCCCATTTATCCCAAATAACTTGATCAAGATATAAGAGGATTATTTTATCAACAAAATTTGAAATTGCACAATCGAAGAAGGAGCACAACATTTCATCATCAACCTATTAAAAATAATAAATAAAAACTAATAAGAATTCAACGTAGATATGAAAATATGAATTATATTTTAAAATTAAATAAGTCAATAAAAAATAATAATTCATTATAAATATGAAAATAATAAACCGCTAGGTTAAAAAATAATTAAAATTACATACCTTGTTTTCAGCTGTCTTAGAATTTACAATCCTCCTTTTCTTTAATTTGCCATTGGCAATTAAGAAATGTATTTTGGAGCGCACACAATCAATGAATGGAGTTTTGAAGAACACCTTATTTGCAAAATTTAATTGACAACAAATGTGAATCACAACACCGTGTTCAACTGATGGATCCAAGAATCGAGCGTGCTGCGTTCTTTATACTTATTCTTTTCCTCCACATATACACTATATTTAAGCTTTGTTATAATTCCTTTGGTTGCTTGAATGGTGTGTTGTCCATCAACTATCCAAAAGTTGACGTTCTTAGCATTTATATCTATCTCATTTACAATTCTAACAGGGTTTACTAATGAATCAGACTTGTTGATATCAAATGGAATCAGAAGAGCATTGGGAAATGATGTTTGAAATTTCTCTAGGAATGATTTCACTAATACTTGAACATTTGAATCATATCGTGATCTCAATTTAAACACTTTGGGGGATTCTTTACATCTTTCAACATCCACATTTCTTCTGAAGGAGGTTGGAAATAAATAAAAATCCTTGAAGGCTTCATGAATTTCATCACATTTGTCTGCAAGCTTCACCGTCCGAGATTCAACTTTCCTAGACTTTTGAAATTCTGTAGTAGGTATGAAATCACTGCTTCCAATGCTTTCTTCCAAGTCTTCTAAATATACTCTCCTCATAGCAAGTAATTGAGCATCAAGTTTATCATTTGGTATTTTATCAGGTAATTTGTTTCTTTGCTGCAAATAAAGAAGGACATATGATGTTTTCATACATTTTACATTGTGGTATTTTAGAATGTAATTGATACGTTCTAAAATATATACACAACTCTTTAACCCAAATTTATTAAAGCTCTCATAACTATCCAATTTAAACATTGAATCTTTTATTGTATTTGGCGGAACTTTACATGAAGCTTCAATCAAATCTAGTCTAAATTTTGTGTAATCCACTTGACAAGAAACTAATTTTACTTCATTTTCCTTAATAACCTCCTCTTGAAAGATGATGCCATTCTCACCACCAGCATAGCAATTAACAACTATTCCTAATATATCTGGATATTTTTCATCAAGGGATTCAAATAGATACATATCAGGAAACATATTTGTGGGAGTATCTATCTGAACATACCAATCTCTCACAAAATAATATTTATGGGTTGTATTGTACTTTCTAATCATTTCAAAATTAGAAGTAGAAATTGTTGCTGACATTGCAATTTGAGCTGAATGAATTTTTTGTTTTTGGATGATGAATGTAGCATTTTGCTTGATTTGGAATTGAGCAATTCTGAAAACAGTAATAAGAAATTATTAGTATAAATAAAAAATTAGATTATATGTACAAATATTATCATATAATCTTCTACTAAAATTTGAAAGGACCATCTTATCTAACAATTTCTAAAGGAGAATAAATAACATATAAAACTACCATACCAAGTGGAGGAGGCATTGTTTGTGTATCACTTTCTTTTCGTTTTTTCTTCAATGCTTTAATTGGAATTTCACTTGCATCATTGTGCTAAGCATCTGAAAACATTTGTACAAAAATATTACAATAATTTCAAATGAATAAAAAATACATCAAATGATGATAATGATGATGATGATGATGAATTAAAGCCAACATGCATTAGCTTTCCTACTGATAAAACCACATTTCCATTAAATACATTACATCATGAAGGAAATCTAACACATGTTATCTTTCCTTCTAGCACAAGCATAAGGGTATTTCTTACAACAACATTGCACAATGAAGGATATCAAATCCTCTTCTATAACATCTCATTTCATAAATATAACCAAGATCAAGAAAACTCTAACCATTTATAATGAAACATAATTTAATTTTGAAACTGCCATACCATTTAAAGATGATTTTCATGTTGTGTTTTTTGAAATTTCTTTTTCCTTGGATGCCTCCTTTGAAATTTCATTGGCTTCATTCTCCATCATTTCTGAAATAAAAGTAAAAACTATTACCATAATTTCAAATTATTGAAGAAAATATTAACTCTCTAGCTTTGTTTCATATTTGAATAAAAAAAATATTTCTTCAAGTACAAGCTCGCAAACACATCGCTAACAACATTCCATTATAAAGAAAAATCAGCGCTTGCTAGCTTTCCTTCTAGCACAAACACAAGGACATTTTTAAAACAAACATTACATGGTGAATATAGCTAACCTATGTTAGCTTTCCTAAAATTTCCTTCTATCAAAAGGAAACGGGCATATCTAACAACAACATTGCATAGTGTATGAAATCTAACCTGGTACAACCACATTTCCATGAAATACATTGTACCACAAAGGAAATCTAACGCATGTTAGCTTTCCTTCTAGCACAAACATAAGAGTATTTCTACAACAACATTGCACAGTGAAGGAAATCTAACACATGTTAGCTTCCCTTCTAGCACAAGCACAAGGGAATTTCTTACAACAACATTGCACAGTGAAGGAAAGCTAACACATGTTATTTTTTCTACCTGTACAACCACAATTCCATCAAATACATTACACCATGAATGAAATCTAACTCGTGTTAGCTTTCCTTTTGGCACAAGCAGAAGGGCTTTTCTTACAACAAAATTGCATAGTTGGATTTCTTTCTAGCATAAGAACAAGGGCATTTATAACAACATTGCATGGTGAATGAAAGATGACGCATGTTAGCTTTCCTACTAGTAAAACCACATTGCCATAAAATACATTGCACCATTAAGGAAATCTAAAGCATCTTAGATTTCCTTCTAGCACAAGCACAAGGACATATCTAACAAAAACATTGCAAGGTGAAAACATCTAACGCATCTTAGCTTCCCTACCAGTACAACTACATTGCCATCAAATACATTGCACCATGAAGGTAATCTAATGCGTGTTAACTTCCCTTTTGGCACAAGCACAAGGGAATTTCTAACAACAACATTGCACATCGAATGAAAGCTAATGTGTGTTAGCTTTCCTATCAATACAACCACATTGCCATCAAATACAATGCACCATGAAAGAAATATAATGCATGTTAAATTTCCTTCTGGCACAAGCATAAGGGATTTTATTACAACAACATAACACAATTAGCTTTCTTTCTAGCAAAATCACATAGGCATTTCTTACAACAACATTACACAATGAAGGAAAGCTAACACATGTTAGCTTTCCTTTTAGCACAAGCATAAGTGCATTTCTAAAAAACATATTTCATGGTGAATGAAAGTTAATGCGCATTAGCTTTCCTACCGATACAAACACATTACCATCAAATACATTGCACCATGAAGGAAATCTAACGCATGTTAGCTTTCCTTCTAGTACAAGCACAAGGGAATTTCTTACAACAACATTGCATAGTGAAGGAAAGCTTTCCTTCCAGCACAAGAACAAGAGCATTTCTAACATCAATGTTGCATGGTGAATGAAATTTAATGCGTGTTAGATTTCCTACTGATACAACCACATTTCCATCAAATAAATTGCACCATGAAATAAATCTAACGTGTGTTAGCTTTCATTCTAACACAAGCACAAGGGCATTTCTTACAACAACATTGCATAGTGAAGGAAAGATTTCCTTCCAACACAAGCACAAGAGCATTTCTAACATCAACATTGCATGGTGAATGAAAGCTAATGTGTGTTAGCTTTCCTACTGATACAATCACATTTCCATCAAATACATTGCACCATGAAGGAAATCTCACGCATGTTAGCTTTCCTTCTAGCACAAGCACAAGGGAATCGCTTACAACAACTTTGCATGGTCAATGAAATATTACGCATGTTAGTTTTCCTTCTGTCACATGCACAAGGGAATTTCTTACAACAACATTGCATACTAAATGAAAGCTTTGGTTCTAGCATAAGTACAAGAGCATTTCTAACAACAACATTGCATGGTGAGTGAAAGCTAACGCGTGTTATCTTTCCTACGGGTACAACCACATTGACATCAAATACATTGCACCATAAAGGAAATCTAACGCATGTTAGCTTTCTTTCTAGCAGAAGCATAGATGAATTTCTTACATCAACATTGCATAGTGAAGGAAAGAGAACACATGTTAGCTTTCATGTTAGATTTCCTTCTAACACAATCACATGAACATTTATAACAACAACATTGCATGGTGAGAGAAAGATGACACGTGTTAGCTTTCTTTCTAGCACAGGCATAACGGTCTTTCTTACAACAACATTGCATACTGAAGGAAAGATTTCCTTCTAGCACAAGCACAAGGAAATTCCTGACAATAAAATTTCATGGTGAATGAAAGATAACGTGTGTTAGCTTTCCTACTGATACAACCACATTTTCATCAAATACATTGCACCATGAAGAAAATATAACACATGTTAGCTTTCCTTTTAGCACAAGCACAAGGGCATTTCTTACAACAACATTGCATGTTCAATGAAATTTGGCGCATGTTAGCTTTCCTTCTAGCACAAGCACAAGGGAATTTCTTACAACAACGTTGCATGGTCAATGAAATATAGCGCACGTTAGCTTTCCTTCTAGCAAAAGCACAAGGGCATTTCTTACAACAACATTGCATATTGAATGAAATATTTCCCTCTAGCACAAGCACAAGGTCATTTATACAACAACATTGCATGGTGAATGAAAGCTAATGCATGTTAGCTTTCCTATCAATACAACCACATTGTCATCAAATACATTGCACCAGGAAGAAAATCTAATGCATGTTAGCTTTCCTTCTAGCACAAGTATAAGGGCATTTCTTACAACAACATTGCATAGTGAAGCAAAGCTAATGCATGTTAGCTTTCCTTCTAGCACAAGCACAAGCACAAGCACATTTCTAACAACAACATTGCATGCGAATGAAAGCTAACACGTGTTAGATTTCCCATCGGTAGAACCACATTGTCATCAAATACATTGCACCATGAAGGAAATCTAATGCATGGTAGTTTTTCTTCTGGCACAAGCATAAAAGCAATTCTTACAACAACATTGCACTGTGAAGGAAAGCTAACGCATGTTAGTTAGTTTTCCTTCCAGCACAAGCACAAGGGAATTTATAACAAAAACATTGCATGGTGAATGAAAACTAATGCGTGTTAGATTTCCTACAGGTACAACCACATTCCCATCAAATACATTGCACCATGAATGAAATCTAACGCAGGTTGTCTTTCCTTCCATAACAAGCATAATGGCCTTTCTTACAACAACATTGCATACTGAAGGAAATTTTTTTTCTAGCACAAGCACAATGACATTTCTAACAACAACATTTCAATGTGAATGAAAGCTAATGCATGTTAGTTTTCCTACTGATACAACCACATTGTCATCAAATACATTGCATCATGAAGGAAATCTAACACATGTTAGATTTCCTTCTAGCACAAGCACAAGGGAATTTATTACAACAACATTGCATGGTGAATTAAATCTAATGCATGTTAGGTTTCCTTCTAGCACAAGCACAAGGGCATTTGTTACAACAACATTGCATACTTAAGGAAATCTTTCCTTCTAGCACAAGCACAAGGGAATTTATAACAACAACATTGCATGGTGAATGAAAGCTAACATGTGTTAGCTTTCCTACTAGTACAACCACATTGTCAGCAAATACATGTTAAATTTTCAGAATTTACTTCAATATGATCTAGGATCTTAACTGAGAGAACAACATGTACAGCATATCTACAACATATCAATCATGGAGACAATAATGCAAGCACACAAGAGACACAAAGATTTACTTGGGGAAAACCATAAAGGTGAAAAACCCCAATAACTTCCTCAGAGATAGATAGAGCAATGATACAACCAACCATGAGAGATAGACACAACCTAGCAGCAGATCCTCCTCCTCCATAAGTGCACCACTCCTCCTTGAGTGCATGTGTGAGAAGTGAGTGATTAAATAGAGTGCCTCCCGCACTCTATTTATACTTGACTTGACTTGCCTTTTTACCTAACTCATGTAGGCTCGAACTTAACCACATAACATAATGCTGACTGGGCCGACCCCCAATAGGGTGGTCTAATAACCCTTTGACCCACATGGCCGACCCCCAATAGGGTGGTCTAATAACCCTTTGACCCACATGACTTCTATAGGGCCGACCCCAAACATGGTGGTCTAATAACCCATCAAGTATAAGTTACGACACTTACAATATAAATAACGACACTTCCTTATAGAGGAATAATACCATCTCTATAGGAATACAATATACATATATGTGAAATACATTCCGAAGTTACATATACATCAACACTCCCTCTTAACTAGGAAGGTATTTCTCAGCACAGTTCTTCTAGCACAAGTCATCTTCTCTGGATCATCGTCACTGGATAATCGTCATCGAGTCATCATCATCGTCACTGTTGCTGCTATCTTAATCAATCTCTGAATCTACTCGTCATAGGAAGTTCTACAGAGCCAGTCCTTTTTCATACTGGATGTAGGCCCACCACCTGCAGGTCTTCGTCATCACTGGCCATACTGTGGAATCCTCAGGACTTATTATGTGCGTCACAAAACCTTGAAAGAGCATCCCAGGCTGTTACGAGCACACAGCTCTACCTATAGGATCTCCCAGGGCACCGAATTACATGTGACCTCACCACAAAACCTCGCAAGAGCATACCAGGCTATTACGAGCACACAGCTCTACCTATAGGATCTCCCAGGGCAACGAATTACATGTGGTCATGGAAAAACCTCGCAAGAGCATCCCAGGACTGATTACGGGCACACAGCCCAACCTATCAGATCTCCCAGGGAACCGAATTACATGCCATAGGACAAAACCTCGAAAGAGCATCTGCCAGATATCCCAGGGAACCGAATTACATGCCATAGGCAAAACCTCGAAAGACTATCTGCATATCTCCTAGGGCACCGAATTACATGTCCTCCCAGAGCAAAACCTCGAAAGAGCATTTGCCAGATGTCCCAGGGCACCGAATTACATGCCATAGGCAAAACCTCGAAAGACCATCTGCAAATCTCCCAGGGCACCGGATTACATGCTCATCTACACAACCTGATCCACGGCCACAGAGTATCAACCTGATACTCACCATACATCATCCTGATGTATCCATGATCATCCTAATCATCACTTCAACATCCTGCTGCATGTCATCTGGAGCAACATCCTGAAGCTCGTCATCTATGATCATCCTGATCATCACTGCAACATCCTGCTGCATGTCATCTGGAGCAACATCCTGAAGCTCGTCATCTATGATCATCCTGATCATCAATGCATCTACCTGATGCATACCAAGTATCTATCTGATACATATCATCATACATGATCCTCCTGATCATCAATGTATCCACCTGATACAAATACAAGTACATGATACATATCACCATACATGATCCACCTAATCATACAATGTATCCACCTGATACATATACAGATACATGGTCCAAGCATCCAACATGATGCACACATACATACATAAAATGATCCAACTGATCATATCCAACATCCACATGATGCGTACATACATACATAAAATGATCCAACTGATCATATCCAGCATCCACATGATGCATACATACATACATAAAATGATCCAACTGATCATATCCAGCATCCACATGATGCGTACATACATACATAAAAATGATCCAACTGATCATATCCAAGCAGAAACCAGAACATCATCCTGATGCTCATCATCCAGCGCTTACATCCACAGCCATGTGAAGGATCCTCCTTCCAACATGCTTGGAATGGCTTCAGCAAATGTGTCAATCACTTCTTCCTCGAAGTGTCCTCGATCTGAAGAACGCCAAGCCTCTCTCTGAAGTACTCGAACTTCACCCTGGCTAGTGGCTTCGTCAGCACATCTGCAGTCTGCTCATCCGTCGCAACATACAGGAGATTCATAGCTCCTCTCTACACCATATCCCTGATATAGTGATATTTGATCTCTATGTGTTTCGACCTATCATGAAACACTGGGTTCTCGGATAGCTTCACACAACTCTGGTTATCACAGAAGATACCAGTATCCTCCAACGGGAGATCAAATAACTCAGACAGTAGCTTCCGTAGCCATACTGCCTCACAACTAGCTGAACAGGCTGCAACATACTCTGCCTCAGCTATACTCAGTGCTACGCAGGACTGCTTCCTGCTGAACCAAGAGATCACACCTGATCCCATACTGAAGCAACACCCAGATGTGCTCTTCCTATCTGCAGCACTGCCAACCCAATCTGAATCAACATAACCCTGCAGGTTAAACTTTTGATTCGCCTCATACCTGAGCCCATAATCCACTGTACCCTTCAGGTACCTCAAAACATGCTTTACAGCAACCAGGTGAACACTCCTCGGATCCGTCAGGAACTGGATCAATGTGTTCACAGCAAAGAAAATGTCTGGTCTTGTGTTCGTCAGGTACATCAAGGACCCAATCATCTGACGATACATAGAGACATCAACTGGCTCAGATGAAGCATCACATAGAAGCTTCAGATTTGATGCCATAGGTGTGGCCATGGCCTTGTAGTCCATCATCCCGAACCTCTTCAGGATCTCTACTGCATACTTCCCTTGTCCAAGGAAGATTCCATCTGCACTCTGCCACACCTCCATGCCAAAAATAGTGCATCATCCCCAAGTTCTTCATCTCGAACTCGGCAGCAAGCTTCCACTGTGTGTCGGCAATCAATCTATCCTCACTTGATACAAACAGGTTATCTACATACAAAAGTAGTATCACTGGATTGCCTTCCTCAACCTTGTAGAAAAGGTTGGAATCCGCTTTATTCTTGGTAAAGCCCAAACTAGATAGAAAGCTGTCTATCCTACCATACCAAGTTCTGCACACATATATGACTACACCATGCTGTCTTGAAATCCATCCGGTGTATCTTCCATTTCATTACTTTTATATTTCTCTATGCTATCGTCTGCAACATGCTTGATCTTGATAGATCCACATGGAAGTCATAACAAACTTCCCTTCAAGTCTTGGGATTACATCCCAAACATCATTCTTCATGATCGACGGATCATGGCATTCCATTTCTTCATCCTAGATCCTGGGAACTTCAATATCTTCAATAGATAATTTTGTTGCTGAACAAATGTTGTAGTTCTTCTTTTGTAGGAGATGGCATACGATCTTTCCTACACAACAAGTTAAATTGCATGATTAGAAAACATCTCATAGTTTTAAGAACAAATTCTTACACATAAAGAAATATGTCATATAGTCATGCAATTATCTTAGCCAATGCTTCAATACAACATTTATCCATATTCCGTAACTTTCTATATGCCTTTCAATCTCTACCAGAACATTGTTCAGAGTGTGCACAACTCCCAACATGTCAGCAAAGAGGTTTCATTCTAGATAAGTAGCAATGGAATGTTGTACAGTGCCATAGGCCACTTACCCATGTATATTAGTAGTATACTGTTCATCAATGCAACTATTCTAATATGCACAATACATATCCTAAGTCTAGGAACATGAGCATATACATCATTGAACAATTTTATTTAAACAAACAAATATGCAAGAAATTAAAATACTTATCCTTGTTTGTTCGTTGGGTGGACTCCCTTTGAGTCTTTGCTTCCTTACAGGAGCTGTTGGAGTCCTAATCTGAAGTAGCTTCTTCTACACCTTTCTGTTGAGGAAATATGGTCATCTCCCTCTGAATATCTGCATCCTTGCAGAAACTACTGAAGTGTGTTCCTTTGATTTCTTGCCGGAACAACTGGAGTGTACTCCCTCTTGATCTTTGCTTCCTGGATTACCTGTTCTTGAACTCATATTCATCCTTGGTTCCTATGCATGCTTATTAGTATCATGATTGTGTTATCCTTGTGATCTCATATAAAATCATACATTCATTAGTATACTATTAAAACATAATAATCTCAAGCATGTATAGTCATGATCATTTCAAACAGAAAATAATAAGCATTAGCATTCAAGGTTTATGTAGGATTCTTATGGTTAGTCAAATCATAAGAAACATAGCATGTCTAAACCTGTAATTACTCAAACCTATGACTCTTTAGGTTAGTTGAATCATCAATCAAGATAAGAGATATAATATGCATAAAACCTATGATTATTCAAACCTATACCTTCATGATTCTTCTGGTTAGTCATATCATCAATTATGGTAAGAAACATAATATGCATACAACCATGATTATTCAAACCTATAACTTCATGATTCTTCTGGTTAGTCATATCATCAATTATGGTAAGAAACATAATATGCATACAACCATGATTATTCAAACCTATGACTCTTCAGGAATAATCATTATCAACAACAGTATGAGATCCTAACACAAGGTAGGATTCTAGCTTGATATAGGAAAAACATACTTGGATTAGCATGCTAGCTATTTATGTTTAACATACCCGTATAATGTCTTTTGTTTCTCTTCAGTGACTTGTGCTAGTAACCTGCATGTCCCATAAGTTAACCATCGTATAAACAAGTTATACATACCTCGAGAGTAGATCTTCATGACAATGGATGAATCCTTGTCTTCATGTCACCATGATCATACGTTCTTGAAGTAGAACATTATTTGTCTTTCTTGGTGTACCTTTTTGTGTTAGTAGACAATATAAACCTCATACAACACCATAATGCATTAGTACAATCATAAGTGTCAACACCCTAATCAATGAATATCTTCTATTGTGCATTCATAATTTTGTTAAGGTGATACGACAAATCTAAAATCAAGATTGTACTAACCGTAATAACATGAAGACAAACATACCATGAACTTAATCGTGAACAAATATCAAAACATACCTCAATGAGTCATACATGTCGAGATCGCTTGTAATCTTCTTATGTAAGGCCTTAGCCTCATCTCCCTCTGAAACAGGAATTTCTTCACTTATGCAGGTGACCAATCCATCTTCTTCTAGGATTAAACCACCACTTGATTTGCAAGAAATGGACCTGGAGCTGGATATGGGTTTGTCAGAGAAACCCCAAAAATTCAGACTTTGAATTTCAAACTTTCGACAGGATGGAAATATGCGCCTTGATGAGCTGATCAAACTGGTATATTCAAAATTTGAAAACTGCAAAGTTTTACTCCTCAATTTTGCCTTTGAAACTTCCGGATTCACTGGACGTGACCCTGAACTGGGGTTTGATGAAGCCCACTCTTCTGCCCAATCAAAAGGTTTGATCCAAAGCTCTAAGCTTCTATTTTTCTAAGGAGCTTCCATCCATGGTCACAGATTTCAAAAATTCCCATTTTTACAGAAGCCCTAATTTTCAACTTTCCTAATCAAAGTCCCGAACTAGGGTCTGATCAAGCCTGGCCTTCTGCCCAGCCAAAAATTCTGATCTTGGTCTCTAAATTTTTATTTTGATGAGTAGCATTCAGCCGTGGTCTCCGATTACAAAAATTCCAACTTTCTACAAAGCCCTAAATTCAGGAAGCCATGAATGAAGATACTCAAAAATAATTCTGTTTTGACAGAAATATGTACCTGATTGTTTCTGGTGTAACTACAAACTTTTCAATCCACAGGGTCTGAAATTTTTTTCTGAGATAGCCTGACCTGTTATCTTTCCATCCTGATAGGTCTGACCTCAATTGGATTCTCTGAGAGAGAGTTATGCCAAATGTCGCAACGTGACCTGTTTTGGGATAATTCAGGAGAGCGAACTTGTACGGCGTGCCACGTGTCACTATTTGAACTTCGGCCTCTGAAAACGTTTCCTGAGATAGCTCAGCCTGTTATCTTTCCATCTTGATAGGTCTGACCTCAATTGGACTCTCTGAGAGAGAGTTATGCCATGTGTCGCAACGTGACCTGTTTTGGGATAATTCAGGAGAGAGAAATTGTACGGCGTGCCACGTGTCACTGGTTCAACTTCGTCCTCTGAAAAAGTTTTTTGAGATAGTACAGTCTGTGTACTACCTGTCACTTTTCACGAAATTTCATTTGGAGCTTCCTATCCCAAGTTATGACCTTTTTCCCAAGGTCACCTGATTTTGACTCAGATATGGAAGAGGCAGAAACCCTATATTGTACAGATCATAAATCACAAAGTACAATGAATTAGAGGTTTTCCTTTGGACACAAGGTACATGTGGATCTTAGCTTCGTCCTGTAACAATTCCAGATCCGAAAACTTCGCCAAAACGAATTTATAGCGAAAGGGCTACGATGACTGGTTTTTGCTATATCAAGCCCTAGCATCGTAAGTGCAACAAGTGTCATACATGCCATATCATGCCTTCTTTCAGGCTAGCTCTGATACCATGTTAAATTTTTAGAATTTACTTCAATATGATCTAGGATCTTAACTGAGAGAACAACATGTACAACATGTCTACAGCATATCAATCATGGAGACAATAATGCAAGCACACAAGAGACACAAAGATTTACTTGGGGAAAACCATAAAGGTGAAAAACCCCAATAACTTCCTCAGAGATAGATAGAGCAATGATACAACCAACCATGAGAGATAGACACAACCTAGCAGCAAATCCTCCTCCTCCATAAGTGCACCACTCCTCCTTGAGTGCATGTGTGAGAAGTGAGTGATTAAATAGAGTGCCTCCCGCACTCTATTTACACTTGACTTGACTTGCCTTTTTACCTAACTCATGTAGGCTCGAACTTAACCACATAACATAATGCTGACTGGGCTGACCCCCAATAGGGTGGTCTAATAACCCTTTGACCCACATGGCCGACCCCCAATAGGGTGGTCTAATAACCCTTTGACCCACATGACTTATATAGGGCCGACCCCAAACATGGTGGTCTAATAACCCATCAAGTATAAGTTACGACACTTACAATATAAATAACGACACTTCCTTATAGAGGAATAATACCATCTCTATAGGAATACAATATACATATATGTGAAATACATTCCGAAGTTACATATACATCAACAATACATTGCACCATGAAGGATATCTAACACATGTTATATTTGCTTCTAACACAAGCATAAGGACATTTCTTACAAAAACATTGCATAATGGAGGAAGCTAATGCATGCTAGCTTTCCTTCTAGCACAAGCACAAGGGAATTTTTTACAACAACATAGCATGGTGAGAGAAAGCTAACGTGTATTAGCTTTCCTACCGATACAACCACATTATCATCAAATACATTGCACCATGAAGGAATTATAATGCATGGTAGATTTCCTTCTTATAGAAGCACAAGGTAATTTCTAACAACAACATTGCATGGTGAATGAAATCTAACGCATGTTAGCTCTCCTTTTATCACGAGCACGAGGGAATTTCTTACAACAACATTGCATAGTGAAGAAAGCTTTCTTACTGGTACAACCACATTGCCATGAAATACATTGCACCATGAAGGAAATCTAATGCCTGTTAGATTTCCTTCTAGCACAAGCATAAGGGAATTTCTTACAACAATATTACTCAGTAGCACAATGAAGGAAAGCTAACGCATGTTAACTTTCCTTCTAGCACAAGCACAAGGGAATTTCTAACAAAATCATTGCATGTGAATGAAATCTAACTCGTGTTAGCTTTCCTACCAGTATAGCTACATTACAATCAAATACATTGCACCATGAAGGAAATCTAACACATGTTATATTTCCTTCTAGCACAAACATCAGGGCATTTCTTACAACAACATTGCAAAATGAAGGAAAGCTAACATGCATTAGCTTTCCTTCGAGAAAAAGCACAAGGGTATTTCTAACAACAACATTGCATGTGAATGAAAGCAAATGCATGTTATCTTTTCTACCAATACAACTACATTGTCATCAAATGCATTACACCATGAAGGAAATCTAATGCATGTTAGACTTCCTTCTAGAATAGGCATAACAACAATTCTTACAACAACATTGCACAATGAAGGAAAGCTAACACGTGTTATCTTTCTTTCTAGCACAAGCACAAAGACATTTCGAGCAACAACATATCATGGCCAATTTCCTAGTGGTACAACCACATCGCCATCAAATACATTGCATTGTGAAATAAATCTAATTCATGTTAGCTTTCCTTCTAGCACAAGCAGAAGGGAATTTCTAACAACATTGCATGTTAACGAAAAATAACCCGTGTTAGCTTTCCTACTGGTACAACTACATTACCATCAAATACATTACACCATGAAGGAAATTTAACCCATGTTAGATATCCTTCTAGCACAAGCATAAGGGCATTTCTTACAACATTGCTTAGTGAAGGAAATCTAACGTGTGTTAGATTTCCTTCTATCACAATCAAAAGGGCATTTCTGACAACAACAATGCATGTGAATGAAATCTAACGTGTGTTAGCTTTCCTATCGGTACAACCGCATTGTCATCAAATACATTGCACCATGGATGAAATCTATCACATGTTATCCTTACTTCTAGCACACGCATAGAAGGAAATCTAATGCATGTTAACCTTACTTCTACATTTCCTTCTTGCTTGTTCTAGAAGGAAAGCTAACATGTGTTAGCTTTCCTTCTAGCACAAGCACAAGGGAATTTCTAACAATAACATTGCATGTGAATGAAAGCTAACCCATGTTAGCTTTCCTACTAGTTCAACTACATTACCATCAAATACATTGCATCATAAACTTCGAAATCTAACGCATGTTAGATTTCCTTCTAGAAGAAGCATAAGGACATTTTTTACAATAACATTGCTCAATGAAGGAAATCTAATGCGTGTTATCTTTCCTTCTAGCACAAGCACAAGGGAATTTCTAACAACAACATTGCATGTTCAATGAAATATGACACATGTTAGTTTTCCTTTTGTCACATGCACAAGGGCATTTCTTACAACAACATTGCATACTAAATGAAAGCTTTGGTTCTAGAATAAGCACAAGAGCATTTCTAACAACAACATTGCATGGTGAATGAAAGATAATGCATGTTAGCTTTCCTATGGGTACAACCACATTTTCATCAAATACATTGCACCATAAAGGAAATCTAATGCATGTTAGCTTTCTTTCTAGCAGAAGCATAGATAAATTTCTTACATAAACATTGCATAGTGAAGGAAAGCTAACACATGTTAGATTTCATGCTAGATTTACTTCTAACACAAGCACATGAGCATTTATAACAACAACATTGCATGGTGATAGAAAGATGACACGTGTTAGCTTCCTTTCTAGCACAAGCATAATGGTCTTTCGTACAACAAAATTGCATACTGAAGGAAAGATTTCCTTCTAGCACAAGCACAAGGGAATTCCTGACAATAAAATTTCATGGTGAATGAAAGATAACATGTGTTAGCTTTCCTTCTAGCACAAGCATAAGGGAATTTCTAACAACAACATTGCATGTGAACGAAATCTAACCCGTGTTAGCTTTCCTACCAGTACAACTACATTACCATCAAATACATTGCACCATGAAGGACATCCAACACATGTTAGCATTCCTTCTATCACAAGCATATGGGCATTTATTACAACAACATTGCTCAGTGAAGGAAATCCAACGCATGTTAGCTTTCCTTCTAGCATAAGAACAAGGGAATTTCTAACAACAACAATGCATTTGAATGAAAGCTAATGTGTGTTAGCTTTCCTATCGGCACAACCACATTTCCATCAAATACATTGCACCATGAAGTAAATCTAACACATGTTAGCCTTACTTCTAGCACAAGCATAGAAGGAAATCTAATGCACGTTAGCCTTACTTCTATATTTCCTTCTTGCTTGTGCTAGAAGGAAAGCTCACGCGTGTTAGCTTTCCTTCTAGCACAAGCACAAGGGAGTTTCTATCAACAACATTGCATGTGAATGAAAGCTAATCCATGTTAGCTTTCCTACCGGTGCAACTGCATCACCATCAAATACATTGCATCATGAAGGAAATATAATGCATGTTAGATTTCATTCTAGCACAAGCATAAGGGCATTTCTTACAACAACATTTCTCAGTGAAGGAAAGCTAATGCGTGTTAGCTTTCCTTCTAGCACAAGAACAAGGGAATTTCTAACAACAACATTGCATGTGAATGAAATATAACATGTGTTAGCTTTCCTATCGGTATAACCACATTTCCATCAAATAGATTGCACCATGAAGGAAATATAACACATATTAGCCTTACTTCTAGCACAAGCATAACAACATTTCTTACAACAACATTTCACAGTGAAGGAAAGCTAACATGTGTTAGTTTTCTTTCTAGAACTAACACAAAGAAATTTCTAGCAACAAAATATCATGGCGAATGATAGCTAACACATGTTAGTTTTCTTACTGGTACAACCACATTGCCATCAAATACATTGCACCATGAAAGAAATCTAACACATGTTAGCTTTACTTCTAGTACAATCATAAGCGCATTTCTTACAACAACATTGCACAATGTAGGAAACCTAGGAAACCTAACACGTGTTAGCTTTGCTTCTAGCACAAGCACAAACGCATTCCTAACAACAGCATTGCATGCGAATGAAAGCTAACATGTGTTAGCTTTCCTATCGGTAGAACCACATTGTCATCAAATATATTGCACGATGAAAGAAATCTAACACACGCTAGCATTACTTCTAGCAAAAGCATAACAACATTTATTTCAACAACATTGCACATTGAAGGAAAGCTAAAATGTGTTAGCTTCCTTTCTAGCACAAGCACAAAGACATTTCTTGCAACAACATATCATGGTGAATGAAAGCTACCACGTGTTAGCTTTCCTATTGGTGCAACCACATCGCCATCAAATACATTGCACCATGAAGGAAATCTAACGCATGTTAGCTTTCCTTCTAGCAATAGAATAAGGGCATTTCTTACAACAACATTGCATAGTGAAGTAAAGCTAACGCGTGTTAAATTTCCTTCCAACACAATCACAAGGGAATTTCTAACAACAACATTGCATGTGAATGAAATCTAATGCATGTCAGCTTTTCGATTGGTACAACCACATTGTCAACAAATACATTGCACCATGAAGGAAATCTAACACATGATATGTTTCCTTCTAGAACAAGCATAAGGGCATTTCTTACAACAAAATTGATCAGTAAATGATTTCTAACTCATGTTAGCTTTCCTTCTAGCACAAGCACAAAGGTATTTCTAACAATAACAACAACATTGCATGTGAATGAAAGCTAACCCGTGTTAGCTTTCCTATTGGTACAGCTACATCGCCATCAAATACATTGTGCCATGATGGAAATCTAATGCATGTTAGCTTTCCTTCTAGAACAATCATAAGGGAATTTCTTACAACAACATTGCATAATCAAGGAAAGCTAATGTGTGTTAAATTTCCTTCTAACACAAGCACGCGGGCATTTCTAACAACAACATTGCATGTTAATGAAAGCTAACGCATGTTAGATTTCCTATTGGTACATCCACAATGCCCTCAAATACATTGCACCATGGAGGAAATCTAATGCATGTTATCCTTCCTTCTAGCATAGGCATAACAATAATTCTTACAACAACATTGCACAGTGAAGGAAAGCTAACACGTGTTAGCTTTATTTCTAGCACAAGCACAAAGACATTTCTAGAAACTGTTACACCAAAATCTCATCATCATGAGTTATGTGTCCTCTATTTTCCCTAATTCCTTAATCACTTGGGCCAATTGATTGAAAGAAGAGTTGTTGTTGCTCTGTTTTCCCTTTGTTGTCACCCCGACGCACGTTGCACATTGTTAATGTATGTCATACCCTTGGTGACGCACTCTGCAAATTGACAGAGCACGTCAGTGACACTTGATGCCTTTGGAAAAGACACGTCACTCTCCAAAGATGCAAGTTGCTTGTGTACAAGGTGTGACACTGTTGGTTTGAAAGGAGGAAAAGAAGCTTTGAGCAGCTTCTAGAACCCTTGGTTACATGGCATCTTATCCCTATGAACTAGGAAGGTGGGAACTCGATCCCCTTACCTTCTCCCACAAATACTCAACCTATCCTATCCCTTTAGGCCTATAAATACAAACCTCCTCTCCATGGTGAAAGAGGAGAAGGATAGAGTACTAAAACGCCGGTGAAATTCTACTGGAACTTATTCCCTTTCATCCATTAGGAGGCAAAAGCTTGAATCTTTGAGGCTATGATCATTTGGAAGGATTTACGATGTCAAATATCGGTTTTAATCTCTCCTATGTATTTCTTATATTTACATTAATGCAGATTCTTTCCATAAAAATCTTGTTGTTGTAAGATATTTAGAATTGGCTTCTTTGACTGCTAGCTTAGATTGATATATATTTGCATATCATTAATATTTGCTTGTTTCCACTTGTTGTATATTGCTTTGCAGCTGAAGATATGAATATGAGGAGCTACACCAAGCAAGGAGATAGCGTTACGATCATAAGGTAAGTTATCTTCCTCTACCTTCTGTAATTTGATCAATCTAGGAAAGTTATTTTTGTTTTGTACTTCTTTTGTTCTAGATCTAGACCATTAAAACTAGGGAGATCGGTTAGTGTCTACACCGACGGATTGTCCGTATACAAATTTAGCGACCATACTGGGGAAAGTAGCCCATAGTCTTTGATTTGTTTGTAATTTCTGGTTTTTTTTTTTTCTTCTAATAGCCTTTAAATTGCCTCCTTCTCTTGGATCTATTTCTTAGAGAGTTACTGAGTGATCCAGTCTCTGATCAGGAAATTGAGCAACCATTTACCTTTTTGTTCTTGTTCTTGTGATTTTTTATTTTTTCATAGTTGGATTTCGCCCGACGCACCTGGGCAGTTCTATTCCTGCATCACTGTTATTCTGACGCTTCTTTCCTTCGAGCAGACTGCGTCGTTGATGTGCTTTGTCTGTGTTCAACACACGTCACTAACACACTTCCCGTGTTTGCAAACCGTGTCGCTGGGATTCCAACGCCATGGTATATACTTGTAGAGTGTGTCACCCTGCAAAGCTTAGTGCATATGGTCAAAAAAAGCCCACAAAATTGGTTTTGCTTGGTTTGTTAAGGTATGTGTCTTGTTCATTGCAGCCAAAGTATCCCCCAGACTCAGTGTGATTTGTCCTTGGCTTATTTTGGAATTTAGAGTTTGATTTGAGTCCTAGTTAGTCAAGTGACTCCTTCTCTATTCGTGGGCAATTTCAATCCCTCGTGAGTGCAACCAGTCTTGTGACTCCCTTTTAGTATCTCTGGTTTTTTTACTTTGATTTCTAAGCCCTCCAAAAGTTAAGTTGTTGTGATTTTTGCAAAATTTGGTGTGGATTTTTGTGTTGTATTACGATTTTGGGTGATTAAATTCTTGAGAAATTCTAGTTGCTTAAATATTGTAGTAGTAAATAGTCTCTAGTATTCTCAATCAAGATTAAAGAAGTGGCATCATTCTCATATTTTTGAGTACATTAGTTTGGAAAATAAAAAATTATTTACTATATTCATTTCGAGTAGATTACTTGAGATTGTTTAGAAGAGTGTTTTATGCTTTGGATAGTCATTTAAGAAACTTTGAAAAAGCTCAAAAATGATCAATGCTTATGATTCTCTTAGTTTTGGAAAGTTCATTTTCATCTCCTTGGAAATATTAAGTGAATTTAGGTCTTCTCGAAGTATTGAAAAAGCTAGTAAATGCTCTCATATTTTTTATTTCCCTTTCACTTATTTTTCTTTGCTTTCGAATTAGAGTTATTGCAATGAAAAGAGAAGTTTATCTTTTCATTATGCTCATAGATTTAGCTTAGTTGAAAAGAAAAAAGAAAAAAAATATTTTTGATTTGGTGTGTTGTTTTCATTTTGTTCTATTAAATGAAAGAGTGTTTGTAGTCTTTTCGTTTGATTGGAGAAGAAAGTAAAAAGGGGTACTTTGGTCATTTGCTTTTGGAAAAGAAAATATTTATCCTTAATTCAGTTAGTTTTCATCGAAGAGAAAAGCAAAAGACTTGCACTTGATTTAGCTTAGTTGTGCATTTTGTTTACTTTACAAGTCTACACTAGTTCATGCATTCACTTAACCATATAAGATAAAATCAAGTGGTATCCTAGGTTAAAATTTTGTAGAAACTTGTGTGATAGGGTAGAGACGAGTTCCAACATCTTAAAATGTAGCAGCTGCCGTTATCTTCCTGCACTACATCTCGAGGACTTGCAGTTCTTCCACGTACCAGTAGGTATATCGAACGGCCTTTCACGTACCTTTGGGTATATAGAAAGGTACTTCTCATACTCACCATCATATAGGAATTCTCTTGCCGTACGGTTGTGCATTAGACAACACTATCACGGATTTGATCTCCCACGTACCTTGAGCAAATCGGGAGACCCCACTAGGATTCCTGAAACCATTAGCCGTCTTGGCATGGAAATACACCGAGAACAACACTTAGGGAGCTACTACCACAAAAAAATTTGAACCCAAAATCCGACGAGAAAATCCGACGAAATTGATCGTGTCGTCGAATTTCACCTTTATAATTACGAATTTTGCTTAATTTTTTTTTAAATTGACCTCTGCAGTTGTTGAATTTTTTACGCCCGTCGAATAACCGACGTATATTGTTGAATATCCAATGAATGTCGTTGGATTTACGACGTATAGATTATAACGGTAGCTATGATAACTTCGTTGGATATCCAACGAACATTTATTTTTAGAAACTATAATTTATAGAAAAATTCCGACATGTTTGCTATACAAGCGACGGTTTGCGGAAATTATATTCTTCGCACGGACTGTTTTCCGTACAAAAATACAAAATTATTTCAATTGTTACAGCGATTAAAAATTGTGAAGTGTGGAGCTTGATTTTTTAAGATCGATAATCATCAGTCAAGATCTGTATCAGAAAATGTCACATAACAATATTCATGATCCAGATGAACAAAATCGATAATTGCTTGCTAAATTGTGGGATGAACTGAAAAGAAAGGGTGATGGAAAATTTTATTGTCCATGTATTCAATGCAAGGGATTTAAAAGGAGAAGAATAAAGATCACAACAGTCAGAAAACATTGTAGGGAACATGGACACGCTGAGGGGGGGATATGAATATCGTCCATTGGTAATTTTTTCATTATATATGTCTTTATATTGATCGTTTTTGTAAATGTATGTATAATTTTAATATTTCTTATATTAAATAATATCTATTGATGGATTCATGTAATTATAAAGGAAAGACCTCCTACGGCATATCGCCCGGAGGATGTGCTTTCAGAACAAGTACCAGAGGAACATGGAGCTATGAATAATGGAGAACAAGTTAATGATCATATTGATAACATAGTTGAATATGATGGTACAAATACATTGATCCATGATACATTTAATGTTAGAATGGATGATGAGGAGGAGGAGGATCATGAAAATGATGACTTTGACGATGTTCATGATTTACCTCTTCTTGAAAAGGCATACAAACCCCTCTTTGAAGGATCCAACACAAATCTTCTCTCTGTTATATTGTTGATAATGAACTTGAAGGTTATGAATGGTCTTTCAAACACATCAGTCACACGGATGTTAAGGTATGTAATATATTTCATCACATATATATGATCGTGAGAAAGGTTATCTTCGTTCCTCTAATAATTTTATTGTTAATTCATAAGTAAAATTAATAAGGATGAAATATGTTTCATTAATATTATTTATATATTATATTAACTAGTTTTTTTTTTATTTTAATTTGTTGTAGCTTGATAGCTGAATTTTTGTTACCACCGTCAAATATTTTACCTCACACATATCGAGATTTATCTGGCATCATGAAAGAAATTGGAATGCAGTATGGAGCAATTGTTGCATGCCATGATGACCATGCTATATATTATAATTAGCATGAATTTGAAACAGAATGTATGGAATGTCATATCAATAGATATCGAACAGATCAAGTAACAAAAAAGGTGCATCGCAAGGTTCTTCGTTATATTCTCATTATTCCATGTTTGCAACGAATGTTCAGGTGCAAAAACATAGTGCAATTTATGGATTACCATGCACAGAACATAAGTCAATATGACATTATTCGAATGCATGCAGATGGTTTTGCATTTAGAGATATGGAGGAAAAATTGCCACACTTTAAAGAAGAACCTCTTAATGCTAGGGTTTATTTGGTAGCAGATGGTGTCAATCCATTTGCAGAGATGAGATCTATTTACTCGATGTGGCCTATTTTTGTTATCAACAATAACATTCCTCCATGGTTGTCAATAAAGAGGAAGCACATAATGTTGGCAATGATTATTCCAGGTATGTGTCTACAACAATTTGTTTTTAATGTAGTGGCATCTCATTTGTCATATTTTGTTGCATAATGTCATATATGTTTTTTTAATTTTTCTCTTGTGTGTTATTTATATATCTAAATGGTTGTAATAAGTATATATTTTATATGTTCAAATCAATCAGGTAAGTACCAAGTTAAGGATATGAATGTATATATCGAACCTCTTATTGACGAGCTACTAAAGCTATGGAATGGAATGACTATGTATGATGTATATAGACCAATACGACAAAGAAAATTTCAATTCCATGCAATGATTGTATGGACAGTACACGATGCCCCAGGGTTAACCCATTTTTGCGGTTTGTAAATATAAGTTCCACTTTAATTGTATTTAATTTTATGAACTATTTGATATATTATGCACACATGTTTTTTTAAATAATCCAATCATTTTATATAATTATAATTGACATAGTTAATCCATCTCTTTATGTAGGTCTTCAAACAAAGGGAAAATTTGCATGTCCAATTTTTGGTCCTAAGATCAAATCTCATCGTTCAAAAAGTTTAGGAAATGAGGTGTTTGATGAGTATAGGCACTTCCTCTCTAAGAATCATAGGTATCGAACTACTGAAAACCATCTATTCAATGGGAAGTAAGAGACTGCATTAAAACCACAGAGAATGACACCTCACCTATGGAAGTTGCAATATAATAGAAATCATCAAGGTACGTACGGATCAAATTGTCTATCTATCATCGTATATGAAATGTTTTGAATTTTTTTATATTGTGCGTTGTTTACTATAATTGACATTGATTTCTGTAATTTCTTTATAAACTATGATTCATGATGATCGTCGTGATCATGAAGGCATTAATGGGATTCCATGAGGAACGAAAAAGTTATCCTAAACAATTCAGTAGGTTTCCCTACTATGATCACCTACAAATTGCTCATTTGTTTGATACAATGCATATCGGAAAGAACGTGACTGAAACATTATGGAAAATATTGGATGGAAGGAGTGACAAAGAAAAAATTGTCAAAATTTGCAATGACATTCAGGAAGCCAACCATGCAATGAAAGAAATCATTCAATTACATAGCAACGGAGTCCAAATTAATATAAACTCACTTCCATGGTTGTTAACGGAGCAACAAAGTAATGTTGTAAAAGAATTCATGTGAAAAATTAAATTTCCCACCATATTTTGTTCGAACATGAAGAATATCATAATAAAGAAAGGTGATTTTGCAGGGGTGAAAATGCACGATTGGCATATATTCATCAAGGTAATTATTATGGTATGTATATTGCTATATTATTTTTATTCTAGTGCATATTGTTGGAATTTTTTTGTCTACTATTTGTAAAAAAAATAAACGGTTTTTATATTGTTACAATATGTTCTATCTCTATCTCTCCTGGACAACTTTGACAACAATGTCAAACAAGTTGTATATAATCTTAGAAAGTACATGAGGTAAGTAGCGATATTTTGCATGCATAAAGTGTTTGTTTAATTCATTGTAGAACTTATATTTGACATTTGTTTTACTAATTGTTGTTCGGATATCCACATCATCATTTTCAGGACCTTGCATGCAATTAGGGTTTGCATGCAAATTCTAGGGTTTGCATGCATCCCAGTCACCAGGTTGATGCCTCCAGCACCTTATCCACTTCATTCTAGCACCTAGGAGCTCCTTCCATTAGATTTTTATCCCTCCTAGTCAGGAAGGCACCCAATTCTCACCTACTGCTAGAGAAGGGCGCACTTCTTCACCTACCACTTCAGTTCCACTCATTTAGCTCCAATTCTCCTTGATTTGAGGCTAGTTTCACTCCCGACTGACTGTTTCAATCCGTTGGACCTCCAGATTGACTAAATGACTTGTTCTGACTTCAGTTAAGCCTCCCATGCACCCTCCATTGAGCCTCCTTCCCTATATCAGTGCTACACACTTCAGTTACACTTGTTACACTCAGTTAGACTCAGATTGACACCTAGATGATTGGTTCTTGTGCATTGATGACCACCACTGATGGATGATGAGGACTCCTAGTTGGAGCCAATCTACACCATTCAGTAATTCGAATGGCCTCCTTATTCAATTCGAATTTCTTAGTCATTTTTATTGTATTGTATTGTAATTATTCACTCTCATTGGGATATTGAGCACTGATGCATGTTTTGCATAGTTTTACACCATATTTTCTATGTTCATCTGTTGTGATTGATTTACTTGTTCAATAGATCTGCTATGACTAATTTTACATGGTATCAGAGCCATTGCAGGGACAAGATCTCTTTTCTACATGTGTTCTACAATGAGATTTGAGTGAATATACTCAAAATTACAAAAGTCTTGGCATGAAAGATCTCAAGGGCATTCGCTCCTGTGCATGCAAAGCATAAAAATACTTCCAATACCACTCCAGAAGATTGAGTTTCCAATAAATCCTAGATTTGATACATTGGACCCATTCAACATTGCTTGATCTCCAATCCCCGGTGTGATGCAACTCTAAAAGGGTGGATTGTTCAACCTCACTGTTCTTGTATTGATTGTGATTTGCAGGT
The DNA here is from genome assembly GCA_027924585.1 of Larix kaempferi. NCBI lineage: Eukaryota > Viridiplantae > Streptophyta > Pinopsida > Pinales > Pinaceae > Larix > Larix kaempferi. The sequence continues at coordinate 3,126,224 of BSBM01000334.1, forward strand.
TATTGTCTCCTTCAATTGCATTTGCTACCTTGCCTTGGAAAGTCTTTCTACATCAAAGTGCACTCGCTCCTAGCAATGGAATACTCTTCTTCAAAGCCTATCCTCACTCCCTTCAACTATTTTGATTGGAAAGAATATATGGAGATCATGTTACGTTCAAAAGGATACTATAGAGTCACAATTGGCCTCGAATTGGAGCCAAGCACATTGTCAGAAAGAACAAAACACTACAACAAGTTTGATGAAGCTTATGGTCTTCTTTGCCTCTCTATTTCCAAAGATATTCACTTCCATCTCAGTGGATTGAAGACTCCAAAAGCAATATGGGAGCAACTTGAAACACTTTTTGGCAAGCAAGACGAGCTTAGGGATTTTCAATTAGAGAATGAATTGATTTCTCTTAGTCCTAAGAATTTCGAGACCATCAATGAGTTTTTCACAAAATTCAAGCACTTGACATTGCAGTTGAAGAACGATGGAGTTATCAAAGAGGATAAGCAATTGATCCTCTCTATTCTCACCAAGCTTGGTAAAGACTATTCGGTATTTGTCTCTACTTTCAATTCCTGTCAGCTAACTACCCCGAATTGGAAGATGCCTACCTTGAATGCCTTCATTGAGTCCATCACAAAAGAGCATTATAAGTTGATTCAAATGGGGTCCGTAAACTCCAAAGATTCAGCCCTATTTGTTCAAGGACCCAAGAATTCGAATGGTAAAGGAAAGCAAAAGAAAGAGAATCCCAAATTCGAACCTCACAAGCAAAGAGAGAAAGGCAAGCAGATGGATGCACCATCCAGTTCGAAGTTCAAGCAAAAGGGTAAAGAGGGTAAAGAAAAATCTAAATGTACTTATTGCAATCGTGGCTTTCATCCTGAAAGTTCATGCATGAAGAAGACTATAGATCAAATGGCCCTCCTTTTGGAAAAGAATAACATAACTCTTCCTGACGGTGCAAGAAAGAAGGATAGGAATGATGATCATGAAAGAGGACAAGCACTCATGGCAACTGTTTCGAAGCCCACTACTCTTTTGATAGATTCAGGTGCCTCGAATCATATTGCTGCAAATATTGATTTTTTTTCTTTATTCGATCCAAACAGCTCCATCCCCATCCATTTGGGAGATGACTCAAAAATTTCTTCAAAGGGCAAAGGTACAATCCATGTAGATCATGGAAGCTTGCAGAATGTTCTCTATGTGCCTTCCTTGGCTTCAAATCTTCTTTCTGTGTATCAAATGACACACACTGGTGAACCGAAGCAAGTTACATTCAGCCCTAATACAGTTGAAATTTATGATATCAAAAGTGGAAAACTTATTGCAGTCGGAAAGGCGAACCACACTGCAAAATGCTATGAGTTTTCACACTTTATTCCGCTTGCAAAGCAAACTTCTCTTCGCACACATGGTAATGAGGTTAGTAGGATTTGGCATGAAATATTTGGACATCTTAATTATAAGTATTTGATTATGTTATCAAACAAATCCATGGTAGATGGTCTTCCACAACTCCGTTCCTCGAAGGGAATATGCACTGGTTGCATTATTGGGAAGCACCCCGAGCATAGGTTCGACCACGGAAAAGCTAGCAGAGCTTCTACAGTTTTGGGGCTGATACATTCCAATATCAGTGGTCTGCTGCCCCACATGTCATTAAATGGTTCAAGGTATGTTTTGACATTTATTGATGATTTTTCCCGCTTTACATGGGTATTTTTTCTAAAAAACAAGTCATAAGTGCTTGGAAACAAGGATTTTAAGGCTTCTGTTGAGACCGCCACTAAGAGCAAGATCAAAGCTCTTAGATTTGATAATGGTGGAGAATATATCAAGGTTGAGTTGCTACAACTTTGTGCCGAAAGCGGAATTCAGATCCAACATACAGTTCCCTACACACCCCAGCAGAATGGTGTAGCGGAAAGGAAAAATCGGTCACTGAAAGAGATGGCTACTTGCATGATTGAATCAAAAGGTTTGGCTGCAAATATTTGGGATGAAGCAATCAATGTTGCTGCATACATTTAGAACCGATTTCCACATTCATCCGTGAAAGGTATGACTCCTTTCAAAGCATTCTTTGGTCACAAACCGGATGTGTCAAATTTGAGAGTTTTTGGCTCTACTGCATGGGCTAGAATTCCTTCCAAGAAGAGACGAGCCTTGGATCCACAAAGTATTGAGTGCATACTGATAGGATATGGGGAAGAATCAAAGGCATATAAATTCATGGATATCAGATCCAAAAAGATATTCATAGAGCGCAGTGTGCAATTTGAAGAACTGCTTCAAGAATTGCAACTAGTCTAGGAACAAACTGTGGTTTCACTGCCTTCACCAGAAGAAGATTCGAGCAACGATAATGAAAGTATTGGTTCTGGTATTTTAGCAGCAAATGATGATCATGACATATCAGGTTTGGAATCCGACCATTATGATCCTCCTCAGTTACCAAAGTGGGCCCAAAACACTCTTCAATCTGTTGGTTCCAACATTGGAAATCTTGCTGATCCAAGACAAACGAGAGCAGACTTTCAAAGAGCAGGTATGGCTCTTTCTATTTCTGATCCATTAATTCCTAATATTTTTTACTTGATGACTGGTTCAGATCCCACAACATACTATCATGCCCACCGAGATCCGAGATGGCAAAGTGCCATGGATGAAGAGTACAGTTCTCTTCAAACGAACAATACATGGGAGCTAGTTTCTCTTCCACCTGGAAGAAAATTAGTCCAATGTAAATGGGTCTACCGCACGAAAGTTGCTGCTGATGGCTCTATCAGAAAATACAAACCAAGTTTGGTGGCAAAAGGTTTCTCCCAAGTCCAAGGAGTGGACTACACTAAGACCTTTGCACCGGTTGCAAAGATGGATTCCATCTGCCTTGTTTTGACAATTTCCGCATCCAAGCACTGGGAAGTGCACCACATGGATGTGAAGAGTGCTTTTCTACATGGAGATCTTGCTGAAGAGGTATATATGAAGCAGCCAGAAGGTTACACATCAGATCCATCATTAGTTTGCAGATTGAAGAAATCTTTGTATGGGTTAAAACAGGCCCCAAGAGCTTGGTATGCAAAGATGGACTCCTTCCTTCTTTCTCAGAATTTCAAAAGATGCAAATCTGATATGAATGTGTACCTACAACAAGTTAAAGGTAATTTTTTGGTTATTGTACTTTATGTTGATTATATTCTCATTACTCGTAGCACTCTTACTTCAATAAACAAGCTAAAAAATGCCTTAAATCTAGCTTTTGACATGAGCGATTTGGGCTTGCTGAGTCACTTTTTGGGCTTGGAGATAGCTCAAAATTTTTATGGGATCACTATATCTCAGCAAAAATATGCTTCTAACCTATTATTGAAGTTTAATATGGTTGAATGTAAGGCAACCCCATTCCCATTCCTCTTAGGAATCAGTCTTGAGGAGGGAAATTCTACACTGCTTGCAGATTGCACTATGTATCGACAATTGATTGGTTCACTACTATACTTGACACACTCTAGGCCTGATATATCTTATGCCGTGAGTACCGCATCAAGGTATATGCAGCAGCCCCATGAGCTTCATTGGCGGGCATCCAAGCAGATCTTGCAGTATGTGCAAGGTACAAAACATTTTGGCATACATTATGCTGCAGATTCTGAGCTAGATTTCATTGGTTTTACTAATTCAGATTGGGCATGTGATAGCATAGATCGGAAGTCCACTTCCAGATATGTTTTCATGATTGGACACGGGTCTGTTTTCTATTCAAGCAAAAAGTAGGCAGCCATTTCACTTTCTTCAGCAGAGGTAGAGTATCGAGGGGTAGTCAATGCCTGCATTCAGGCAGTTTGTTTGCAGGGTATTCTTTCTGAGTTTGGTTTTGGTGGCACTACTTCAACTGTCCTCTTTTGTGACAATCAAAGTGATATCAAGATCTCCATATATCCAGTTAAGTGGCAGAGGACCAAACACATTGAGATTCATATGCACTACATTCGAGAGTTGGTGCATGATCGCACCATCATTCTGCAATATTGCTCTACTGATGAGAAAATTGCAGACATCTTCACCAAGAGCTTCACTGAGAAGAAGTTCTCTTACCTTCGTTCACTGTTGGGGGTGAGTTCCATCATGGTGGAGACAGATTGATCCATTATTATGTTCTTAGCTTAAGGGGGGGCTTTCTTCCCACTGGGTTTTCCCTCTTTCCTCACTTAGCTTATTTTCAGCATTTGTTTTTGGATTATTGTATTGGGGTGACCTTTGGTCTTAGTTACCAGGGCCCTACATTATTTTTTACACATCATAGTCTAGCTTGAGGGGGGGTGTTTGGATATCCACATCATCATTTTCAGGACCTTGCATGCAATTAGGGTTTGCATGCAAATTCCAGGGTTTGCATGCATCCCAGTCACCAGGTTGATGCCTCCAGCACCTTATCCACTTCATTTTAGCACCCAAGAGCTCCTTCCATCATATTTTCAGCCCTCCTAGTCAGGAAGGCACCCACTTCTCACCTACTGCTAGAGAAGGGTGCGCTTCTTCACCTACCACTTCAGTTACACTCAGTTAGCTCCGATTCTCCTTGATTTGAGGCTTGTTTCACTCCCGACTGACTGTTTCACTCCATTGGACCTTTAGATTGACTAGATGACTTGTTCTAACTTCAATTAAGCCTCCCATGCACCCTCCACTGAGCCTCCTTCCCTATATCAGTGCTACACACTTCAGTTACACTTGCTACACTCAGTTAGACTCAAATTGACACCTGGATGACTGGTTCTTGTGCATTGATGACCACCACTGATTGATGATGAGGACTCCTAGTTGGAGCCAAGCTACACCATTCAGTAATTCGAATGACCTCCTTAGTCAATTCGAATTGCTCAGTCATTGTTACTGTATTGTATTGTAATTATTCACCCTCATTGGGATATTGAGCACTGATGCATGTTTTGCACAGTTTTACACCATATTTTCTATGTTCATCTGTTGTGATTGATTAAATTGTTCAATAGATCTGCTGTGACTAATTTTACAATTGTTATGTAATATAATGTTTATTTTTTTAAAATCTTGTGATTGGTTTGCATCACTTGTAGATGGTTGTCATCTAAAGAAAACCATAAAGAAGATATAAAGTATTGGAGGAGAGAAATTCCTCGTCTCATGTGTGAAATGCAGAAGCATCTACCTTTGGTATTTTTCAATGCACAAGAACACTACCTCATACACCAAGTTGAGGAGATTGAATTGTGTGGACCTGTACACTCAAGGTACATGTGGATGGTTGAGATGCACTTGAATTTTTTGAAGGGTTTGGTTAGACAATGAGCATATCCTGAGGGTTTTATGGTGGAGGGATATATGGTATACCAGAACATGATGTATATTAGTGAATATCTTCCTAAATTAGCGTCAAAGCTCAATTTAGGTTGCATTTGTGATCCAGACTCCAATAACAATTTTGAAGGGGAGTACCTGAAGGGGAAAGGTAGATCGAGGAAGGTGAAAGGTAATTATTAACTAGTGGAGATTAATTATAGTACATTTGACTATTGATTTTTATGTATAGATCATACTTATTTCATTTTTAATATTCAATATGCGTCAATTAAAAGTGTATACTATGTTAAGTGAATATACATTTGAACTGAATTTTAATTTTATTTTCATCAAGCAGTTGGTTGAGAGTGGGATGCACTTCATTTATACATCACAAACAATCTCGATTGGATGAAGGTATGGATTGAACGATGTGAACAATCTGGTCATGGAATATCATGGGAAGGTGTGGCTTCATTAATTAAAGCAACTCATCGCAATGGAGATGCCAATCTTACACAAAGGGAAATCGATTTAGCATATGGTTTAAAAGATAGGCAGGAAAGCATATTAAATAGCCATACTATTTATTTTTTTTGCAAATATATTGATGTACACGTTGATTTGTTTCCTTGCAAAGCATAAACATGCACTTAATAACCAATTCATGATGTAATATTTATGTGTATGGCTTGTTGTAGGTAAAACACCATAAGGTTATGTGGTGCAATGGTTGTAAATTTCACATCAAAAAGTTGGATGAAATGAAGAAAACATCAGGTTGTGGGATAACTGTAGTCTTTGAGGTGACCAATGTTTCCTCCAGAAGTGACAAACATCCAGAACTCTCAGAAAATTGATACTATGGGTATTTGGAAGATATTATTCAGTGTGAATTTAACTCCTTCAAAGTAGTTCTGTTAGTTGTCAAATGGTACAGGTTACAATTGAATCAACTTGATCCCGATAAATCTATTATTGAACATGATAATGGATTTACCATGGTTAATACAAGGTTGTTTGAGCCAGGAATGGAGCCCTATGTTCTTCCAAGCCAATGTAAACATGTATTTTACTCTAACGGTTCCAGGTAGAGGGGGTTGGTCATTTGTTGTGAGACACGTTCCAAGGGGAAGACTGGTAATGTATAACGTAGAGGAAGATAATGTAGAGGGTCTTGAAGAAGAAGATGATCAACATGAGTTATATGATCATGTTCCAGAGGAAGTTGTCGAAGAATTAGTTGAATCAGATGATGTAGCAGACAATTTCCATGAAGATGATATCAATGATGACATGATGATCGAAATTGACATAGATGACGATGATGATATGTCCAATCCTTACAATGTTGAATCTGGATCAGATGATGACTTGGATGAAGAAGATGATGAAGTCCATTGAAGTGTATGAGGAATGCCTTAATATATCTAATCTATATATTTTGAATTAATATTGCGATAGAATTATTGAATTGTATTGGTATGTATAAATTAATTGTTTTTAAGTTTTTTTGCCATTTTCTTGTATGTTGGCATATGTTATAAGAGACATTGATTCTTAAGTATGACAAAAAGCATAATAATTTTTTTTTTGTACATAGATTTTGTCGAGTTATGGGGGATTGAGAGTGACGTGAGGGGGAGGGGGGGTTAGATGAGCTTCCACCTTCACATGGTTGGCCTTGTTTAGTAGAGAATATTAAATTATTCTCGAAACAAAGAGAAGCTCGGTAAGGCAATGAATAATTATCATGCTAACCCAAAAGGCGTGCTTGCTCACGTACTTGACCACACATATTATAACCATCATGTGATTAAACAACGTTGGCATGGTTGGACTATACGTCAACATTGAAATTTAGACTAGCCGCATGCATTGACAGTGTGGGAGGGTTTCCAGACTCAAACATGACTGATACAAACAATTCGACAATAAAAAACCAAACCTATAGAATAATTAATGTACTACACCGGGCCAATGTTGATTTTTTTTCAACTTTTGCTTGTATGGACTGAAATTTGGCATGGTTAGACTAGACGCATGCATTGATGGTATGGGAGGGCTTCCAGACTCAAACATAACTCACACAAACAATTCTCCAATCAAACAACAAACCTATAGATTAATCAATGTACTAAATGGGTCCAATGGTGAAATTTTTTCAAGTTGTGCTTTTATGGATTGAAATTTTGCTTGGTTAGACTAGACACATTTATTTATGGTTTGGGAGGGTTTCTAGACCCAAACATGACTCACAAACCACATTGTTTATGACATGCCATGAATGAACTACAACTACCATGTCTATAGTGCACAATAAAATCCTATAGAATTAAAAATCTCCCTTAATCTTGTTAAATGGTTGTGTAAGAATATCCATGTGTTCTTAGGTGTTGGTTATAAGTATGTTGTGGCCTCTAGGCTTGACTACATGTTTTTGTATGGACCTTGACCTTAATAAGCAGTTCACATTGACCTTTTATTAATTTAGTATAGACTAACTTCCCCATAGACTACCACTCTCATGTGGGGAGAATCATTGTGTAATTCTATTGATTATACGAATCCAACCACCCAATGTGCACCAATATCAACATCCTATACAAAAAAAATGATATAGAATAGTTCATTCATGAATTGTTGGAAACATGTGTGGTCCATATAGCTAGTAACACATCAACGTCAACAACTTCATCAACATCGACGTCATCATCACTGACATCGATGATGATGATGATGATATGGACATTAATCCTTTCAATGTAATGCTCTATAAGGTAATGCACAATTATGCTTATTTCACCTTCATTATTATATGATACTTAATAACCCAAAAATAAGGCACGTCTACTCATGTACTTCCTTTATGATATAAGACATGGGATTTATCACTTGAACATCAGTAGGGCCACATAAATTATACCTACTATTGAAAACCACCTAATGCCATACATATACCCACGTAGAGAACATGTGTGCTAGTTTGAGGTGTCTTCTTTTCCTTAGGATATTTCCAAATGCCCCAGGACACTACATATTTCTCAAAACCACATAATGGCACAAACATCATCAACCATAGGTCAATGTTACCCCCAAAATGCCACCTATTATTGGTGGAGGAAACCTTCTTAGCCCTACATGGTTATAATATTCCTTTAGTGCTTGAGTTGCAAGTCTCCTACATGACCATGTCTAAGCACCTAAGACCACACGACCTAGGCACATAGCACCATGGATACCCATGGAAAGTCATGTGTGATTATTTCAGGAATTATGCATGGATATATATGCCTCAATGGTTTCTTTAGAGCCAAAGGCATGGTATTCATCCTTATAATGCCATTCTGAATGCCCTAAGACACCTTCATAATTCTCAAAACCGCTTGATGGCACCAACATACATAATCATAGGACATTGATACCCTCAATAGGCCATGTGTAGTTTGTGGAGGAGAGATTCTTAAATTTCAAATTAAAGTCCAAAAGTGTACCTTTGAAGGAGACGACCTTCACAAGTCATGATCCTCCATCAAGGTCATCAGAAGGAGGGTACCTCATGGCAACATAGACATTTTAGAGATGGAAATACCACTATGATGATATATTTGTTGCTAGCTCTTGGGAGGGCCATTATAAAATTCATGGAAAGGTTGGCCTAGATGGTGGCAGAGATCAAAAGTGGTTGCAATTCCCCAAGGTTCCTTGCTTCATTAAACTCACTCATGAGGTGAATAACCATGAGAGGATGGAGAAGGAGGGATATAAATGCAATATCAAGGAAGAAATAAAGAAGACAATCAAGATCATAAACTAAAGAGAACTTAATAACAAAGGAGCTAAAACATGTAGATGGAGCTAACACTTTCTATGCTATTAGAACCTTAATATTATGGGATATAAAGCTAGGGTATGATCATGGAGAAATGAGATTGGTGATTATTGAGATCAGTCTCGTGCCTTGGTCAGAACACAAATTGGTTATTGTATATTTGATGTTCCATGATGGTCTTGATGCTAGTGTTGGTGCAAGAGTTGAAGACATAGATAATGCCATTTGGGGTTAATGATAGTGCCATTTGGGTCAAATTCAACCTACATCGGGATGTAAGCTAAAATATCCTCACATTCTTCATGGGAAGGATCATTACACCAATTGGGAAGGGGCCAATTGCCTCATAAAACCATCCCATAAGATACCCAAACATTATAAAACTACTTTGGTTAGCATAATTGCATTGATAATCAATGTAGAGCACAATCAAAGTCAATGGTCTTTTGTGGATACTTGAACATACTTCATTTTTATAGAAATATTTTAGAGTGCTAGTTGTCCATAATGTGTTTAGATTTATTCTAATCCAAGATATTCTTATTTAACATTGACTTGGATATTTTTGCAAAATATTTGACATCCTAACTTGAACATTAAAAATTTGGCACCTCAGTTTTCATTTCTTCTCTAAACTTGGAAACATAGTACACCATGGGAACATTATTGTCATAACCACTAAAATGTATAATATACAAACAACATTCTACATAACCTATTGTAATTCCATGAAATTTGTTGTTGGAATACTGGCCAAGGATATTTAACATTGTTTTGGATATTTTAATTAATCCTACCCCCAACATCAATATGGTGGAAATAATTGAAATGCCCTTTTAATAAAAAAACTTTGGAATGTAATTTCTCTAGAAAACTAGAGGAGATTACTATTTAAAAAAAATAGGAGACTAATTGGGCCTTATCTTCAAGTGAAATCCCTTAGTTTGACAATGAACATTTGTCCATGCCAACAATTTTTTAACATTCTTTGAAGACTACATCTCTACTTATGTATTTTTTTTATTTGTATGATAAATCAATCATTATCCTTTAGATGTACTATTGTAACCCAAAAAAATACACTACTCTTTTTTCATCAATCTTCTTCCTCTTTTGGTTTGGAACATGGACCCCACATTAGTCAGGAAGGTTTTGATGTATTTCCTAGTTTTAGTTTCTACAATAGCTTTAAAAATTATGAAACATTGTAAGGTTTCAAAAAAAATCTTCAAGAAAAAATTCCAACATATTTCATAAGTAATCATCAAAAAATAACATAAAAAATGTATGCCACTAAGAGACACATCAAAAGGTCAACACAAAACATTTTGAATTAATTCAAGAAAAAACTTAGCTCAAATCAATTTTCCACAATTATTTTCCAATTTATGTTGCTTACCAATTATATAGCAATACAATGAGCAGAGAATCCCTTCAATACACCATCGAGACATGGAGAAAACCATTTCCCATTAGTTTGTACAATGATGTTGTGCCAAAATTTAGAAGACAACTAGAGATAAAAGGAAAAATAAATGAATTATCTTAATTGTTCTTTATATTAATATATAATTATTTTAAATTTAAAAAAAATAAAAAAACATTTCATTAACATTAGTTGGAGCCATGAGTTCATTAAGCAACTCAAGCTTATTGATAGATATGTAAACTTTGGGGTTTAATTATAACCTAATTAAGGTTTTCTTGTGGTGCCATTTTCATTGCACTAAGCCACCAAACACCCCCGCACATGCAGCTCAGACCCACAAAGAAGGACCACATGTAGAGAAACCCCACGTCCAGAGGATACCCACAAAGTACTTTTCCGTTCGGAGGAGATCGAGACCACGCACCGAGAAGAGACCCATATACTTATGTGCTCGAAGGAGACCCACATACTTCTGTTCTTGGAGGAGATCGAGACCACTGCAGAGGAGGCTGAGATGTCTTTGGTAAGTCTGAACATCAACCCAAACACCTAATCCAAAAAAAAATCTTTCTCTACAAAGCACATTGAGCATATTTGTTTTGAGTGTTGAACTATTGACCAGTTGCATGGAGCAATTTTTCCAATTTGGGGGTTTGGAAATGCACTGCGTAGACCAGTGTTTGGAAATGCACTGTGTAGACCAAGGTCTGGAAATGCATTGCGTAGACCAGGGTTTGGAAATGCACTGCATAGACTAGGGTTTGGAAATGTGCCACACAAACATCAATGGGATTTTCTATATCTACTGGGTCAATGGATTAAAGGTTAACTTATTAGGGATAAACCACATTTCATGGATCAACCTCCTTTGCATCTGCCCCTGCACCCTTCTATCCCACTGTGGCTATAGATTTAAGCTAAACGAATTTTGAGTCAATCGGTTCAAATGCAACTGACTTTGTTTCCACAACCTCTACTTCCAGTGGGATGCAAAGAAGTTGCATGTGGAGAAGTGGTGAAGTATAACCATGAGTCTAACCTATAGAGGATATACCTTATGTAGGGAAGGAAGGATTTTCTTGACAAATGAGGCAAAATCTTGGGCCGCTCACTATGCTCAATAGAGTCCGGCCATACATAAATCACAATTGGGTAAATGTTACCTCTATTTGATTGAACTTAATGATTAGGCCACCCAACCCAATTAACATGCCATCACCAATTGTCACATGTTTTTCATATCCCTTCATGATTGCTTCTATCCCTAGGGTTATAGTGAGGGGCTCTAGTCCAAATAGGGTTTTCAAGGACAAAGGAATAAATAAATTAATTATCATTCCAATTAGATTATCTAATAATAGAATTAGTAATTTTGAGTATAGCAAGAAAGTTACCATGGGATTAGAGGAGTACAAATTAAGCATTAAGAAAAATTTGAGGGATATGACCCCAAAGAGAGTTTGAGATCCATGAAAAAAGTGCCACACATTCCTCTTCCTTTAGGGGCTAGACAACATCAAAAGGAACCAAACAAACATAAATATTGAAGACTATTGAAGGACATCTTAGTTATGTTCTAATAAAGTTTGAAAATCGTATTCCAAGTTGGGCCTTGAATCTATTCATGGTTGATGAGAATGAATATGAACATGGTCAGTCACCTATGAGTTATGTTGGGGATAATGATAAGTGTAGACCTTAGGCTCCATATTCTACTTCATCACTCCCAAAAATAAATAATTTTTTCTCATGGTTAAGAAATACTATTGGGAATATTAATTCCACTATAAATAACCATGCCTTTATAGATACTCCTATGAATACGAATTTTGTACATATTCTACAATTTGCTAGAAATTCGATGTTATAAATAATCAAGTATATGTTAATATTACTCAAAACAGATATAGGAATGTTACTTCTAGTGATACATCATAGATAATTTGCCTCACCATTGAACTCTATCCAGCAATATTATGAATATGTTGGGGATGATGGAGAAGATTAAAATGTGAATAAATGTAAACATACATGTATTTATGGTTTATGGATGCATGTATGACTTGAATAATGTTTGTAATAATATAAAATTGTACAAAAAGAACCATAAAGGAAAGTGAGTGCCACCTTTAGAAAATCGAGAAGAGGGTTTCATACCCGATTATGACCCTCATCCTGCATTGTCCCTTTTATTGCAATTTAACCTATTATTAAAAACCAACCAACATTTCCACATTGGTATAGGCTATAGAGGGTTGATACCTTTTAAGAGCCAACACTTGGAGGGATCTACATCAAACTCACAAAAATTTTCTTTGGAACATAATAAAGTCATACCAATATTGGACACTAGAAGGAATTTGTCTAAATAATGAAATTTAATAAGAGATTTAGGGGGGAACATTACCCTCTTAATGCTTTGATAAAATGAGAAAAAAACTCACAAGGACACTTGATGAATTGGATATACTGGAGAACCATTATCTCCCCATTGAGCATGTAAAAGTGCATGAAGTCCATTGAGCAAAAAAAATGATAAATTTGAGTTAAAACATGAAATTGTCCATCTTAAGAAAGATAAGGTGGTTGAGCCTTGAGAAAAATTGAATGAAGACCTTTTAGAAGTTTTGAAGGGTAATGATCTCCAATATCCTTCGAGATTCTCTCCAAGAAATTTTAACTAACTACCTTGTATGAGAGAGGGGTATCCACTGTAGATACCATCCCCAAGCTGAGCTATGAGGCCACTAGGGAAAATTAATCAAGCTACGTATAAATCACTCAACCGAACACATTTTTTCTAATGCTAACCTTATTATCTCATTATAAATGCAATGCAAGGTGATTTTATGGATAATTAAGGAATGCATTTTCCATACATGCATTTTCATTTTATCAAGAGTTGCAACTCGCAACCAAATGTTATTTAGGGACACCTACAAAAATTATCTTAAGGGAATAAATACCAAATCAATTTAAAAATTGCATTTTTTTTACCTCTCAAATATGTATTTTTTTCATTCTAGAGAGTGGAATGTGCCCTCCATCAATGCCAAGATAGTTCTTTGCAAAGTTAACCCCCCAATGCAAACTTTTGTGTTACATCCCAATAAAAGAAACCGTGGATACTGTAGTCATATGAAAAAATGCATTTTTCCAAGGCATGTGATTAGAGGATGAAGGGGACCCTAGTTTAATTATGCTTTCCAAAATCCAAAGGAATCAATGGATCACTCATCCAAATATCGGTTTCCATTTTATAACGAGTTGTAACTCACATCCAAAGGGAATTTAGGGACATCTAGTACTAAAATGGCTTCAGAGGAATAAAATCAAATATATTAGTAGAACTAAATTATATGTCACCTCACATATATGTGTTTCTCCATTCTAAATCCCAATGCACCCTTCATCAATGTCCAAGGTAGTGACTTCTGAAATTGGCCTCCCAGTGGCCTCCAAATATAAACTTTTTCATTGCATCCAACTGAACAAAAGCATGAATATAGAATTTGTCTTAACAAATACATGTGAGTGTGTGACTAGTGGACAAAGGGATCCCATCACATAATTATGATGTCTATAATAACATCTCACTAATGGTTGATTGAACCTACTCACAATTTTCATTATATCACAAGTTGCAAATTAACTAACAATACTTATAAGTTATTTTCCCAATTTATAAATTAACCAACATAAATAAATTGACTACTACCCAATAATATAACAAAATATCATTGCATCCACATAGGTTATGGGTGATTTTGATGTCCTCCTCCTCATGGAACTCTTCTCCACAATTGTTACCTACAAAAATTATAGGTAACCATTTAATTCGACCAATATGAATGCATGAATAGAATACCATGTCATTTTATCCTTAACATGTTCATATTATATTCATCTCACCACAAAAAGTTAATGTAAGCTAGAATTTTAACTTTTGTAGCTAGGAGATGGATTCATTCTTCAAACATCATTCTCCCTACCAACAAATATCAATGCCACTATGATGGTTATAGCAGTAAGTAAAGTGGAAAAAATGTCATCATGTGCAGGTGCACTAGAAGGACCAAGAACAAGGGGAATTTGAATCTTTGGTGCAATTAGGGCATAGAATATTCTAACCAATGGTTATAATAAATAGGTGTCAAACTAGTTGACATACACATCTAACTTGTAAATTTTAACCAATTGTAAAATAATAGTGAGGAAACAAAAATGGATGTGATGAGAGTAGATTCACCACTAAAATGTGGTCTCATAATATATACATAAACAATAAAGTGTACAATAGTGACCTCACTCAAACTGATAGTGGGTATAGTGATGGGTGAAAAGAAAAAAAAATTGATGTGTGGAGGCACATTAGATGTTCTCGGTACACATGTTACCTGAATCTATGGCACAATTGGTGCATGGACTACTCCTACTGATGGCTACAATAATTATTTGTTGAACTAGTTAAGTGCATGATTTGATGATAACATGAATGAAATACACTTGTAAATTGTAAATTCTAACCATATGTAAAATACTTGTGGTTAGGGTATGTAGGCATGGACTAAAACACCAATTGTGGCATGGATAGATGAAGAAATAATTAGAGTAAAAACCCACAATGATTGAACCAAACTTATCATTAGCTATAAACATTGAGGCACACAAAAGTATACATTCTTTATAATTGATCAAAGAGGATAGAGTAATACTTTGATATTATGTACTTCAAATAGACCAAAGAAAACATTAATTAATGAATGCATTTAGAAACTTTACATTTAATCTTTACAGTCAATAGTTCTGAAGGTAAAATTCATTTAAAGATATTTTTTTAATTACAATAAAATATTTCGTTGCACTCTAACATATGTCAATAAATGATTTAGGAGAAAAGTAAGAAGAGGAATGCACTCTACCTAGATTTGGGCCATGCTAAGAAGAATAGGAATGTGAATGATGAGAAGGCTAGTTGATCCAACTCAAAACTAATTCCAAAGAAGCATGTTATATGTCAATATAAAAAAATACTCTATAACTCAATATAAAATATTATTTTTTAAATCAATATAAAATATTACATATGATACTAAGTGGTTACCTCTATGTGAGTTGGTGCCATAGAACATGTAACAATAATAGTTGTGCCAACCATCCATGTTGAACCCAACATACTCATATCACTGAGAGACATGACACTCTAGTCTACGAAGATGGTTTATTGGAAAGGCGGAGTTATATCTCTAGTTTAACACTACAAACATGCATGTTTAAACACTCAAAAAATACACATACCTTTTTATCTATTTATGTATGTAAAAAGGTCTACCACATACCTTTTTATCTATTTATGTAAGATAAGATAAAATACACATACCTTTTTTTATCTTTATCTTATCTTATTTGTATGTATGTAAAAAGGTCTGCCACATACCTTTTTATCTATTTATGTATGTAATATTTCATGTATTTTATTTTATATCTAATTTGGTTCCATGTTTTCATAAAAGCCATGGCTTGATACCATATTTAAGGGAATAGGTGATCTAGTTCAAAGAGATCTCATGAATGAAAAGCCTAATTTATCACTCTCTTAGGTTGTTTTTGAGTGGGTGATTTTGGTTGGGAGAATAAGGGTTTCTAAGTTTTTACAATGACAGTGAATAAAATATCACCACATGATCTATAAGGTGTATGATCCTTCTTCATAGTGAGGCACCATGTAGACAATTTGAACAACTTTTTGATTCCTTTAATGACCTCTTTCCCTAGTGTATACTTTTTTTGGGTTTCAATACGATGTTCAACATCTTGAATAATGGTTGTTATTATCTAGTGGCCTATGATGTTTATCCTTTTTCCTTTGTGTATTTAGTATGAATTGGGTAGGGGCCTCTTAGCAATCTGGTCATGGAATTGCGATGATTTTTTGTGTTCAAAAGAGAGTACATTATGGGTTGAAATTAGTGTTTTATAAACCTCATCGTCAATGGAAAATGCATGCCTTAATGCCTTGTAATTTTCTAAGATGAATTATGCATACCCAACAAGGTCCTATTTCAACTTTTTTCCCATGGTGCAGGTATAACCAAATAGGTATTTGTCAGATCTGTCTTCCTCGATCTAGGAGAGTTTAGGAAGACCAGAGGAAAGTGAGACATCTAGTAGGTATACAAGAGTTATATCAAATCGATATCAAAATATCAGAAGAAAATTCCATAAACGCATGGAAAGTTTTCTCGCTGAAGGGGGGTCATGTTCCTATGATGATGAGACAATAAGCGACATTGAGGTTCCCTTAAGGTACAAACATCTAGTGAAACAATGGGTACCCAAGGATATTCCTCAACTAAACACAAATTTTTGTGTGAACGAGAGGATATATCGAATTGCACCATCAACATTACATGGTTTGGGGTTGTTTTGCATGGATGGCATAAAGGTTGGTTACAGAAGATGTATTGAATTGATGGAGTATGTTGGACCCTTTTACAACTACAAATATTGGATGCGATCGGTCCAATATACACGAAGTATGCACAGATATGGATTGTATGCAAATTATTTACAGCTGAAAGACAAGGATCAAAATAATGGAGCAACGATGTACATTGATGGAAGGCCAAAAGCTACAGGGAATATTGCAGGGTTTATAAATAGTACACAACCGGGGTAAACAATTAAGCAACCCAATTGCATATTTGAGGGGCGTGAAGGAAGCCATGTTTTTGTATGTGCCATTAAATTATTAGCTGTAAGGGAAGAGTTTTTTATTAATTACAATTTGAATCGAATAGATACAAACACGGTTACTATGGGAGTGGTACATCTAACAATTTACCGAACCTTTAATTAATGAATTTAATATCTTATGTATTTTTCATTAGTCTATTGTTATAATTTCGTTATAATTTTCTATATTTATTTTGCAGGGTAGTGATCGGGGCATCTCCTCGGAAGCTGGTTAGAGGAGTACAACATCCTTGAGGCAGCAGGTATACATGTTTATAATTGTACAAATATAATATGGACACAAAAAAAAATTGTTGTGTTTTTTCATGAGTATATTCGTTTCGTTTAGATATTGTTATCTATATATTTGTTGCAAAGTGTTGATCGGGGAAACCACCCGGATGTTGATCAGACAGCAACAACCTCAAGGAAACAGGTATACTTGATTGTAATTGTACAATTTAAATACGATCAATAGGTTTTCTTATTATGTTTTTTTCGTGAGTATTTTGGTCTCTTTTAGATAATTTTTTCTATATTTTTGTTGCAGGGTGTTGATCGGGACACCTCCCTAGCAGTAGATTAGACTAGACCATCCTCGAGGCAGCAGGTATACATCATTGTACTTTTACTACTATAATATGCGCAATATGTTTTTTTATTATTTATTTCATGAGTATATTGGTTTCATTTCGATAATGAATTCTATATTTTCATCAGAGGCTAGTGATCGGGGCATCTCCCCGGTAGTTGGTCAGAGGAGTACATCATCCCCGAGGCAGCAGGTATACATATTTGTAATTGTACAATTATAATATTAACAATTTTTTTTTGTTGTGTTTTCTCATGAGTATATTCGTTTCGTTTAGATATTGTTATCTATATATTTGTTGCAAAGTGCCGATTGGGGAAACTAACCGGTTGTTGATCAGATGACAGTAGCCTCGAGGCAACATGTATACTTGATTGTAATTGTACAATTTAAATACAATCAATATGTTTTCTTATTATGTTTTTTTTGTGAGTATTTTGTTTTCGTTTAGATAATTTTATCCGTATTTTTGTTGCAGGGTGTTGATCGGGGCATCTCCCTAGTAGTAGATCAGACCATACCAGCCTCAAGGCAACATGTATACAATATCGGTGTACTTGTACTACTATAACATGCGCAATATGTTTTTTTATTATTTCTTTTCATGAGTATATTGGTTCCATTTCGATAATGTTTTATACAATATGTTTTCAGGGAAGTGATCGAGGCAAGTCCTCGACCGTTGATTAGATGAGTACACGATCCTAGAGGAAGCGGGTATAACTCATTGTAATTGTACAAATATAATATGAGCAATATGTTTTTTCTGTTATGTCTTTTTCTTGTGTATATTGGTTTCATTATGATAAAGTTTTCTACATTTTTGTAGGGTGATGATCGGGGCAAGTCCCCAACCATGGATCAGACGACACCAACCTCGAGGCATCCGGTATACCTAATTGTAATTTTAGAAATCTAACATGAGTGATATGTTTTTTTAATATATTTTTTTCCTCAGTCTATTTCTTTCACATCAGTAATGTTTTATATATTTTTGTTTGCAGACTGCTGATTCAACGTATGATCTAGCATCAAAGCAATAAATAGATTTTGATGTGGATGATATCATATGTGATGCTGACATTGGATCTTCTCTATACCCAATTAATATTATAGTGAATAACTTAAAAAAATTCATGAGGATATCCTTCGTCTGCTATTCATTCAGCCGCAGACAAATGAGATTAGAGTAAAGGTTGATGTTTTGGTAAAGAGATCTCAGGCCTTGAAAGTAAGTTGCGAGATCTTGAATTAGAATATAAATTCATTTAGTATTTTATAATTTTTACTTGTATATGATGATAAACTAAAATATGGTTTGTATTTACAGGATTTTTTGCACCCACACACTAGTGGTCAAGGCGGTGTTGGTACTAGTGATGCTCGTGGAGAGTCGTCACATGAGAAAATGAATCCACTTGCATCTCATGTTCCATTGTTTTTTACTGAACATTCGGCAACAAATTCCGTGACACCCCTGAGGCCATATGTGAGTGCACCCTCTAGTGATCGGCTCACACCAGATCGTGCAGAAGAAGGGGTCGATGTAGAGATTAGTATTGATATTGTTGAAGCAACATTTCCTGGATCTTACCATGTCACTAGCATGGGTACACTATAGACCACATTTTTGGTGGATGAAGAGCTCATTCCCATAAAGATAGAGAATGTACCAGGTATTTATACATTGTTCAAGTTATTTTTTATAATTTGATTGTAATATACTAATAAAATATTGTTTTTCAACTAATGATGGCATGATAATTTTGCAGGAAATGATGTTTTTTATAAACATCTAAACGATTTGTTATTGGAGATATTTGGGCCCACCATCCACACAAGGTGGGATAAACAAAGTAAAAATTTAAAAGATGAGATCACTAATCGCTTGGTTGGCATGTTCTACAGCGAGACCTTTAATCGAGTCGAGGTCCTAAAGAAGGTTGGACAACATATGAAGATTGTGAGGGACCAATATAGGGTTCATCTAAAAAGGAACCCTAGGTATGAGCAGCTTTCAATGATTCCAGGAAGAGAGTGGAAATCCATAGTGGAAGATGGAAATGAGAGGGATTTGAGAAAAGAAGGAAATATACCACCGGGCATAGGAAGGTATGCAATAATTTCCACAATGTAATTATAAGCCTTATTATTATTAATTTTTAGATCAAATTTGAAACATCTAACGTATTTCAACATTTTCATAGGTTGTCATACAGATCAAAGGCCACAAAGGAAAGACAAGAAAAAATTGTTCAACACAAGCTTGGGCCTGGTGGTTATTCGAATTTGGCGGCACGAATTGCAAGTATCAAAAAACAATATTGCATCCAAATAATAAATTGCAAATTATTTTCATTTTATTGCACAGTTAAAGGTAAATTCATGAAGTTATGCAAATATGCAGGCCGACCGATTCAAGGAAGTGCCCACAGAGGAAGACTTGAATCTCGGCTTCCAGGATGGCTTTGGAGCTGTTGTTGAATGCCGAAAAAGCTTGTTTGGGCAAACACAGTCTTCCAATGATCCATCTTGTGCATAGGTATATAAAATCAATATAGTTTAATGAATATTTATTACTTGTGCAATCTATTCGTTATAAATATTTTCCATAAAATATTGACTCTGTTTTGAGCAGGAAAGCAACAATCCACTTAATGTCGAGGATGGAGAACAACTAATTGAAGATCATGCTTCGAATTTTGGTAACAAATGTATTCATATGCTACAATTTAAAATATTGCATTGCAAATGGTGAATATTAATAGTCTTTTCCATGTTTCAACTACAGAGCATGTAGATAGTCACTCTATACAAGATGAGCCTCGACAGGAATATAAAGTACATGATGTGACCACATCAGGTAAAAAACACCTCTGTAATGTTTTTTTTAATGAAATACTTGTCATTATAATAACAGAAGATATCACTGTAACATTTTTACATTATTGCAGCAAATATAGACCCCTTGCTGCAACATCCACGTTGTGAGTACTCTACTTGGCAGACAGTACGACAAGTTGTAGATGACACAAGAACTGAACAACAAGTTGTAGAAGATGAGTTGCTTGCTAATTTTTTCAAAAGAAAAAAACCTATAAAGAAGTGACTGAAGAAACACTATGTATACTTATTTTTTATAATATAATGTCATGCATAATTTTTTTCCTACTGAATGAATAAGTGGTTTAATGAATGTTATATTTTAATGAATGAATGGTAAAGTTTCTTTATGATGAAATCCGCATGTTTGCACATAATTTTTCTTTTCTTCAAGTACATGCATTGGGTATGGGGAATTGAGAGTGATGTGAGGGGGGGGGGAGCCATAAGAGATTCCAACTTCATGTGGTTGGCCCTGTTCAGTAGAGAATATTAAATTATTCTCGAAACAAATAGGATATCAATGAGGTAATTATACCTACCATCAATGAAGTAGCTTCAGTACCTATCATAAGTGAGACCACACTATTATGATCACAAGATCAACTAGGTTTCAACCCATCAAATCCTTCACACATGTACGTGCTCATCTCAATCACACAAGGGTTTCACCATTAAATAACCACTCCTAAGTTCACCAACCGAACTACTTGTCTTTCAAAACATGAAGAAGGACATTTCAGTCCAATAAACCCCCCTAGCTATAAGAAATCAATTCCAACCAAGGCTGGCCGCTTCGCCATTCATATCACAGAAGTGAACATCCAAGTACATCATCACATCATGTTCCCAAGAAATGAATATTTCCAAACTCCATCAATCATGACATCACATCAAGCTCCAAGTCCTCCAAACAAAGCATCTCACCATGCTCAATGTCTTCGTGTTAGTGCTCTTGTATACAATAGGTCCATTTAACACCGCTAAAACCTACCCTATACAATATATAGTCTTTCCAAAACCAGATAATTTTTCCCATACTAGATATTACATGATTATGATGCCTAAAGTTGCCCACACGAGAAAATATTTTGTGAACAGGTTGAAGGAATCATGCCTTCAACGATTCAAAACCATCTACATTTGTCATTCTCAAAGATACCGATGCACCTGTAGAAAGCAGTCATCCATGACATGGAGACTGGATTTGGCACACCTAGGGTCTATAAAGAAGACAAAAAAACAAATGTCTCAAAATTGCAAGCGATTCTGGTGCACCTAAACAAAGAAGATAAAAAAAATCATTCCCTAGCAAAGGCTAAACAAAGGCAAATTGTTGTAAGTCTTAAAATATGGAAAACACTTGTAAAATCATATGAGAAGTCAGATGCATGAGGGAAGTACGGAGAGGAGAGTACCCAGGTAATTAAATTTGCTAATAACATTATATCATAATTAATAAACGACTTTTATGTTTTATTTGTGCATACTTAAATTTATTTGGTATATGTTTAAGGATAAGGCCTCCAAGTCTAGGCTTGCAAAACTTCGTGCCATGCACCACAATGGCCATAAAGGTCTACAGGCCTTGATCTGTACTTTTGTAAGTATATTTAATTTGTGAAATGATATTTTTTTTAATTCCTAGAAAAAAGTAAACGATTGCATAATAATTAGTTTAACTAGTCCATGTGTCATGTGTTTTACAGGAGGAGAAACATGGCAGGCATCCAACACCATTTGAAAAAAAAATGTTTCAAAGCACTTGAAAGGTTGCATTAGAGAGATTCTAGCACTTGGATATTCTTGGTGGAGCTAGGGCTTGTTGATTTACCCTACCTAGGGATTTTTGGATTGTTGGAGTTTTTGTACTATCCTTGATGTAACGATTTGGTATGTACTTTACTTCATCTTGAGCTTATATATAAAGTTTATATCTTCATATCTTGAGCAATTTTCAGATATGAATTTTAGATATATATGTTTTTTATTCCTTGTTATTTACAACTATTATGTCTTGTTATTTACATCCTTAGCAACACATTAGATTGACCTATTTGGTTCAAATACCCCTTGTGAATATAAAAAAATCCAAAGAAGAGCCATTTTATATGTTACATATGTATATTGTGCTAAGGATGTAACTTTTGTATTTGCAAAGAGATGATCTTTGTGAAAATAAGTGATAGTTTGAACATGGTTTTTGAAAATTTGGCATAGTCCGTACTAAATGAGAAATACAATTCCTTCATATGGTCAGTAAAATGTAGGATCTTTTGATAGTGTTAATTGAGTCTTTCATTATACAAATGTCCATTGTTTTATTTATGGCTTAGAAACACAAATTTGTGGTAGACTTCATTTTCTTGGGAAATATGTTACCTTGGCTAACCTAAATTCCATCAGATTTTGGGTTCAAATTTACCCGTGTTAGAAATGCATAAGTTTTTAGTATTGGAAATGCAAAAGTATACAGTCAACTAGAAACAAATAAATCCACAAGGCTGGAAATGTAAAAGTCTATATAACTTTGTAGCTTGGAATACAATGAAGTTTTCTAGATCTAGAAGAAGCTCTCTAGTTTCCTTGACAATTCCTATAGTTTTCAATCTATAAAGAAGAGTTACATACATTGTCCGCACCTAAGATCTAAGATTCCTTTAGAACATTTGTTTGTAATTTCCATGCATAGATGGCTTATATATTGATATGAGTATGAGTTCAAACAAGTTTTAGCAATGTCACATGAACTTTGAATGTTCAAGGGAATTGCTTGTTGTATCAATTTCACACCATTCTTTTGCTTTGGGATTATCAAGTTAAATACTCCTTATATTGAAGATTCACTAGTTTCGATAGCTTTATACTAATCTAATTAATTTGTACCAAGAAAATTGTATTACTTGTTTGAATTGGATTGTTCTATTACATGATGTTGTATTTTAGACAACTTATGTTAATGTAACTTGGAGACTTGGAATTTGTAGGACTTTTTGAATACATGTTTCCTTTCAAATGAAATTGGAGAATTTTGTAGAAAATTTCTAGTCTTCCACTTGGATTTTACTAGGTGAACCCTTTCTTTTGTAGCTAGTGTTGGAATTGATAGCATGAACATGAAATGCTTGAATCTTTGATAAAGACTTGTTTTAGTTGGATTCATAAGGGCATGCTATGTGATGACAAGTTTTCAATGATCCTACTTGAATAAGATAACATGAGATATCCTTGCTTGTGATGATCATCCTTTATCCTTCACCAATTGACCAAGATATCATAAGAGAAATACCAATGGTAATTCTTTGTTGGAGATGAACCACCAAGATAGAGTGTGTTGTTATTAATCACCAAGACATAGTGTGTTGCTTGTTGTAGTTCTCTTGCAGCATTCTTCCTTAAGCCATGAAGTCTTGAAACCTTAGACCTCAAAAAGAGAACTAGCAAGGAAAATGGAAATCATAATGATAAATGTTGTTTTTTTTCTCCTTTTAAAAACTTTCTCAAAGTAAAAGTGTGTATCACTCCATCCCACAACTACAATGATATATGTTGTGGGAAAAGTGTCTATAATGATAGATGTTGTATTTTTCTCTTTTTAATCTATGTTACAAGGATGAGAGAATTAAACCATAGGTATCCTTATTGAGATATTTTGTTCTTCGTGATTTAATTGTGTTCATTTTCCCAGAGGTCTATCACACAATCTTGGCTCAATGCACACATGCCAATGAAATAACTGAGTAGATGACCTGAAAGCACAAGTACTAGGTTTATTTACATGTGCTAGCCTGCTAAGACACTAAATACAAAGGTAAGAAGTTTTATTTTAATGAAAATTGTCTTTTTATATAGTTACATATTATGAAGGAAAAGATTGGACCATATCCAAAAAGGTCTGATGAATCTGACAATGCCAACGATACTTTCTAGCGATGGAATGAGTTGGTGGTTTAACCATTCTCGAAATTGAAAATAGGTACTTATTCCCCTATGTTTCTTTTTCTATATTCCTAATTTGTTTTGTCTAGGTCCATTTCCTAATCAATTCCATGCTTATATGTAACTTGAATGGCAACGCCTAATGATTAAAACCTTACTTAGATTCACTTCTCACAGATTGTTAATATCAATTATTTAACTTCCTCTACATACCTAATGTGAAGAATGTAATACTTGGCCTTTGTGTATCTTCAACACAAAAACCTAATCTCTAACGATAAGGCCCACAACATATCATTTACCCAAATATATAGATACCAATCCACCCCCATAACATCTTACCTACATATGGAAATATTTTTTTTTAAAGGTTGAAACTAGTGTAAATAACAATGATCTAAAGTTTTGTCAAGAATATGCAATGCAACCCTTTTACAACCCTATATAACTTTACTTAGTATTTTACTTTCAGGCATGCTAAAGTGCCCAACCATTATGCTAATTAATCCAATGTTGTTGCTATAGGTTTGTTGATTTACTCATTCATGGGCATGGGTTACCTCCTTAGTTATAATCATGATCCATAGCAGTTATCATCATCCCATTATTTCTCATACTGACCATCACATTTGAAGACATACGTGATAGGGACAATTTCCTTTACACTTGACACAATCTTAGTAAATGGATCAGTTTCTAGGTATAGAGTGTTTTTGCTAAGTTTTATTTTGGAACGTTATTATATTAGTTGGGATGATCAATAATAAATATTCTAACTGAACAATGTATTATGATCTGGCAAAGTCAAATCAAGCATATGGTTTCTTTCCTAAGTGGATGGTAACTTGGTCTTTCTTTCCACTTATCTATTATTATAAGACTATATACAAGTTAGGAATTCTTATTTGGTTTGTAATTTTATCTTTGTGAGATAAGTATTTAGTATGTAAAATGTTAAATTAGAACTATCGTGTCTTATGTATCTTGTATTTTTTGGGTGCTAAGTGACTTATTCTTAATGAAAAATGGGTATTTATATGTTGTTAGGATTGTATTACTCAAGTTAGGATATCTATCAAAAGCGATTTTCGGTGGTCAGGAACTATCATGAGGTCAACAAATAGTTTTCCTATTATCTACATAAATCTATGGTCCAAATGCACATTGCATTCAATAATGAGAAGAGAAATATCTTTCATTTCAACATTGGTTAGTGTAGATGTTTCTTTATGCATATGTTTCTTAAAACATTATCAATGCAGAAATATTGCTTATTGGATTGACAAAGTAATATTTTATTTGCTTCAATTTTTATTTTATTTCTATTTAGTTTTTTATAAATGTGAGATAACGTTGTATCAAACTCGTCAGTCATGTGGAATCGGTTGTGGATGAGCATTCCATTTTTTTTTCATATATCAAGGGGAAAACATGGAAAAGATTTTTTTTTTAATTCCTCAATTCCGTCGCAAATCCGATGCCCACTCAACTAGCTCCGACGAGGTTGCTATACCTCCGATGGTAATTGTCGTCATATTTTTTCTTCTGGATGTGGTTAAGTATGTCGTATATTCGACGGCTTCTTGGTTAGTTATCCGACCTTATGGTAAGTAAATGTTGTCAGATATTCGACAATATCTTGGTTGATTATCTGACCCTGTGGTAAGTAAATGTTGTCAGTTAATCAACTAAGAATTTGTTGGATATTCGACGTGTTCTTGGTCATTTATCCGACCTTGTGGTAAATATATGTTGTCGAATATTCAGCATAATTGGCGTTGGTTATGCGATGTGTAGATTAAAAGAAAGGCGTAGGTTATTCAACAATGTGTTTTTGGTGATTCAACAAGACGTTGTTACTGTCGGATAACCGTTGAAGTTTTACTGACGTTTAAAAAAAGAATACTTTGTTAGATTTGCGACAGAGTGTTTTCGAAATTCAGACATATATGCCGTCGGATTTTGGGTTCAAATTTACCCATGTACGCATGTACTACCAGGTAGTCAGGTAATACGGTCAGGGGTACGGTCCTAATCCTCCCTAGTTAGTGCTCTAAAAATATGGGCCGAGTATTATTATTGGACCCTATAATATATCGCGAGTTGCGACGCCTTGATACTCTTGTGAGGTTCCAGACTTTGAATCCCACCTATCAAAAAAGTGTGCTTGTGGCTTTAGCTTGAGTAGGACTTGAAGTGTGTTTTCTATTTTGAATACTTTTTAGGAGAAGTCTTTCATCAATTGCATTGGTTGAACAACCCATAAGAAGATCCTTCAGAGTACTAAATTTTCCACCTGAATATCCCCTTAGCCAGGAGGAGAAATCAGGAGCAAGATGGATCAACCCAAAACATATGGATCATGTGAAGAAGGAATTCCTACCCTTGAATCAGGAGTAAACTATTCTCCTCATGTAAATCCGCACATCATTGATCCTATAGGACCTTTGTTGGTGGAACAACCTCCTCTACATGACACATATTTTCATCGCCTGCTTGAAGGTAACCCTGGAGCTGTCAATTGGATCTTCAATCGATCCTCAGACGACCTGATAGAGAACGTGTTTGATCCAACTGCATCATTTTGGGGGACCTCCTTAGGTCATGGTATTTCTGATTTTTTTCACTTCCAATGGTGGAAACTCCACCGTGCCTATTCCCTACCTAATGGATCCCAAATGAGGAAATTTCTGCACCATTTTACAAGACTATCAAACATTTACGCACACTCAGAGAGAGGGTAAGGCACCAGAGTTTTCCTCCGTGACCCACCTCGGAGGTACCCATTCCTGAACATCATTCCCCTATACATTCTTTTGTTCTCCCTTCACCAGGAATATCTGCACCCATTATGAACACCTATGAACCAGTCCAACCTTCTTTTCCGTCTAGCCTCAAAATCAGTCGGTAAATTCTACACCCTTGTTGAACCCAACGAATGGAGAGAAATCTTCAGCTACCATTAACTTCATAATTGGAACACCACCTCCACCTCAAAATCAGAGCGGAGGCTACCCTCTAGTTAGTAGTCAATATTTGGTCTCGGGTAAACCTATGGTTAGTGGTTAACATATGCTTATAGGGCATACTACAACTATTGGACAACCTTCAACCGGGAGGAAACCCCCAGTTAGTGGACAAAATTTAACTGGGGGCAACCTCTAGTTACGGGACAGAGCGTAAGCGGAGGATATCCTTCATACATGAACTAAAATATGGTTGTAAGTTCACTCCCAACCATGGGACAACCTACGTGGGCACATCACATGGGGGGACCGTCTAATTGGACTCAACCCCCATGGGGGCATACATACCCGGGTAATCACAATATTTCCATAGGTCAAAATTACCCAAGGAATAGTTTTCCTGGATTACCCTATCCCAAAAACATGAACACCCCATGGGGGAATCATAATGCTCCACCGAATCGACCTCCAGCTGGTGGGCCACCCCCCCCCCCACCACCACCCCCACCACCTGTCCCACCCCCTCCTCCACCACCTGTCCCACCTCCACCCCCACCATCCGGAGGAGGACATCCACACTCCAACGGAGGACCCCCTTCAGGTCCACCTCCTAATCTGGGAGGACCACCACCATATGGCCAACCCTCTCTGGGAGGACCTTATGATCAATTGATCCATGGTCCTACTGGTACCCAAATTCCTTATCAATATTACTAGTATCTACAGCCAAACCAACAGTTACCATTTATGGATACATTAGACCTGTCGGATTTGTCACATTTGACCAATGATCGCATCCAACATGGTTAAATTGGCCACCCATTCCTGTGAAGTTCTCATCAGACATACCCAAATTTGACGGAAAACCCGGTGAGAATCCTAAGAACCACGAAATGACATACCATTTGTGGTGCTCCTCCAATTCCTTAATGGATGATTCTATCTGTCTGAGGATTTTCAACGAACCCTCATCGGTACTACTACAAAGTTGTAGATCGAGTTACGACCACACTCTTTCGCATATTTTAGAGCTTTAACTATGGCCTTTTGACCCATTTTCAATTATCGATCCGCTACGAAACCAACACGGATCTTTTGAAATCTCTTCGACAATCAACCTCCACCCACATTTCTAATTATATTCATGAGTGGAGAAGGAGACGTCGACTCATAAAAGCCCCCATTCTGGTTCATCTACTCATCGATTGGTTTACAAATTCATTATTACCCATCATAGCTAAAGACGTTGCTATGGGCAGGGTCGTTACGGAAGAACAAGCCATCTCGCGTACTCAATACCTAGACCTAGTCTATGCTCAATCTGGCACATTTTATGACAGTATTCCTAATGCCCCACACCCCACACATGACCCAACAAAACCTCCCATGGGATGACAGGATGATGGCATCATTGGTTCCATTCATACCCAGCCTGCTATTCAATCAAGTGGATCGCCAAACCACATCAGTTCAACCCTATCCTCATCACAAGTTGGAAACAACACTAATCGGTCACCCAGCCCTGCTTCCACTATGGAGGTGAATTCAGTCCAATCTGATTCACCTCAGAAATCCATTGGTAAAAGGAATCACAAAGGAAAATCCAATAAGTCTTCTAACTAGTAGGAGCACAAAAACAATTATGATCATAATGACACAAAACTGAAATGGAAGGCCGAATATCCTTGTTTACTGTGCAGTGATGGTCACTTCATGAAAGAATGTCCACATCATGAAGAAGTCCAAAAGTTTCTGAGGGGAAACCCCAAACCCAAATTTTTAACTAACCCCTTCCCCACACAACAACATGAAATGGTTGCACAACCATCACCTCCTTCTCAAGGAGAACCTTCCACAACAACTCATGTTCTCATGATGCACAGCGAAAAAGTCAACTTATCTTCCAGGACACGCACATACGACTCTATTCCTAATAAGCAATATGATGGAGGTAATAATGAAAAATCATCCACATCTGTGCCCACCACTCCACCATCACAAGGTCCCTTTACCATTGACAAACCCATACTTGATGCAGTATTGCGTCCACCAAAAATCACAATTCAAAAAGTCGTTTTAAACCCTAATGCCTTGGCTGCTCAAAACTACAATATAGTAGAAGATCTAGCCCAGGAACTATGTGTTATGTCAATGCTGGAAGTCTTATAAAACTGTCCCAATCAGCGTTAGAATCTCCAGATGCCATTGGAGCAGTGGATCCCTATTCCTCTAATACGATCATGTTTAGATTGGAATATTTCAAATCGAGGCTTTCCCACCAACTAGCATTTCATATTGTTACCAATGTCCCTAGAAAAATTATACATCATATTTTCCTCGACGAGGGAGCCTCTACTTTTTTTATGTCAATGTCCTGCTAGAAATCCATCGGCTCACCTGAATTGAACCATTCCCCCACCACCTTGAAATCATTTGATAGACGTGGATTTCAACCACATTGGCTGTTACAATATTTAGAGGTTGAGTTGGGAGGTAATACTATTTCCATCAATGTGGAAGTAGTCGCCACCCCATTGGATTATAACTTGTTACTTGGTCAAAATTGGTTCTATGCCATGACTGCGGTCGCATCATCCGTCTTTCGCATTGTGCAATTTCCCCACCAAGGGAAAATTGTTACTATCGTCCAGTTAGATTTTTGTACACCAGACACCACTACTCATCCTGTGGATAGTGTGCCTCTCTTGGGACACTCATTGCAAATATATGAGAAGTTGGGGGTAGTACTCCTAAAAGACTCATCACTGATGGGATTCTTTCCAACACCTGATCCCCCATCACATGTTTCCACGGTGAACATGATCTCATCCATGATCCCATCCTCCTCCAATTCAATAGACCCATGGATTGTTCTCGATATCATTGACCTTGATTCGATTGGATATGTGATGCCTCTCAGCCCCGCTAAAGCCACTTACGAGGCCATCCAATCGGCACCAAATTTATCCAACGACCACCATTTAGTGGCATTTGACTCAAGTTCTCTACCCTCTAGATGGACCTCATCCTCACTAGATCATCTCCTCAATAATTTTCACTCTGATGAATCAATCATGGAGGCTGTGACCTTGGATGATCCTCACTAGGAATACCATCATCATCGATCGTCTTTCCTTCCACTATTGGACACGGTAGAGAATGTGATTCACACCATTGTTTCACCATATGTCTATCCCAACCGTCAATCTCTGAATCTCACACGGGATATGGTAACTGAGGGGAACTTGGAAAAAATCACGCCTACCACCACCATAGACATCTCACTAAAACCAGGTGCTGTGGAACACATCCACATTGGCCAAACTTGTTCTCTCAATGAAATCAAGACTTATACGGCCTTTTTTAAATAGTTCTATGACGTATTTGCATGGATCTATGAAGAAATGCTCGGGATTGATCTTGCTATTGTCGTTCATGAAATCAAAACATATCCCGATGCAAAACCTGTCCAATAAAAACTCTGTCCAGTGCAACCTAGAAAGACTGCGGCCATCAAAGCAAGGATTGAAAAGCTATTGAAAGATGGGTTCATTTATCCTGTCCCCTTGACCAACTGGGTCTCTAATTTTGTCCCAGTTACGAAGAAACAGGGAACCATCAGAGTTTTCGTTGATTACATGGATCTCAATAACGCTTGTCCCAAGGAAATTACCCTACCCTGTTTATCGACCAAATTATTAACAACTGCACGAGAAGTGTCATATTTTCATTCATGGCTGGATTTTTTGGCTATAATCAGATTGAGATCCACCCAGCCGATCAACATAAAACTGCTTTCATCTTCCCATGGGGTACGGTTTCCTATCGCAAATTACTTTTTGGCATTAAAAATGTTGGTGGCACATTCTAGCAGGCCATGTCATATGCCTTTTACGATATCAAGGATTTTGTGGAACCCTATCTCGATGATTTACCCACTCATTCAAATCGTCGTGAGTTTCACATCGATCATCTAAAGGCTGTTTTTCTCAGATGTTGACGACACAATATCCGTTTAAATCCCCATAAGTGCATATTTTGTGTGGATTCTGGACGTCTTCTTGGCTTCATCATTTCCAAAGATGGGATTCACATTGATCCCCTCAAGGTAGAGGCCATTGTCGTTCTACCCCCACCCATGGATATTACGGAACTTCAAAGTTTGCAGGGCAGGGAAAACTACCTGCATCGTTTTGTGTTTAATTTTGCAGAAAGACACAGGGTTACATGCAATTGTTAAACAAGGACATCCCATTTATTTGGGATGACTATGCCCAAAAGGCCTTTGAAAATCTCAAGCATGTTATTACTCATGCACCCGTGTTACAACCACCGGATTACACCAAGGATTATATCCTTTATCTTGCTGCCTCTACCCAACTATCTCTATGGTTTTAGTGCAAGAAGGTAGCAATGCGCAGGAACATGTGATATACTACCTTAGTAAGGGTCTCATAAACTCTAAAATCCATTATTCGCATGTGGAGAAATTATCTCTGGAAGCAGTCATCATTGTCCAGAAGTTATGTCACTATATGCTGCTCCAAACTAATATCGTCATTTTCGATTCTAACCCTATGTACCATGTCCTCACATGTCAGGTACTGGGGGGGGAAATAATCGCACTGGATCATAATTATCCAAGAATTTGATCTCCATTTTGAAAAGGATAAATAAAAAAAGACATTGGTATTCACAGATCTCATTTGTGATCTTCCCCGTACTAATCAATAATCTGAACCCATTGACTCTCTCCTCAAAGTGTCATTGTTTTTTATTAGTACTTCTGGCCCTTGGTACAGAGATATCACATTATATCTCCCAACCCAATGCTTTGGACCTCATTTATCCCGCGATGAAAACCATTGTATCCGCCACCACGCAAAATATTACATGATCGTCAGTGATACTCTATACCGCTATGGTATTGATTCCATCCTAGGACGTTGTTTAACTCACAAGGAGGCCAAGCATGTCTTAAATGATTTCCACTCAAGGGCATGTGGCGGTCATCTTTCTGGTATGGATACATCCCATAAGATCTTACGCGCTGGATACTACTAGCCATCCATTTTCAAAGATTGTAAGGAAGCGATCAAGAAGTGTCCTCCCTGCCAGTTGTTTCATCATAAAAAGCGCTCACACCCAGCCCCACTACATCCAGTTATCGCCATTGGCCCCTGTTGTTGCTACAACATCCCCCCCAAAATTTTGTAAATATTGGGGGCCCTCCTTTTATTTTTGAGAAATTTTTGCTTTGGAGTCAAGTCTCATGCAAAAGGCCCTTTCATACTTAGTTTTTTGAAGAAAGAGAAAGTCCTGCAGGTTTGTTTTTCTTAAAGTAAAACTCAGCTGAAACAGTCCCTCAAATTACCGAGTTAGGCCGCAACAGTCGGATTTCTTTTCTAAGTTTTAAAATTTTTTCCCATGTTGGCACAACTCATCCAGTCTCGCCGCAATGGGCAGTTGTTTTCATTGAGTCGCAAGGTCTTTTCCCTGTGTCGGCTTGACTTTCCTAGTCTCGCTGCATCGGTCAGAAGAAATCACCCAAGCCCGCCAAAGTGCGTCTTTCGACTTGTCTTTTTCCGAGGTTTTGTGTTACGTCAAATCTCGCTGAGTTCTGTCGATTTGGTTGGTGACCCATTTTAAGTTTGGTTGAAGCACCTCGTTGCGGCACAACTCAAGAATCTAGTCCGAAGTGTATCGAAAAAACTCAATCTTTGTCACCGAAGTGAGGTAGCGATCGGCAAAACATTCATCTCTGCACTGAACTCCACAAAAGCTGCCGGCACATTGCACAATTACTTAGCTAGTGCTGTCAATACTGGTTGCTCCAACTCGCTGAGTGATACCGATTTCAATAGCGAGAAGTTAATGAAGAGTAGCGAAAAAGGACGTCGGTCCCCTCGCCATAACGGCGTTTTAATGCTTAACCCTACCCAGTCTTATCAGTGTTAATGGCTCAAGCGTGCGGGGGTTTTATATATAGAGGTTGGGGTTTTGTTTTTATTATTTATTGTTAAACTTTGCAAACCCCATTCGAGGTCATTCCCACCTCTCAAGGACAGCCAGGTGTGTAGCTCCATCAACAACAGCAAGCCCAATCGTTGATTAATAGGTAGGTGGATTTATCCTTTATACTAAACTATTTCCACTTTGTTTTTCTAAGCTGTTTTCAATAGGCCCCTGTCAGCACCACCCTCACCGCGACCATCTCTGTCCCTTTTGTAGTTTTCCATGTACCCACTTAGTCCCCCTCCAAGTTTTTTTTAGAAGCCCCGTTGAACCTTGTTTCCCTTCCCAGCAAGTTGTACGCAAAGTTTAACCAATCGAACCAAAGCAGTGGGAAATGCCCTGGTTGTTGATGTATATGTAACTTCGGAATATATTTCATCTGTGTATTTTATATATATTTATTGTACCCTTATAAGAGATGTGTCATTCCTCTATAAGGAAGTGTCGTCATGTGGATTGACAAGTGTCGCAAGTGTGTGTACTTGCCGATGGGTTATTAGACCACCATGTGTGGGGTCGGCCCTGAAATATATATTATAATGTGGATGTACCTAGCTAGACAAGTCGGCCCCATAAGGTCACTGGGAAAACAAGTTAGTATAAATAGAGATCAGGTGATCTCCATTTAGATCATTCGGAAAAGTACATCTCTCTCACTCAGAAAGTGGCGCACTAGTGAGGAGGAGGACTATCTGCTACTAGGAGACTATATCAGTGTATTTTGGTTGTACTTTGGTTGAGCCATTGCTCTCTCTATCTCTGAGGAAGTTGTGGGGTTTTTCACCTTAGGGTTTTCCCCATGGAAACTTTGTGTCTCTTGTCTCTTATGATTTTGATTCTTGTGATGCTTATCATACTTATTGTGATTGTCATGCATTGATATACTGTATATGTTATTCTCTCAGTAAAGATCCTAGAGTATTGTGAATTAATGCTCAAAATTTAACATGGTATCAGAGCTAACCTGAGAAGAAGACATTTTGCAGTGACGGAAACTTGAGTTTCTTGTTTATTGGGTTTCTCTCCACAGATTTTGGAAAAGCAGTATAGTAGATTAACTCTACTCATCAAGGCGCATCTATCTATGCAATCAGAATTCAATTCCAAGCTTTTTCAGATTTGGCCCTAAAAATCAGGGTTTCCACAAAAATAAGAATTTCTGAAATATGAAGACATAGCTGGAAGCTCCTTGCAAAAATCGAAGTTTAGAGCTTTGGATCGAGATTTTTGGCTGGATAGATCTCCGGGAAACTCAAACCCTAATTCAGGGCTCTCCCTAGTAAACCCGGGAGGACAAAAAGACAAATCTGAAGGGTAAAGCTTTGTTGATCTCAAATTCTGAATGCACCAGGCTGATCAGCTCATCAAGGCGCATCTTTCTATCATTTCATAAATTTGAAATTCACATTTTGAATTTTTAGGGTTTTTCCGACAAACCCTAATCTAGGACCAGATCTAGTTTTCAGCATTTCAAGTGGTAAGACCTAAATCTTTTCTATTTCCATTTGAAGTACTCTTTAAGATGCCTCACCACACCAAGATTGAGGATAAGCTTGAAGGGGCTGATAACTTCCGAGCTTGGAAGTATAGGATTGGGTTAATCCTGGAAGAGAATGAGTTGGACTCATATATAAAAGAAGACATCCCTATCCCAGAGGATGAAGAGGCTAAAGTATTGCATAAGAAGAACTTGGTCAAGGCAAAAAGAATCATTGTTGATTCTATCAAAGACCATCTCACACCCCATGTGTCTTCTCTAAAGACACCCAAAGAGATGTTTGACTCTTTGACCAAGCTATTTGAAGGGAAGAACATAAATCGGAAGATGACCCTACGGAACCAATTGAAAGGGGTAAAGTTTCAGAATGGAGAAACCATTCAATCTTATTTTTCAAGAGTCTCCCAAATCAAGGAACAACTAGAAGCAGTGGATGAAATGGTAGAGAATGGTGAAGTTGGCATGACCACCCTGAATGGCTTACCTAGGTCATGGGACTCCTTCATTCAAGGAATCTGTGCAAGAAAGAAGTTGATTTCCTTCAGTAGACTACGGGAAGAATGCTCACAAGAAGAAGCAAGGCTTGTGGCACGAGAAGAAAATACGGGGAATGAAGATCAAGCTCTCACAGCTCACACCAAGAAAGGGAATTCCAAGAGAGAGCCATCTCACTCCAAGAAATCTTCACATCACTTCAAAGAAAGAAGAATATGCTTCGCCTGTAATGTGAAAGGACATATTGCCATAAATTGTCCCAAGAACAAGAAGGACAACAATAACTCCAACAAGATGAAAAAGGGCAGTAAAAGAAGGTTTCATGCTCATGCTGCCGAGCATGATGAACCATCCAAGAAGAAGGCTAGGGCAGAAAGTGATGATAACTCATCAAGTGAAGAAGAGTATGTTCTGATCTCTGCTCTCACAGGTACCATCTCCCATGGTTGTAATGATTGGTTGATTGATAGTGGGGCTTCCAAACACATGACTGGGTTTAAGGAATCTTTTGTGAATCTATCTGAACATGAATCACCCCATAAGGTGAAACTTGGGGATGATTATCAATACCCAATCAAAGGAAGTGGTGAAGCCTCCTACAACCTAGATTCTGGGAAATCTTTGAAGATGAAAGAAGTTCTTTATGTACCTGGGCTCAAGAAGAACTTACTCTCCATCTATGCATTGGATGCAAAAGGCATGAGGGTTGCATTTGTGGATGGCCAAGTCCTAATGTGGCCAAAACGAAAGAACATAGATGATGCAGTAGTGATTGGAGAGCAAGAGGGAGGTTTGTATAAATTGAAGGGACAACCTGAACATGCCATGGTGACATAAAGACAAAGATTCATCCATAGTCATGGATCACATAGAGGTATGTAGAATTTGTTTTTGCAAAAGTTAACTAATGAGTTATGCAAGTCATTGAAGAGAACAAGAACACATTGCTAGACATAACTAGCAAATATGGTGACCAGGTATGTGTTTCTTATATCATAAGATCTATCATATAAGTATGCATGGCATGATTGATGATGATTGTTCATAAAGTCATAAGTTTGAATAATCATGGGTATATGCATATTATGTGTCTTACCTTAATTAATGATATGACTAACCAGAAGAGTCATAGGTTTGAGTAATTACAGGTTTAGACATGTTATGTTTCTTATGATATGACTAACCATAAGAGTCCTATATAAACCTTGAATACTAATGCTTATTATTTCTGTTTGAAATGATCATGACTATACATGCTTGAGATTATTGTGTTTTAATAGTATACTAATGAATGTATGATTTTGTATGAGATCACAAGGATAACACAATCATGATACTAATAAGCATGCATAGGGACCAAGGATGAATATGAGTTCAAGAACAGGTAATCCAGGAAGCAAAGATCAAGAGGGAGCACACTCCAGTGGTTTCTGCAAGGGTGCAGATATTCAGAGGGAGTTGTCCATCTCTCTACATTCCACAATAGAAAGGTGTAGAAGGACTCCAGCAGCTCCTGCAAGGAAGCAAAGACTCAGAGGGAGTCCACCCAACAAACAAACAAAGATAAGTATTTTAATTATCATTTCTTGCATATTTGTTTGCTTAAATAAAATTGTTCAATGATGTATATGCTCATGTTCCTAGACTTAGGATATGTATTGTGCATATTAGAATAATGAATAGTATACTACTAATATGCATGTGTTGGGTAAGTGGCCTATGGAACTGTACAACATTCCATTGCTACTTATCTAGAATGAAACCTCTTTGCTGACATGTTGGGAGTAGTTCAAACTCTTAACAATGTTCTGGTAGAGACTGGAAGGCATCTAGAAAGTTATGGAACATGGATAAATGTTGTATTGAAGCATTGGCTAAGATAATTGCATGACTGTATGACATATTTCTTTATGTGTAAGAATTTGTCTGAAAAATTATGAGATGTTTCTAATCATGCAATTTAACTTGTTTTGTAGGAAAGACCGTATACCTTCACCTACAAAAGAAGGACTACAACATTTGTTCAAGCAACAAAATTATCTGTTGAAGATATTGAAGTTCCCAGGATACGGGAAGAATGCCATGATCCATCGATCATGAAGAATGATGTTTGGGATGTAGTCCCAAGACCTGAAGGGAAGTTTTGTTATGACTTCCATATGGATCTATCAGATCAAGCATGCTACAGATGGAAGCATAGAGAAATATAAAAGTGATGAAATAGAAGATACACCAGATGGATTTCAAGACTGCTTTCTTGAATGGTGTAGTTAAAGAAGAAGTATATGTGGAGCAGCCACTCGGTTTCGAAATACATGACAGGGAGTCATATGTGTGTAGATTGAAGAAATCCTTATATGGCTTAAAACAAGCTCCCAGAACCTGGTATGGTAGGATGGAAAGTTTCCTATCTAGTTTGGGCTTTACCAAGAGTAAAGCGGATTCCAACCTTTACTACAAGGTTGAAGAATGGAATCCTATGGTTCTACTCCTGTATGTGGATGACTTATTTGTAACAGGAGATGATAGACTGATTGCAGATACTAAGAGGAAGCTTGCTGCTGAGTTCGATATGAAAGATTTGGGAATGATGCATTATTTCCTAGGTATGGAGGTGTGGCAGAGTGCAGGTGGGATCTTCCTTGGTCAAGGGAAGTACACAGTAGATATCCTGAAGAGATTCGGGATGATGGATTGCAAGGCCATGGCCACACCTATGGCATCGAATCTGAAGCTTCTATACGATGCTTCATCCAAGCCGGTTTATGTCTCTATGTATCGTCAGATGATTGGGTCCTTGATGTACCTGATGAACATGAGACCGGACATTTGCTTTGCTGTGAACACATTGAGCCAGTTCCTGACGAATCCAAGGAGTGTTCACCTGGTTGCTGTAAAGCATGTTCTGAGGTACCTGAAGGGTACAGTGGATTATGGGCTCAAGTATGAAGCGAATATAAAGTTTAACCTGCAGGGTTATGTTGATTCAGATTGGGCTAGCAGTGCTACAGATAGGAAGAGCACATCTGGGTGCTACTTTAGTATGGGATCAGGTGTGATCTCTTGGTTTAGCAGGAAGCAGTCCTACGTAGCACTGAGTACAGCTGAGGCAGAGTATGTTGCAGCCTGTTCATCTAGTTGTGAGGCAGTATGGCTACGGAAGCTACTGTCTGAGTTATTTGATCTCTCGTTGGATGCTACTGGTATCTTCTATGATAACCAGAGTTATGTGAAGCTGTCCGAGAATCCAGTGTTTCATGACAGGTCGAAACACATAGAGATCAAATATCACTATATCAGGGATATGGTGCAGAGAGGAGCTGTGAAGCTCCTGTATGTTGCGATGGACAAGCAGATTGCAGATGTGCTGACGAAGCCACTTGCCAGGGTGAAGTTCGAGTACTTCAGGGAGAGGCTTGGTGTTCTTCAGATCGAGGACACTTCAAGGAAGAAGTGATGGAAACATTTGCTGAAGCCATTCCAAGCATGTTGGAAGGAGGATCCTTCACATTGATGTGGATGTAAGCGCTGGATGATGAGCATCAGGATGACGTTCTAGTTTCTGCTTTGTATGATCAGTTGGATCGTTTATATGTATATGTATGTACGCATCATGTTGGATGTTGGATATGATTAGTTGGATCATTTATATGTATGTACGCATCATGTTGGATGCTGGATATGATCGGTTGGATCATTTGTATGTATTTTGTATATGCATCATGTTGGATGCTTGGACCATGTATCTGTATGTGTATCAAGTGGATACATTGTATGATCAGGTAGATAATGTATGTTGATGGATACATTGTGTGGATCATGTATCTATGTATCAGATGGATACACTGTGTATGATGATATGTATCAGGTAGATACTTGGTGTGCATCAGATGGATGCATTGCATGATCAGGGTGATCATGGATGACGAGCTTCTCTAGATGACATGCAGCAGTATGTTGCAGTGATGATGATCAGGATGATCATGTGTACATCAGGATGATGTATGATGAGTATCAAATGATACTTTGTGGCCGTGGATCAGGTTGTGCAGATGAGCATGTTTGGGAGATCCTATAGGTCGAAGTTGCGTACCCATAACAGCCTGGGATGCTCTTTCGATACATTGCTCTGGGAGGACATGTAATTTGTGCCCTGTGAAATCTTCAGGTTAGAGTTGTGTACCCGTAACATCCTGAGATGCTCTTGCGAGGTTTTGTCCTATGGCATGTAATTTTCTCCTGGGAGATTTGGACAGGATGAAAAAGGCCTCAGATGCTTCAACCAGGTTTTGTGGTGGACCACATGTAATGTTCTCCTGGGAGATCCGACAAGTAGAGCTGTGTGCTCGTAACATCCTGGGATGCTTCAACCATGTTTTGTGGTGAGATCACATGTAATGTGCTCCTAGGAGATCCGACAGGTAGAGTTGTGTGCTCGTAACAGCCTGGGATGCTTCAGCCAGGTTTTTTGATGGGTCACATGTAATGTGCTCCTGGGAGATCCTATAGGTAGAGCTATGTGCTCGTAATAGCCTAGGATGCTGCAGCCAAGTTTTGTGATGCATGTAATAATTCCTGAGAA
Source organism: Larix kaempferi (assembly GCA_027924585.1). NCBI lineage: Eukaryota > Viridiplantae > Streptophyta > Pinopsida > Pinales > Pinaceae > Larix > Larix kaempferi. The sequence goes on from BSBM01000334.1 coordinate 3,166,509, forward strand.
TTCCATAGTATGGCCAGTGATGATGAAGACCTACAGGAGGTGGGCCTACATCCAATTTGAAAAGGGTCTGGCTCTGTAGAACTTCCTATGACGAGTAGATTCAGAGATTGGTTGAGATAGCAGCAGCAGTGATGATGATGATGACGATGATCCTGAGAAGAAGACTTGTCTAGCATATCTGTGTCGAGAAATACCTTCCTAGTTAAGAGGGAGTGTTGATGTATATGTAACTTCGGAATGTATTTCATCTGTGTATTTTATATATATTTATTGTACCCTTATAAGAGATGTGTCATTCATCTATAAGGAAGTGTCGTCATGTGGATTGACAAGTGTCGCAAGTGTGTGTACTTGCCGATGGGTTATTAGACCACCATGTGTGGGGTCGGCCCTGAAATATATATTATATTGTGGATGTACCTAGCTAGACAAGTCGGCCCCATAAGGTCACTGGGAAAACAAGTTAGTATAAATAGAGATCAGGTGATCTCTATTTAGATCATTCGGAAAAGTACATCTCTCTCACTCAAAAAGTGGCGCACTAGTGAAGAGGAGGACTATCTGCTACTAGGAGACTATCTCAGTGTATTTTGGTTGTACTTTGGTTGAGCCATTGCTCTCTCTATCTCTGAGGAAGTTGTGGGGTTTTTCACCTTAGGGTTTTCCCCACGGAAACTATGTGTCTCTTGTCTCTTATGCTTTTGATTCTTGTGATGCTTGTCATACTTATTGTGATTGTCATGCATTGATATACTGTATATGTTATTCTCTCAGTAAAGATCCTAGAGTATTGTGAATTAATGCTCAAAATTTAACACCGGTCGCAACCAACCGAACTCGTTTTCTTACTTACGTTTTGTTATGTTCGGCCCTGTGCTTCTAACAAAAGAATCAAGAACAGTAACATCGTAGTCTCACTCTCTCCAGTTGACTTGAGAGAGAAAGCTAGCTCTGTCATTTTTTTTAACAGAAAAATAATGTTTTGTTTACCATATATTTTTAAACTGCTGCTTGAAGTCTATTTGAAACGTAGTATCATTTAAGGAATTTCAACAACGTTCTTTCACTCGGGATATGCTGGTATAATGATAGGTTTTGGCTCAAAGATCGATTATGTATTCTACTCATGCATGGTTTTCTGCCAGGATTAGACACGATGCCGAAAGGAGACAAGAAGAATTCTAAGATGTTTGAGCCCGAATCAGGTGGCGAAGCTATTCTGGAAGCAAGGTCGAAACATTAAACGAGGACAACAAGTCATTTACAGGTGTTGCCCCTGATTTCAAGTGGGGGGAACTGCATCACATGATAAGAGACCAAGATATCCCTGGGGCAGTGCTCGAATAAATGTATCTATACCAAAACATCAGAAAATTTGGCATCACTAAAGCAGCTACACGCCCAGAACTCTTCCCCTGCTCAGAAGTTATCGGATGGATTCTAGCGCATGCTAATGCTCAGTCAAGGATTATAGCCGACAGCATGGGAGAGGCATTTTCCTCATTCCACCTAGCCCATATATCATCAGCCTACAAGTTACCCCATCCTCAAACAGTGCTGAACGACACTTGGCTCAAAAATCTCAACATGGATACCTTGGATTTTGCCAAGAAGTTGTTGATACCAGGTAAACAACTGAGGCAAAAGGAGAGCGGAGAGTATGAGACCCAAACTCTAAGGCCTCCATTCAGAATCATAGCTCTAATGCTGAGAAGAATTTTTGGGAGTGCAGATGGAACTATCTATAAGCTAAGCTGGATCCCCATCATCCATCATGTATCCTTCAATAGTACAGTTTTCAATTGGGGGACATCCTCTCGGACAATCTGTCATCAACAATAGCTGCTGCAAAAGAAGGTTTGGTTCAAAAGAAAGCAGAATTCTCCATGTCATCATACCTCGTAGATTGCATTCTGTCGAGGCATCCTTTTCCAAATTTAGGCTATGTTTGGAGCAAGGTTGATTCCCCAATTTATACAGCCTATAATATCCTGTGGGCTCAAAAGTACAAGAGTTATTACAAAGCCATATGTGAAGAATTTATCATGCCTCCATATGAGCTAATGTTCAATAGAGAGCCAAACTGCCTGTCTGAGAATGCCATGGCAGTCATGGAAAATTATGGTGATTTTTACCTATCAGAGGAACGAACCTATATAAGAATGTATGGTGGTTCCAAGCCACCATATCTCTTTCCCGAGTATGCAACCGATTATGTGTTCCACAAGGAGGCGGTAAGGCATGTTTTTATAGATGGAATTGGCAGCTTCCTGAATAGATTGAAGAAGGCCTCTTTTCGACCATTTCCCTTCTATGTCGGAGCATATAAGTTCTCTAAAGTTAAATCGGTTGAAACCTTTGTTCAGGAGTTGAGATATTTTCACTATGGTGAAAATATTTTCACAAAGAATGATAGTCTTAATAAGGTTGTAGACCATTGCGGATAAATCAAAGCACACTTTGAATATGAACACTACTTCGATGAGGATGAAGAAGTTCTTAAAAGGGTCAACAATATGACCGAACTCAGAAGGCGCCTTCTCCTCAAGAGCAGAGCTAGTTCTAGCTCCACTAATGCCCAAGCTGCCAATGAGGAAAAATTGCAAAGAGAAAAGGATGAATTTGAAGCTCTAACAAAGGAGGAACAAAGGCTAATAGAAGAGGCTGAGAGTTTCCAAAGGGAAGCAGCAGAAAGAGCGTAGAAAGAACAGGTGGACAAGATCCGGGATTCAGAAGCTCAGAGGATCCGAGAAGAAGAGTTAGAAAGAATTAGAAAGAATCAGAAAGGAAGAAGCTGACCAATTGCAAGAGATAAGAGAGAGGGAGGAAAGAGAAGCAGCATAAATCCCAAGAGGATGAAAGGCAATGAAAATCCGACGAGGAGAACAAATCCAAGATGGATGCAGGAGTAGGAAGTCCAAGCATGCAGGACATGGACATAGATTCGCCCCAAGTGTCCCAGGTCATAAGCGCGGGAAACTTCTTCCCCATATGAGAAATTTCGCTCGTACCTTTTAACCCGTCAAAGAGTCACACTGTGTCCCAGTGGGACAAATTTTCTTTTGATAACAAGAGAAAATCCATTGTAACAAAAAAAGAGACGAGGATGAATAAACCCTTTCAACCCGACATCGTCACCAGGAAAGAAACCACTGTCATACAAGGCACGTAGAGTGCTCCTGGGTTTATAGCATCCATTAATTTAGTTGTTTCCTAGGCAAGTGAAGACAATGTCCACAAGCTAATGAATGATGTGGAAGTGGGAAAGAAGAAGGTGCGCAGGTTGCTTCTTACTCTGGTAAAGGAACGGGCATATAGAGAGTTAATGATAAAGAAATATGATACCCTCTTATCAAAGCAAAGTAAATTATCAAGTAAGTATCGACATCTAGAGGAGGAAAAGGAAGCTTTGGCAGTACAGATGATGATATTAGAAGGAGAGAAAAATGATCTCGAAACCAGGACCATTCAGTTGGAGTCAGGGAAATCAGATGCTGACCAGCAGATAGAAGAGTTAAGAACTAGTGTTGAGGAGTTGGATAAGGGGAAAGAGCTAATGATAGAGCAGTTGGAGCTAGCAAACAACAAAGCAAGTGATTTGATCCCCTTCCATGAGCAGTCATGTGACATACTAAAGAAGATACATCAGTCACAGGAACTTATCACGGAAGAAGTCGCAGAATGAAGGCAATGGTTTCCAGGATGAAAGAAATCAATTATGAGGCCAATAGGCTCAGAAGGAAATATGCGCGTGTAAAGGAAGACAACAGGAAGCACATTGAATGGAAAGAAGGGAATTCTGGCTTCCCCACAAACCTCCCTCTCAAATCCGCAGCAGATTTTAAATCAGATGCAGGCTTTATGGAGTTATGCAAGAATTGTGGCGTAAAGTTAAACTCTGTAATCCAAGCCACCATTGGGCAATGCAGCAATCTCTATCTTAGAATCTATACAACTCAGGAAAGGTTTCAAATGGTGGTTCCTCAAACTCTAGAGGAATTTTTGGACAAAGACCAACGCTTATCTAAGCTGAAGAATGAGCTAAGCGCAGAGATGGAATATGTGAAGAAAATAGACGTGTTAACAGTAGACGAACTTCACCATTACATCGGGAAAGCCTCCATTCACGCTTAATTTCTTGAAGAGGTCCTTCAGGCTGCATCAACAGAAGTAAAAAACATTGAGGCAGAGTTAGCCAAGCATGAAATCTCCCTGAAATTCATGCTCCCTACTCCTGCCATCATTGTAAGAGAAACAGGCATGTGGGTCAGCTATATAACATAAGTGGAAAAATCAGCTGAGGTGGAAGCGCCAACTGTAACAGAAGCTCCAGTCGGGAACTGATTTGCAATTACATGATTATCTAAATATGAATTGGAATCTATTTTTCCTTTTTAATGTAGTTGTAAAATTAAAGACAACTGGATTTTTGTTTATGTTTCTTTTGTAAAAAAATTTCAGAGTTATTCTATTTTTTGTAAAGGGCACTAAAAGACAAAATCAGGAGATTCCCTAGGTTTAGGGTACACGTAGAAGCTCTGAGAGCATTTTGTAAAGCTATAAATAGATGAATAGACAAGAGTAGAAGGACTTTTGGCAGGTGAAAAGACATTTTTTGCCTTGTACATGAATTATTTTGCTACATATATAAAGAAAGCTCCATTTTTCCTGGGAAAGCCTGCACTACGTTTGCTTGGGTTTATGTTGAATGATTGCTGAACTATTTATGCATCTTTCATACATAGACTGTGAGATATTTCCTAACTAACATGAATTAATTCTCTGTTACAAATGGTTTCATTTTCCATGCAAATATCCTGTGTTAAATGAGTTATGGAATGTTTTAATTTAGTCAAAGCTATCTTTGATACCTTTTACCTTCTGTTGGAAACACATCTATATGATTGAATAGCTATCTGTGATATCTTTGGATGTTTCTTTCAGCGTATTACTCATACTTTCAGTTTGCTCCTTGCAAGGATAGATTAATTTGCTTAAATAGTTGTAGATCAGATTTGTTTAATTTCATGCATTTAGTTAAAAGAATTTGCATATCATCTTTAAAATTAAAATACATAAATGGTGGATCGAGCCACAACTGGTGAAAGAAAGCAAATCTTTAAACCTTATATGGTAGCTAGGCCGTTAACCGGACGGATTCCCTACACCAAACGGTGAGCAATCTATTTGGGCTTGTGTACCGGGGAGAATCCCTTGTTGATTGGTGCTACGATTTTCGAGGCATCAACAACTTTTGGCACTAGGAGGGCCACCAGTGCATGGCTGGCAGAGGATATCCTTTAGTTATAAGAAATCCCACTGAAAACCCGCTCGAAACAGCTATCCTAGACAATTTTGATCTGGAATCAAGAAATCAAGAAGATCCCAATCCTGAAATCGAACAGCAAGAAACATTGTATGCTCTTCCTTTTGCAGAAGTAGCATATTTCAAAAGACATACCCGTTCATATGTTAGAGAACTTGGTGGTCTGAATGTAATTCCCCTACTCCGGAGAAGAAGAGCTCCTAGGAGGGAAACCTTGTACACAAGAGGCTCAATTCTCGGTGAAAACTTAGAAGAATTATTGGATCTGTCGTTATAGGAAATCACAGAACCTTTTAACGAAATCACACCTGAAACTCCTCCAAATCAAGAAATACCTCAAACCCCACCACACACTCCCCGTAATTCTCCACTGCACACGCCACCACATTCTCCACCAAGAGTTATGGTTGTACCTGCATGGAGAGCCAGAGAAGCACTGAATTTAGTTGGACCATTCCATGATCTGCCCAAGAATCCATAAAAGGTACTACCTAAATATGATCCTGGGAAATGTATCTCAGCTGAAGATCACCTTAAAAGCCTTTATTTGGCTTTGAATCTTCTCAATGTGCAACACGAAGATGTAGTCTATAGAATTTTTCCCTATACTTTTGAACCCAAGGTATCTTCCTGGTATTTTAGCTTGCAAGCCAGTTCAATATCAAATTTGGAAGAATTCGAGAAGTGTTTCTTAAGTAAATACGGAAATCAGAAAACAGTCGCTACACTTATGAAAGAATTGTTGTCCATGAGAATGGAAAAGAAAGAAAGGGTTTAGGAATTTAATCCAAGATTTATTACATTGTTAAATAACTTTAGCGATGCAACAAGACTCGTTGAAGAGTCTCTAGTTGAATATTACACTACAATGCTTGATCCTCCAATAGCAATGTTTGTCAAAAGAGCGAAGAAAACTACCTTGATAGAGAACTTCGAAGAAACAAGAAGGTAGAGGAAGAAGCGGACAACATTGCTAAACATTCCCTTGATCTGGGAGCAAAACCAAAAAATACTAAGAAAAACCTACTGCTAACCAGAACTAAGGAACAACCATCAACAGATATGGAAAACGTGGTCAAGATGATGCAAAAGTTGTCTAATAAAATTGTATATTTGGAGAAAGATAAGGTGGCTAGCACATCTAGAAATCCATTCAAACCTTTCTACAAGAAAAAATATGAAAATGGCCAGCCTCTTCCACCTATGAACAACTCAACTATTTTAAATCTAAATGAAGTACGAATGGACCATTTCTACACTTTCCATCAGGAACCACACTATGAAAAAAGTTGCCTGTAGTGAATAAACTCGATGAGTTTGGTGATGAATCAAATGATGGATGCACAAGTAATAGATCAGGAAGATCCTTAGGAAGAGAATATCCTTAAACAGGAAGAGGCTTCTCCTGATACTACAATGGTCCTTTTGGATTGGGCACCCACATAAGAATCTTCGTCTGAAGATCTTGCTGATGAATTTCAGACCGCATCAATTAATGTTACTATTAGGAGTAAGGGCCCCGTTCTTGATCAAGCCCTTGATGTTTCTAAGGATAAGTTTGTAAAAGAAGCACCCAAGCGGCACATAACAGTCATTCCACCAAATCCTAAGACGAACCCATCACCTACAAGAGAATCAAACGTAGAAATAACCAAACAGCTAAAGCTTGCACTGAACAAAACAGAAAATCAAGGGAAAGTTTCAAAAGATCATGACATGGGATATGATATAATCGAAGACATTAAACAGGAAAAATCAAATGTCTCTATATTTGATATGTGTAGTTTTCCCCAGCAAAGAAAGAAGTTGTTGGAAGATTTTGACCCACAATCTAGCACTTCGTTAGAAAACATTGAGGAAAACCCTAAAATAAATGAAGCTAGTATTGGCGGGAAATCTAGATCCCAAACGTTGCCTTTTCTCTTAACATTCAAAATTTTCAATCATAATGTGCATAACTGTTTGGTAGATTCTGGGGCTTCGTCAAATGTCATGCCTTTGTCAATTTGCAAAAAAATTAATGGACAGGCAATACCATCCCCATCTCAAATCATACAGTTAGATAGAATTGTTGCTAAAGTCATTGGAGAAAGGAAGGATGTACTTATTAGGTTGTTAGCGGATCCTAGAGTGTGCCAATTTATTGATCTAATGGTAGTGGATATTCCTGAGGCTTATGGTTTGATATTGAGCAAGGACTGCTCTACGAAACTAAATGGTTATTTTGCAATGGACTGGTCTCACTTGTGGTTGCCATACCAGAATAGACAAAATCAGATTAAAATACTGAGAGAACCTCACATGAAGCAAAATGTAACTCAGTTAGAGGAGAAGAACGAAACTGTAGCTTTCTCGTCTTCGGTTTTGGGGAATTATTTCTTAGAGGTATAGCCGGGTAATTATCAATCGGAAAATGTTAGCCATGAATCAGATGAACGGTCCAATCTCCTTTAATTTTCTCGGACTGATGATATTGATTGTAACATAGTAGGATTAGTCACTGACTTAGGTGATAGTGATACTAACTTAGTTAAAACAGAAAATCTATTTTGGGTTCTATACTTTGACGGTTCCAAAAATCAAGAAGGATCTGGAGCTGGTTGTGTTTTAATTGATCCTGAAACCAACAAACACTTTTTATCTTGTAGACTAGAGTTCGAATGTACTAATAACACTGTTGAATATGAAACTTTAGTCCATGGATTAAAGAAAGCTATTTGTTTAAATGTCAAATACTTGAAATTCTTCAGTGACTCAGAAATAGTTATCAGACAGGTGAGGGATACAATTCACTGTCTTTCACTACATTTAAAAGGTTATCAGTCTGAGGTATGGGATTTAATTTCGCACTTTGATGCTTTTAATATAAATTCTATTCCTAGATTACAGAATGTTGCAGCCGATTTATTAGCTACTGCCGCTTCCAGATTAGTTCCTACCAATAACAAATGATCTATTGAATTGATTTTCAAGCCATCCATCCCGGACAACATTACAAATTTTAGAGTATTTGATGATGATGATCAAATCATCAGTTTCCTAACAAACGAAGATGCTTTCCAGGAAGCCATAATCGACAAAGAAAAGCATGATCTGGATTTGCAAAGCAAAGACGTTGTTGAAGGAAACTTCATGCCCAAAGGAGTGAGAACTCTTGAAGGATTGTTCGATCTGCAGAACAAGTTTAAGAGGCCAGCAAATGTCAAAACTAACAGCTCCTCCATGCAGCATGAATTGGTATACCTGGGCATAGAAGCTGAGCCAAAATATGTCAATCTTGGTAAATGTTGCTCACCAGGCGAGAGGGATAAGTTCATCAAATTGTTTCAGCAGTATAAAGACGTATTTGCATGGACTTATGAATATCTGAAAATGTATGATACTCGCATTATGCAACATGTAATTCCAATGAATCCAGGTGTTAAGCCATTTCAGCAGCAACTAAGAAGAATGCATCCAACACTTGATCCCTTAATACAGAAAGAGTTAAAGAAGTTGTTGGATGCAAAGGTCATTTTTAAAGTCCGACATTCTGAATGGGTCGCTAATTTAGTTCCCATACGGAAGAAGTTGGGAGAGATAAGATTATGTGTGGATTCGGAACTTGAACAAAGCTTCCGATAAAGACAACTACCATGTGCCTCTAATGGAGCAAATTTTACAGATGTTGTTAGGATCATAACTTTTTTCTCTACTAGACGATTTCTCTGGATATAATCAAGTACTAGAAACAGAGGAAGACCGACTCAAAACCACTTTCCGTACAAAGTGGGGAACCTTTGCATATAACAGGATGTCATTCAGCTTGATAAACACAGGAGCTACTTTTCAACGTGCCATGGACATTGCTTTTCGAGGATTGGGCGGTCATTGTGTTGTAGTTTATCTAAATGATGTGACAGTTTTCTCAAAGAATAGGGAAGACCATGTTTTCCACTCGAAATAGATCTTTGATCGCTGCAGAAAATATGGTATTTCTCTAAATCCCAAGAAGAGTATTTTCGTTGTTCTTGAAGGTAAAATCCTGGGTCATATCATTTCGAAGAAAGGAATCTCGATAGACCAAGAGATATTGCAAGCTATCAGCAAGATTCCCATGCCCCATAACAAAAAATCTATTGAATCATTTATGGGCACCATTAATTTTGTTCGAAGGTTCGCGCTTGACTTCGCTCAGATCATTAAACCTTTGCAGCAAATGGTAAAGTAGAATGTACAGTTTAAGTGGACAGACTTGGAGAAAGTTGCATTTAGAGAAATCAAAGATGTCATAGCTAATGTTCCTTCTTTAAGAAGTCCATATTTCAAAAATGATTTCATTGTGTATACCTTTTCTTCAGATAACTCTCTCGTAGCTGTGCTCACTCAGAAGGGAGAATTAGGAGACGAATACCCAATTTATTTTATGAGCACTGGTCTACAGGGCACTGAATTGAACTACCCTATTGTAGATAAGAAAGAATACACATTATTCAAGGCAGTGAAACATTTCAGGCCATATATTCTAAAAAACAGAACTAAAGTCATAGTGCCCCACCCCGTTGTTAGATCTCTTTTCGTTCAGAAGGAATTGGGAGATAGGATAGGAAACTGGGTCACTGCTCTTTAGGAGTATGAATTGGAATTCAAACCAACCACCATTAGAAAAGGTCAAGGGTTATGAAAACTACTCATTGATAATCTAGTTGATGAGGAGATGGACCGGAAGAATGAAGCCGAACTGAATATGGTTGAGGTATGTCCCATTTTGACTACTCTTGAGTCTTGGTATAGGGACCCAATGCACTATTTGCAGCAAGGAAATTTGTTGGAGCACTGGAGTTCAAAGCAAAGAAGGGGACTCCGTCTGAAATTAGCAGCATATCAAATCATTGATGGAATTCTCTTTAGAAGAACTTATGATGGAATTTTTCTCAGATGTCTGGAGAAAGAAGATGCAAATAAAGTGGTCAAAGAATTACATGATGGCCCTACTGGGGGACACTATTCTAGAGATACCACAGCTCACAAAATACTTAGACCTGGATATTATCGGACCACCTTATTTAGAGATGCTCATGCCTATGCCAGGAACTGTGATTTGTGCCAAAGAAGTGCTGGGAAATTGTCGAAAGCAGCAGTACCTCTGCAGCCAACCATTATCTCTGAACCATTCGAGCAATGGGGCATAGATGTTATTGGAGAAATAAACCCGAATTATTCGTTGTAGCATCGGTACATCCTGACGACCACGAACTATTTTACGATATGGATGGAAGCTTCTCCACTGCACAAAGTTAATGAAGATGCAGTTATCAAGTTCTTAGAAGAGAACATCATAACCAGGTTTGGGGTTCCAATTTCCCTAGTATTTGATAATGCAACTTATTTTTCATCTTTAAAAATAAATGAGTTTGTTCATGAGAAAGGAATTAAATTGCACTATTCAACCAATTACTATCCCCAAGGAAATGGATTAGCTGAATCTACAAACAAGAAACTCATCCGAATTCTTAAGAAAAACGTTATTGAAAATCAAAGAAGTTGGCATACAGTGCTCCCAAATGCTTTATGGGAAGACAGATTCACTCTGAAGAATGCCTTAGGATTTTCCCCATACACCTTAGTCTATGGCAAGGAAGCCATCCTGACTCCGAACATATTACTCCCATCCTTACAATTGGCCCAAGCCTCCTGAGGTTCCAACAGCCAAGTCTTAAAATCAAGAATTGATACCCTGCTAAAGCTTGAAGAGTAACGGCAGAAAGCCAAATACTGATTCCACCAACACCAAGACATATTCAAAAGGTGGTTTGATAAGAAAAAATATGGCAAGAGAAATTTCGAAGTAGGTGACTTAGTTCTGAAGTGGGATCACCCGCACGATGGTAAGGGAATGCACACAAAGTTTCAACATTTATGGGTTGGCCCTTACCAAGTTTCTGAAAACCTTGGCCTGTCGACGTATAAACTGAGAGACTTGCAAGGGGAAAAGGAAAATATCCCTCTCAACGGCCTCGTTTTAAAGCAGTACTTCGTGTAGTCCTAGGAGGAATTTTGTACATAGATAAGCACTGTTGGTTTTTTTTTTTTTTATGTTTTCTATCGCCTTTTAGTCTTTTTTAGTTAGCTTGGTTTGATAGTTCTCATTTGATTTTTACCCTGCTCTCTGCTCAAGTGTTTTCTTTATTCTTTCTTTAATAAATCCTAGCCCAACTCTTGGCGTAGCGGAAAGATAGGGCTCTGAGCAAATCTCAAAATATTGAAAGGCAGAAATCCACTTATAAAGAAAATGTATCTTTGTGACTTTGCTTTTGCTGATTGGTTTCTAGGAATGAAGAGATCCTTTTTTCTGTTTGGTCAAAATAACCCCTATTAAATAACTAAGATTTAGCATTTCCTTCTTACTATCTTGGGGCTCCATTCATTCTAACATTAATGCCTGCCTCAGGAAGTTCACTATGATAGACCCATGGAGAGGAAGCATGTCTCACAGATGTATGGTATTTAAAATGATCCCATGCTACAAATAAAAAGCCAAAAGGGAATATATCAAAGAGTCTGTTTTCCAGAAATTCTCGCCTCAATTAAAGCACGACTGAGAAAAGAAAAAACATTCAATCAAGGAAGTTGTTCAAATAAATCATCCCAGCAAGGTTCTTCTTCGTCCGTGAAGCATGACAATCAAATAAATCTCTCGCTCACACAAAAGGACATTATGGATTGAAGAACCTACATCAAATTTTGAAAAGTTGAAGAAATTTATTTATGGAAGGCTCAAACGACAAAAGTCGTCAATTAAGAAACATCCAAAAGGGATGCAAATAGCATGGGAATGAGGAACAAACGAATATGTCTCTGAGATATTGTTACAATCCTGTGGAGTCCTATATTAGTTGGCGTCTAAAAGACATTTTAAAATGAACTCCACGCTTTGGCCCTAGGAGAGTTGTAAAGAAGTTTGAGTCAAAGTTGCCTTTTCCCCAATGACCATTATGACAAAAGTGATCACTCCATTCACAGAAGCTGAACTATGAAGGAATTTTGTTATGCATGTAGCCAGCAATTTGTAAGTTTTATGACCATGGGAAGAGTTTGTTTCAGAGATCTGTGTTCACCAGCGAATCGCCAATTGTTGTTGCTGTAGCATCCCCCCCAAAATTTTGTAAATATTGGGGCCCCTCCTTTTATTTTTTAGAAAGTTTTTCTTTGGAGTCAAGTCTCATCCAAAAGGCCCTTTCATACTTAGTTTTTTGAAGAAAGAGAAAGTCCTGCAGGTTTGTTTTTCTTAAAGTAAAACTCAGCTTTTTCAGCCGAAACGGCGGCTCAACTTACCGAATTAGGATGCAACGGTCAGATTTCTTTTCTGAGTTTTAAAATTTTTCCCATGTCAACGCAACTCATCCGGTCTTGCCGCAACTGGAAGTTGTTTTCATTGAGTCTCAAGGTATTTTCCCTAGGTCGGCTTGACTTTTCCAGTCTCACCATATCGGTCGGACGAACTCACCCAAGCTCGCCGAAGCACATCTTTCGACTTGTCTTTTTCCGAGCTTTTTGTTGGGGTGAATCTCATCGAGTTCTGTCGATTCAGTCGGCGGCCCGTTTTAAGTTTGGTTGAAGCACCTTGTTGCAGCATAACTCAAGAATATAGCCCGATGCATATCGGAAAAACTCAAACTTTGTCGCCGAAGTGAGGTAGCGATCGACAAAACATTCATCTCTGTGCCGAACTCAACAAAAGTTGTCGGGGCTTTGCACGATTACTTGGCCAGTGCTGTCGATACTGGTCGCTCCAACTCGCCGAGTGATACCGATTTAGACAATGAAAAGTTAATGTAGAGTGACGAAAAATTATGTTGGTCCCCTCGCCATAACAGAGTTTTAATGCTCAACCCTACCCAGTCTTATCAGTGTTAATGGCTCAAGCATGTGGGGTTTTATATATAGAGGTTGGGGTTTTGTTTTTATTGTTTATATTTAAACTTTCCAAACCCCGTTCGAGGTCACTCCCACCTCTCAAGGGAAGCCAGGTGCGTAGATCCATCAACAACAACAAGCCCAATCGTTGGTTGACAGGTAGGTAGATTTATCCTTTGTCCTAAATTGTTTCTACTTTGTTTTTCTAAGTTGTTTTCGATAGGCCCCTATCAGCACCACCCTCAACGCGACCATCTTTGTCCCTTTTCGATTTTTCCATGTACCCACTTAATCACCCTCCAAGTTTTTTTTAGAATCCCCATTGAACCTTGTTTCCCTTCTGAGCAAGTTGTCCACAAAGTTTAACCAGCTGAACCAAAGCGGTGGGCAATGCCCCAGTCGCAGCCACCCGAACTCTTTTTCTTACTTACGTTTTGTTATGTTAGGCCCTGTGATTCTAACAAAGGAATCAAGCACAGTAGCATCGTAGTCTCACTCTCTCCAGTTGACTTGAGAGAGAAAGCTAGCTCTGTCATTTTTTTTTAACAAAAAAATAATGTTTTGTTTACCATATTTTTAAACTGCTGCTTGAAGTCTGTTTGAAACGTAGTATCATTTAAGGAATTTTAACAATGTTGTTTCACCCGGGCTATGTTGGTATAATGATAGGTTTTGTCTCAAAGATTGATTATGTATTCTACTCATGCATGGCTTTCTGCCAGGTTTAGACACGATGCCGAAAGGAGCCAAGAAGAAGTCTAAGATGTCTGAGCCCGAATCAGGTGGCAAAACTGTTCTGGAAGCAAGGGTCGAAACATTATACAAGGACACCAAGTCATTTACAGGTGTTCCCCCTAATTTCAAGTGGGGGGAACTGTACCATAGGATAAGAGACCAAGATATCCCTGGGGTAGTGCTCGAAGAAATGTATCTATACCAAAACATCAGAAAATATGGCATCACTAAAGAAGCTACACGCCTGGAACTCTTCCCCTGCTCAGAAGTTATCGGATGGATTCTAGCGCATGCTAATGCCCAGTCAAGGATTCTAGCCGACAGCATGGGAGAGGAATTTTCCTCATTCCACTCGGCCCATATATCAGCAGCCTACAAGTTACCCCATCCTCAAATAGTGTTGAACGACGCTTGGCTCAAAAACCTCAACACGGATACCTTGGATTTTGCTAAGAAGTTGTTGATACCAGGTAAACAACTGAGGAAAAAGGAGAGAGGAGAGTATGAGACCCAAACGCTAAGGCCTCCATCCAGAATCATAGCTCTAACGTTGAGTAGAATTTTTGGGAGAGCATATGGAACTATATCTAAGCTAAGATGGATCCCCATCATCCACCATGTATCCTTCAACGATACAATTTTCAATTGGGTAGACATCCTCTCAGACAATCTGTCATCAGCAATAGCTACTGCAAAAGAAGGTTTGGTTCAAAAGAAAGCATAATTCTACATGTCATCATACCTCGTCGATTGCATTCTGTCGAGGCATCCTTTTCCAAATTTAGGTTGCATCTAGAACAAGGCTGATTCCCTAGTTTATACAGCCATAAGATCCTATGGGATCAAAAGTATAAGAGTTATTACAAATCCATAAGTGAAGAATTTATCATGCCTCTGTATGAGATGATGTTCAATAGAGAGCCAAATTTCCTGTTTGAGAACGCCATAGCAGTCATGGAAAATTATGGTGATTTTTACCTGTGTGAGGAAGGAACCTATATAAGAATGTATGGTGGTTCCAAGCCACCATCTCTCTTACCTAGGTATGCAACCGATTATGTGGTCCACAAGGAGGTGGTAAGGTAGGTTTTTATATATGGAATTGGAAGCTTCTTGAATAGTTTGAAGAAGGCCTCTTTCCCACCATTTCCCTTCTATGTCGGAGGATATAAGTTCTCTGAAGTTAAATCAGTTGAAACCTTTGTTTAGGAGTTGAGAGATTTCCACTTTGGTGAAAATATTTTCACAAAGAATGGCAGTCTTAATAAGGTTGCATACCATTGCGGAGAAATCAAAACACACTTGGAATATGCACACTACTTTGATGAGGATGAAGAAGTTCTTAAAAGGATCAGCAATATGATCGAACTCAGAAGGCGCCTTCGCCTCAAGAGCGGAGCTGGTTCTAGTTCCACTGCTGCCCAAGCTGCCAAGGAGGCAGAATTGCAAAGAGAAAAGGATGAAGCTAAAGATCTAATAGAGGAACAAAGGCTAAAAGAAGACGCTGAGAATTTCCAAAGGGAAGCAACGGAAAGAGCACAGAAAGAACAGGCGGACAAGCTCCGGGATTCAGAAGCTCAAAGGATCCGAGAAGAAGAGTTAGAAAGAATCAGAAAGGAAGAAGCTGACCAGCTGCAAGAGATAAGAGAGAGGGAGGAAAGAGAAGCAGCAGAAAGCCAAAGAGCGGAAAGCAGACGAGGAGAATAAATATGGGAAGGATGCAGGAGCAGGAAGTCCAAGCATGCAAGGCATGGACATAGAGTCGCCCCAAGTGTCCCTGGTCATAACAGCGGGAAACTTCTTCCCCATAGGAGAACTTCCACTCGTTCCTTTTACCCTGTCAAAGAGTCACACTGTGTCCTAGTGGGACAAATTTTCTTTTGATAAGAAGAGAAAATCCATTGTAAGAAAAACATAGACGAGGATGAAGAAACCCTTTCAACTGGACATCATCACCAAGCAAGAAACCATTGTCATACAAGGCACACAAAGTGATACCGGGTTTATAGCATCCGTTAATGTAGCTGCTTCCCAAGCAAGCGAAGACAATGTCCACAAGCTAATGAATGATGTGGAAGTGGGCAAGAAGAAGGCGCGTAGGTTGCAGCTTACTCTGGTAAAGCAACAAGCATATAGAGAGTTAATGATAAAGAAATATGATACCCTCTTATCAGAGCAAGGTGAATTATCAAGTAAGTATAGGCATCTAGAGGAGGAAAAGGAAGCTTTGGCGGTACATATGATGATATTAGAAGGAGAGAAAAATGATCTTGAAACCAGGACCATTCAGTTGGGTTCAGGGAAATTAGATGCCAAACAGCAGATAGAAGAGTTAATAACTAATGTTGAGGAGTTGTAAAAGGGGAAAGAGTTGATGATAGAGCAGTTAGAGCTCACAAACAGCAAGGAAAGTGATTTGAGCCCCTTCCATGAGCAGTCCTGTGACATACTAAAGAAGATACATGAGTCACAGGAACTTATCACGGAAGAAGTTTGCAGAATGAAGGCGATGGTTTCCAGGATGAAAGAAATCAATTACGAGGACAATAGGATCAGAAGGAAATATGCATGTGTAAAGGAAGACATCGGGAAGCATATTGAATGGCGAGAAGGGAAGTCAGGATTCCCCACAAACCTCCCTCTCAAATCCGTAGCATATTTTAAATCAAATGCAAGCTTTATGGAGTTCTGCAAGAATTGGGGTGTAAAGTTAAACTCTGTAATCCAAGCCACCATTGGGAAATGCAGCAGTCTCTATCTTAGAATCCAAACAACTCAGGAAAGGTGTCAAATGGTGGTTTCCCAAACTCTAGAGGACTTTCCAGACAAAGACCGACGCTTTTCTAAGCTGAAGAATGAGCTAAGCGCAGAGATGGAATATGTGAAGAAAATAGACGTGTTAACAACAGAAGACCTTCACCATTGCATCGGGCAAGACTCCATTCACGCTCACTTTCTTGAAGAGGTCCTGCAGGCTGCAGCAATAGAAGTAAAAAAAATTGAAGCAGAGTTAGCCAAGAATAAAATCTCCCTGAAATTTGTGCTCACTGCCCCTGCCAACATCATTGTAAGAGAAACAGGCATGTGGGTCAGCTATATAACAGAAGCGGACAAATCAGCTGAGGTGGAAGCGCCGGCTGTAACAGAAGCTCTAGCCGGGAACTGATTTGGCATTACATGATTATCTAAGTATGAACTGGAAGCTATTTTTCCTTTTTATCTCGGTTGTAAAATTAAAGACAGCTAGATTTTTGTTTCTGTTTCTTTTGTAAAAACATTTGGGAGTTATTCTATTTTTTGTAAAGGGCACTAAAAGAAAAAATCATGAGATTCCCTAGGTTTAGGGTACATGTAGAAGCTCTGAGAGCATTTTGTAAAGCTATAAATAGATGAATAGACAAGAGTAGAAGGACTTTTGGTAGGTGAAAGGACATTTTTTTGCCTTGTATGAATTATTTTGCTACATATATAAAGAAAGCTCCATTTTTCCTGGAAAGCCTGCATTGCATTTTGCTTGGGTTTATGTTGAATGATTGTTGAACTGATTCTGCATCTTTCATATGTACACTGTGAGATATTTCCTAACTAACGTGAATTAATTCTCTGTTATGAATGGTTTCATTTTCCATGCAAATATCCTCTGTTAAATGAGTAGTGGAATGTTTTAATTCAGTCAAAGCTATCTTTGATACCTTTTACCTTCTGCTGGAAACGCATCTATATGATTGAATAGCTATCTGTGAGATCTTTGGATGTTTCTTTAAGCATATTACTCATACTTTCAATTTGCTCATTGCAAGGATAGATTAATTTTCTTAAATAGTTGTAGATCAGATTTGTTTAATTGCATGCATTTAGTTAAAACCACTTGCATATCATCTTTAAAATTAAAATACATAAACAGTGGATCAGGCCGCAAGCAGTGAAAGAAAGCAAATCTTTAAACCTTATACAATAGCCAGGCCGTTAACCGGACAGATTCCCTACACCAAACGGTGAGCAATATATTTGGGCTTGCGTACCGGGGAGAATCCCTTGCTGATTGGTGCTACGATTTTCGAGGCATCAACAGCCCCTTCGAAAAATGGGGCATCGACTTCATGCATTGTAAGCCTACCTTGGTCGGGGGGCATGGTTATATCAGTTTCATTGTAGAATACTTTACCAAATGGGCCGAGGCTATACCTACATACAAGGAAGATGATGAAACAACCGCACTCTCTATGTTCAATCATATCATTGCTAGATTCAGAGTCCCTCAAGCCATCGACACAGATCATGGATCACATTTCCAAACCAAGATGGTAGATGAATTAAGCACCAAGTTGGGCTTTCGTCATGAAAACTAAAGCCCCTACTATCCCTAATCAAATGGACAAGTAGAGGCCATTAACAAGGTCTTGAAAACCATGATTCAACTCATGGTAGGTACGCACAAGTCAAATTGGCATGTGATGATTTTTTCAGTGCTTGGGCATACTGAACTTCCGTCAAAACCGCCACTGGTTACACACCATTCTAGTTGGTGTATGGACTAGAGGCAATGTTTCCTATTGAGTGCGAAATTTTGTCCTTAAAACTATTCATTGAACTTTTACCAAACACAACTTCTAAGGAAGAACGATTCTTATACTTAGCAAAACTCAATGAAACCTGTCGTGATGCAGCTCTAGCCAATGAAGCACATAAGAAACGCATCAAGGCCTAGTATGACAAATCCGCAAAACCCCATATCTTCAATGAGGGTGATTTGGTCCTTACTTACGACCAAAAACATGATAAGTTAGGGGCAGGTAAACTTGAGTCCATGTGGCATGGCCCATACATCATAAAACGTGTCTTGAAAAAGGGAGCTTATGAGTTGGTTGACTATGATGGAATATCCTTAGGGGAGCCTTGTAACGGGATCTACCTAAAGCGGGTACTATGCTTAAATTATTTTGCATTAGTACTTTGTATATATTGTACATGACGTGTGTTTTTGTTTGGTGTGACACTTACTTTTAGCGTGTTGGGGTCTTATCTTGGTTTTTTCTTATACCATGATTCTGCTTGGATGTGCATATGGAAACCTGTAATGGATTTGCAGATGGCACTAGCCGACACACCTGGAACCTTGCCTCGACATCTTGGGTACTCTATTCCCTTGTCGTTGAACTGATAAGATCAGGAGGAACTTGCCTAGGTCCTGCAACTAATAACATCGTCGAATATCACGCGGTGATCGGATTATTGATCAACGACTTTTCTCTTGGTGTGGACCACGTTGTCATCTATCTCGATTCTCAACTAGTGGTCACTCATTTGAACCGAGTCTACGCTATCAGCGACTCTACTCTACTCCTCTTATTTTGGCGGGTACACCTCTTAGAAAGGTCTTTTGAATCCATTCAATATCTATCCCAAGATCCATAAATATGGTTGTTGATTCGTTGACTAACTTTGTATTAGAATAGCACATGCACATTCATACACATTTTTATTAAAGATGCATAATTGACATGCATGTAAATTAATCATTAATGTATAAGCAGACACACATAAGATCCAAATCCATCATAAAAACACAGTGTATAAACCGCTAGATAGTGTTTTATATATCAAGTCTGGAAAAATATTGTACAAAAAGGTACTGATACAAAACAATTTGAATCTCGTGGCTTTCAGTAAGTCACATCTACAAAATATGAAGCATGTGTATTTTAGTACATCTTCGCATATGCATCCTATCCCTGAGGGTGCTCGTGATAGCGTATGATGGCCCTAGCCACCCAGTGGAGTAGCCGACTGAAACGACTCGAAACTCCAGCAGTCCTGCACTGGTAATGTCGCGGTAGGTCGTCAATGGAGATGTATGGAATATCGGCAGTCAGCAGCTGGAGGTTCTCCTCCAACTCATCTAACTCCTCCACAACCTGCTGATGGACCGTTGCCATCTCCCAAACTACTCCTCGCCTCTCGATGGGTGATGATCCTACCGGTCTCGATGGGACAATATCTATATAAGAAAAACATGATATATTAGTACTACATAAAAAAAATCATAAAATACATAAAAGAGTATTTTTCTTACCAATCTCTCCCCACTGGTCTCCCTCTGGAATAACTAAATCGGGATCTCCTCTAAAGTATGCCCCTGCATAGGCATAATCCTCAACCATGAGGAGCTGACTACACAGCCACCAAAAGAAGGTCGGTCCGTATGTGATCATTGTCCCATCGCCTCCATGGCGAGCCATCACCTCAGCCCACCTCTTCATACACCAATCTCCTGGATCGAGATCACTAATCTCGACTTGAGGACGGAGAAGTGGAACCCTCTCTAGGAAGAAAGAGACCATGATGGAGCCATAACCGAACTATTTCATATCCCCTCTACGACACTTGGTTAATTGGTCCTTTAATCTTGTGAGGATCCCCTCACACCAGTTGAACATAGTAGGAACCATACACTCGATGGCATACAACATATGGGCCTTGGTGGCCTGATGCGGGGCTCTACTTCCCACCACCCACTCAATGGTAAACAACACAGTCCTCAAAGGACGGTCCTGCACATTTTTATTGGAATTTTCCCACCCAATATCTGCATGCCTCGAGTGCAGACTGTGCTATGAGGATCTCAGTGGACTGATCAATACCCCTAGGTCCGGATAGTGATAGCGGGGCCCCACACCTAGACAATCTTGTCAAGAAGTATATGTCCTCAATTTCTATAGTGAGGATGTGTGTTCCCACTTTGAAATACTATAGATTCGGATCCCATAACCAAATCAAATAGTCCAGTAACTGTATCTGGGCTCTCATTCCCTGGACATGAAATAATTTGAGCAACTCACACTCCCTTAAAGCATTCATGGAGTGAGGGTCATTTGCGGTTTGCACATCCTCGAATTCATGCTCACTCTCTTTCCACTACACCATTTTGATGGCTAAACCCTACATAAACACCAAAATAATGGGCATTAGATCCTTTTCATTGCTTTAAATTTTTTTTTTTGGGCCTCATTCCCAAGTTTGTGGGTCAAATTGTGCCGACGCACCCTGTCTTCATAGACAAAGCATCGGTGACGCACTTTTCCCATGGGGAAGGCGCGTCACTCCTGAGTGATGCACTTCTTGAAAGGGGAAAGCGCATCACCCAGGGCACGCAATTCCCCCTTTAGAATGAGTCTCAAACCCCCTAGAAACTTGCATTAAAAACAAAATTTTAACCATCAAATCAAAGAGAATGAGGTTTAGAGTTACCTGGAACTAACGGGAAGCTGAATGACTGACCGAGGCACCCACAATCATCACCGCAAGATTGAGATTCAAAGAGGTTTTTTCCCACTATTCAACTTGGTAAAAATGAAATGGTAAATAATTTTTATTATTCACCCTTATTATTCCCTTTTTTATTTTTTGTTATTTCATGGGTTTTTTATTATAATTGGTCCCTTTTTAGTGTTTTAAAACCTTGTGATGGCTCTTGACTTCGTTTTTAAGCTTGTAGGTGTAGAAGAGTGATGTTTTGGCTATGGACAGAACCATTGTTGACTTTTCATGCTCTTTCTCGAGTTTGAAAAGGCCTTAAAACGTTTTTGATACCATTATCACACTCATTAAAACTAAATATCAAAGGTATCGAGCTGAGACTTTGTTCCTTATCGTGCTCGTAAATACATGAGAATAAGTCACCAAGTTATCTTTTATCTCTTTTTCGGGATCTTAAAACTCCTACAAGAAAGGAACCCCCCTGGAGTTCTTATTTAAGCTCTTTTCATAATCCCTAAATAGGAAAAGATTGCCAAGCGTACTTGATTCTTTCACGCTTTTAAAAGTATTCGAAATGTCGTCTTTCTGGTGATAATTTACCCCTTTTTCGAACTAATGAGACTATTTACGAAAAAAGGAACACTCTAGTTAATCATGACTAGAAGAATTCTCTCTCACGTTGTTCTATCCTTTTTCGGGTGAGGAGACTAAAATTTACGAAAAAGTACTCGTTGGAGTCTTCTTTAGTCCTTTCAGACTCTCTAAATGTGAAATGACATCGATTTTACCTTCTTTGGACTCGTTAAAATATGACATTGAAGGGCCCTTCTAGGGACGAACCCCTCCTCTCCCAGGTTCGTTAAACATGTGATATTGGACTCGTCCTAAGGATGAGTTATACCGAGCATCTGTTATCCTCCTCAAGCTTGTTAATAAACAAAGAGGTACTCATCAATCATGATGGGGAATAAGGAAAAAGTTTGTATTAATGGCAGTACATAGTCTCTCTTGAACATGGCATCTGTTTTCATTTCATTCAAACTGCTTGGATAATATACGTGTCCTCGAGTCTCACCAATTCCATGAGTCATCATACTCCTTTGGGTCATCCGAAGAATGCATCAACAATTTGTTGTATTAGGTCTTGGTATCTGTCTCATCGTTTCAATGCTGCCAATTCATGCCATTCCATGTTCAAGAGAAGTCTGTTAATCAGGTAAATTTCTACAGTCGTTCTACCCTCCTTCATGTCGGTCATCCCTAATTCAGTCTCATACATTAATCTATAGTCCTATCTACTCTGAATATCATTGATCTCGTTTCATGTCGATGATGAGGGAAACATCATGGCCCTCCTTCGACAGGTTTATCCTTGTCAACTTCAACTCATCATCCAAGAATTGAACCTAGAAACCAGTCAAGTACCTTGGTCCTGCATGCCTCAATGGAAGGTTACCTCGCTTTCAACAGTAAGTTCACAACATTGACTTCTGATTGAAATATTCCACTGAATGTTTGACCTAAGCTCATTGATTCACATTCGGTGGCATGTACTATGATACCTTGGGGATCATTGTCATCAATGATAATTTCCCTCGCACTTGTTAATGGTTTACATCAATGACCGGTAATCAAGCGGTTTCTACCATGTTTGACTTCAACACATTGTAATCACATGGTTAGATTCGTATCATTACGGGTTCAGTTTGAAGACCCTGGGTTAACTTATGTATTTCACCTAGGTTGCGATGGAGATATTTCTTGAATAGGTTCCACATAGATATCATGATGGAACCATTATACTGTCACATAGATCGACATTTCATTGGTCCGTGGCGATGTTTAGTTCATCTCGTAGATCCACTGTGTATTATCTCATGGCTACGATTTGGTCTTGTCATGGTCATATGGATCCATAGTTGTATTCATAGTGGCCATACTTTGTATTCAGTGTTTCATGGATCTGCAATGTATTGGTTGGCAGCCATGTTATGAGTCATGTGTGACATATATCTCAGAGTCTGTTGAACTTTAGGTGTATTTGCTCGGCACTCCAACCCATGGTCCTTGCCTCGAATTTCAATATTTCAAAGCACCCCACCTACCGTATTTTGCTAGCTTTACGATTTGGGGGCATTCTATTACACCAAAATATCGTCATCATGATTTATGTGTCCTCTATTTTCCCTAATTCCAGAAGCACTTGGGCCAATTGATTGCAAGAAGAGTTGTTGTTGCTCATTTTTCCCTTTGTTGTCACTCCAACACACCTTGCACATTGGCAATGTGCGTCAGACCCTTGGTGGTGCACTTTGCACATTGACAGAGCGCATCAGTGACACTTGCTACCTTTGGACAAGATGTGTCACTCTCCAAAGACGTGATTTTCTTATGTACAAGGTGCGACACTGTTGGTTTAAAAGGAGAAAAAGAATCTTCGAGCAGCTTCTAGAACCCTTGGTTACGTTGGATCTTATCCCTATGAACTAGGAAGGGTGGCACTCAATCCCCTTACCTTTTGGGATGATCCCTTGAGATTCTCCCACAAATCCTCAACCTCGCATATCCCTTTAGGCCTATAAATACAAACCTCCTCTCCTTGGTGAAGGAGGAGAAGGATATAGTACTAAAGCGTTGGTGAAATTCTGCTGGAACTTATTCCCTTTCATCCATTAGGAGGCAAAAGCTTGAATATTTGAGGCTAGGATCATTTGGAAGGAGTTATGACATCAAAGCTCAGTTGTAATCTCTCCCTATGTACTTCTTATATTTACATTAATGCATATTCTTTCCATAAAAATCTTGTTGTTGTAAGATCTTTAGAATTGGCTTCTTTGACTGCTAGTTTAGATTGATCTATATTTGCATATCATTAGTATTTGCTTGTTTCCACTTGTTGTATACTGCTTTGCAGTTGAAGATATGAAGAGCAGGAGCTACACCAAGCAAGGATATAGCACTACAATCATAAGGTAATTTATCTTCCTCTACCTTTTGTAATTTGATCAATCTAGGAAAATTATTTGTGTTTTGTACTTCTTTTCTTCTAGATCCGAACCATTCATACTAGGGAGATCAGTTAGTGTCTGCACTAACGGATTGTCTGTAAACAGAAACCACATATCATGGCGAATGAAATATAACACGTGTTAGCTTTCCTATTGGTACAACCACATCGCCATCAAAAACATTTCACCATGATGGAAATCTAACGCATGTTAGCTTTACTTCTAGCACAATCATAAGGGCATTTCTTACAACAACATTGCACAGTGAAGGAAAGCTAACACGTGTTAGATTTCCTTCTAGCACAAGCACAAGGGAATTTCTAACAACAACATTGCATGTGAATGAAAGGTAACACATGTTAGCTTTTCTATTGGTACAACCACATTCTCATCAGATACATTGCACCATGAAGGAAATCTAACGCATGTTATCTTTCCTTCTAGCACAAGCATAAGGACATCTCTTATAACAACATTGCTTAGTGAAGGAAATATAATGCGTGTTAGCTTTCCTTCCAGCACAAGCACATGGGCGTTTCTAATAACAACATTGCATGTGAATGAAAGCTTATGTGTCTTAGCTTTCCTATTGGTACAACCACATTACCTTCAAATACATTGCACCATGAAGGATATCTACACACATGTTAGCCTTCTTTTTAGTACAAGCATAATAACATTTCTTACAACAACATTGCATAGTGAAGTAAATATAACATGTGTTAGCTTTCTTTCTAGCACAAACACAAAGACATTTATAGCAACAACATATCATGGAGAATGAAATCTAAGGCATGTTAGCTTTCCTACTGGTACAACCACATCACCATCAAGTACATTGCACCATGATGTAAATCTAACACATGTTATATTTCCTTCCAGCACAAGCATAAGGGCATTTCTTACAACAACATTGCACAGTAAAGGAAAGCTAATGCGTTTTAGCTTTCCTTCTAGCACAATCACAAGGGAATTTCTAACAACAACATTTCATGTGAATGAAATCTAACGCGTGTTAGCTTTGATATCGATACAACCACATTGTCATCAAATAAATTGCACCATGAGGAAAATCTAACACATAATTTAGTTCCTTCTAGAAAAAGCATAAGGGCATTTCTTACAACAATATTGCTTAGTGAATGAATGATAACGCATGTTAGCTTTCCTTCTAGAACAAGCATAAGGGAATTTCTTACAATAACATTGCACAAAGAAAGAAAGCTAACACATGTTAGATTTTCTTCTTGCACAAGCACAAGGGCATTTCGAATAACAACATTGCATGGTGAATGAAATCTATTGCGTGTTATCTTTCCTGCTGGTACAAACCACAATTCCATCAAATACGTTCATGAAGGAATTCTAACGCATATTATATTTTATTCTAGCATAAGCACAAGCCCCCCATTTCTTACAACAACATTGCATAGTGAAGGAAAGATAACATGTGTTAGATTTCCTTCTAGCACAACCACAAGGGAATTTCTAACAACAACATTGCATGGTGAATGAAATCTAACACACGTTAGCTTTCCTTCTAGCATAACTCAAATACTTTTATACCCTTGGTTGAGAAAAGGAATTAAAAATTTTATACACATAACCATATCACTCATTTCTAATGGGAAATCCAAAATGTCATTAAAGAAAAAAATACATAATGATGGGTTTGAAATATGAGGATCAAGGAGAAGTAAAACACATCAACATTCAACTTCAACTGTGTTAACACTAATAAATTATCCTTGGTTGTAAAAGAAAATTCCCAAGGTAACTACAGACCAATCTTTAGGACTAACAACTGGCCCTTTCAATCCAAAGGGGGATCCCTTTATGAATCTACCATCCAAAGGTCACTCTAACAATAGTTCATGTACCTATAACAGTGGCCATATATTTTGACAGTAACCAGGTTAACAAAGTGGTTGAATTAGGAAGAAAACCTTTGGGCATGGAGTCAATAAATGAATATCGTTCAAGTTGCAAGAAACTGGTGATAGAACAAAACAATAACAAAGGCAAGATAAATACTATTTTCTCATACTTTTAGTTGTTGTAGTCTGGTAGAAGATTTGGAAAAACACAACCCATCAACACAGAGCATCTAACAAGGATGAATTTTGCACAGATATTTAGAAGAACAAGTGATAATGTTTGAATCTGGTGAATCAGAATATCAAAGATGAATTCTAACTCATTTGCTTTCATTCAAACACTAAATAAATAACACAAAATGGAATAGTACAGGAAATACTTTCACATAGAAAAAATCACAGACTGGAAAACAATAGCACATGAATCTTTGTTCTGGAAATATTCTGAACTTCTGCTCTCTGCAAACTTTTATTAATATCAAAAAATGAACTTATAGTGCACAAGATAGTCTTTTTTGTTCCAAATTCAACCCCCATTACATTACAAAATTTCATATATATACAAAATGCTCTCAGATCAAACCCTAACTACTTCTTGACAAAAATAGCATTCTTGAAAATAAATGCCTAAAAATATGGAACTATGTTGCTTCCTCATTGCCAATTATTTCCATCATGCTTCAATTTAGAAGAGATCAAATTAATTTGGGATGCTACATGTCAATTAGAAGAATATACAAGCTAGAAACAATATTTTTCATATAAATCAGAACAATTGTCCATCATGGGTGAAGATTATACTTGGATTTGCCGAATTTCTCAACGATCTTCCATTGTTCCTAAGAAGGAATCTCATAATCCACCATTTCCTTAATCAAAAATTATAATTCCACACAAGTTGTATAAAATATAGGAGGTAAATTTGACTTAATCATCTGAAATTGACCAAGCATCTCAAAGTCATCAGTTAACTTTTCAATAATGGACTTTCCAGTCAGCCCCCTGGTCAAGTCCTCAAACTTTGAATGATCCATATGGACCTGGACCGACATATTGTGATATTTTTCTTGAGGAATTAATTTTCAATTTTCATACCAAAAATCAGGAAGACCTTTTTCAAAGAACTTACTGAACATATTCTTAAAATTCTGGACATGTTGAATCATTTTCCTTGCTTTGGCTTGTACATTCTGTTAGTGCCAGAAATTGACCCTAGACTACAGAGGGGCAAGCCAACACTATCTCAATATACAAGAAAAAGGTTTTTATTGTTTTAGGGTTTTTGGTTTGTCTGTTTCAATTTCAAGAAAGTCAAAAGAAATCAAACTAAAACAAGTTACTGAATCAAATACTTCATTGAAAAACTGAAATCATAAATGTAAACCAAGTAAACATAAACCATCGCATTCATAATCACACATACTGGTTTTCATCTACAACACATAAGCATTCACTGTATTAAAACATTAAAACAGAAAATGAATTCATATGTTGAATGATCAAACTGATTATAAACAAAAACTCAATCAAACAATATAAAATGGCTTATATCACATATGTATTAATCTCAGTTTTCATGACTTACATGAGAGTCTTGCAAGATTTTCATATCACTGTAAAATAGCTTCTTGAAACCAAAAAAATCCAACCTGGCTACATCCCCATTTACTTCCTTTTATCCATTTACAAAAAAGAGTAGTTTGTAACTACTTTTAGGTTTTAGTCTCAAAAGCAGTTGCATAACATAGTTAGGATAACTTCGAGTCTTAACTAAGTCTTTAACTAAAAACTTAACTAATAACCATTACATATTTGATACAAAATGAGAATGCATTAAAAACAAACTGGGCATTAAGTAGCCTTTCTGGTAGCCTCTACCAACATAGCAATTCCTTCCAGCGCATGCGTCCTTTTGTTATGTTGAGGCTGCTCAGCTTCCAAATCTTTGATCTTGTCTGATAGAAGCTTGTTCTTCTCTTTCAATTTCTGCACCTGTTTGTTTAAATCATCAATTTGAGCTTTTGCTTCCCTTTTCCTTTTCAGAGATTTCCTGGAAACAACAATCAGCTCCTGATAATGAGCATTAACTTCTGCTAAATCCTCCCTTAAACGTTTATTGGTGCTTGTAAGCTTATTATTTGACTCATTAAGGAACAATATTTCTGCTTGATGCTGCTCCTGAACTTTTCTGAGATTTTCAACCTCTGAGCATATGTTTACCTCACCTGGAAAAGTAGAATCTTGAGATATGGAAGGTGGGATATCCAAATTTCTGAAGATTAAATCTTCTTCATATTTATCTTTTGCTATTCTCTCTGCAATTACAAACTCATCTTGTTCCATTTTGAGAATGTTTTCTTCTTCTTCGAATTTGTTTACTTCTTCATATGCTTCTTCCACCTTTGAATCATCTTGTTGTATGCTCATCTGGTGAGAATTTGATTTATCTTTCTCCCCTTCACCTTCATCGGACGAAGAACTTGGAACTAAGGTTATTTCCTCTATCCTCTGATTAAAGCTTGAACCTTTTTCCATATTATTCTTCATGGCTGATCTTTTTCTAGAATTCCAAGTTGATTCCTTCAACTGCAAGACGAGATTTTCCTTTGCTTGTAAGTCTTGAACCTGCAAACTTTCATTCCTTATATTTTCTGCAGAAGATTGCGTGACTGGATTCTTAGTTATGCCCTGTTCTGATGTAACTGGATCTTGAAGTTGTTCAGTAGTAGAATTAATTGTCTCCTCCATTCCTTGATTTTCTTGACAATGTTCTGGTTCATCTTCAACTACATCAACTTGTTTCTCCTTTTCGGGACCTTTAGCTTTTTCCTGTAACAGAGGTTTTTTAGAAATTTCTTGTATCAATACTCCCTTCTCACCCTTTTTACCTTTCTTTTTAGATCTATTCTTCTTTATACACTCATCCCATTCAGCCATAAATCCAGACCAGTATATAAAATGCTCCCAGGTATTCTTTTCCTTCCGTAGTATTGTTTGGATGATCAACTTTATAAGACCATGATGAAATATGGACTGCATTGAATGCTCAGGATTTACTTTGACCTTATTTGACATTTTTTGGATGCTCTTGTACCAGAAGTAGGGAAAATTTATTTTACAGTGTAATTTAAGATGCATCAAGAACCTAACATGGTATTTAAAAACCATTGAGAACCTGCCCTCACACGTGATGTTGGCAAATCTTTGATCGTGGCTGATAGAAGCTTGTTCTTCTCTTTCAGTTTCTCCACCTGTCTGTTTTAAATCATCAATTTGAGCTTCTGCTTCCCTTTTCCTCTTCAGAGCTTTCCTAGCAACAACAATCAACTCTTGATAATGAGCATTAACTTTTGCTAAATCCTCCCTTAAACATTTATTGGTGCTTGTACGCTTATTATTTGACTCATTAAGGAACAATATTTCTGCTTGATGATGCTCCTGAACCTTTCTGAGATTTTCGACCTCTGAGCATATGTTTAACTCACCTGGAAAAGTAGAATCTTGAGATATGGAAGGTGGGATATCCAAATTTCTGAAGATTAAATCTTCTTCATATTTATCTTTTGCTATTCTCCTTGCAATTACAAACTCATCTTGTTCCATTTTGAGAATGTTTTCTTCTTCTTCGACTTTGTTTACTTCTTCATATGCTTCTTCCACCTTTGAATCATCTTGCTGTATGCTCATCTGATGAGAATTTGATTTATCTTTCTCCCCTTCACCTTCATCAGACGAAGAACTTTGAACTAAGGTTATTTCCTTTGTATTCTTATTAAAGCTTGAACCTTTTTCCATATTATTCTTCACGGTTGATCTTCTTCTATACTTCCAAGTTGATTCCTTCAGCTGTAAGAGGAGATTTGCCTCTGCTTGTAAGTCTTGAACCTGCAAACTTTCATTCCTTATATTTTATGCAGAAGATTACGTGGGTTCTTAGTTATGCCATGTTCTAATGTAACTGGATCTTGAAGTTGTTCAGCAGTAGAATTAATTGTCTCCTCCATTCCTTGATTTTCTTGACAATGTTCTGGTTCATCTTCAACTACATCAACTTGTTTCTCCTTTTTGGGACCTTTAGCTTTTTCCTGTAACAGAGGTTTTTCAGAAAATTCTTGTATCAGAACTCCCTTCTCACCCTTTTTACCTTTCTTTTTAGACCTATTCTTCTTTATACGCTCATCCTGTTCAACCATAAATCCAGACCAATATATAAAATGATCCCAAGTCTTCTTTTCCTTCTATAGTACTGTTTGGATTATCAACTTTATAAGACCATGATGAAATATGGACTGCATTGAATGCTCAAGATTTGCTTTGACCTTATTTGAATTTTTTTGGATGCTCTTGTACCATAAGTAGGGCAAATTTATTTTACAGTGTAATTTAAGATGCATCAAGAACCTAACATGGTATTTAAAAACCATTGAGAACCTACCCTCACACGTGATGTAGGCCTGTATGACGCCAAGCACCTCCCTCCATTCTGGTTGGAAATTTATTATATGAACTCCATTACTCCAATTTAAATTTTCATTACCTGGCAACAAGAACGGATTTGGGTTGAACTCGAAAGGAATCTTTTTGAACCATAATTCCCCATCCATGGCGATACCTGTAGCCTCAGAAATTAGGGCTTCTGTGAGCTGGAATTGTAAGGTTTTGAACTTAATGACATCCTCAATCAGATTCTTTGCAAAGTAAATTGAAACTTATTCATTAAACCCAGTAATTTTCTCGAAGAAATCAAACCATCTGGATGCTTTAAACAAGTCTGCACATTTCGGGAACTTCACAGCCCACTTCGTGCCCATCAGTCCTGCTCTGTTAATCTCGCCACTTCTTCCCATCTTACAACTACAATTTTGCTAATTAAGCTTCTGAGAAAAATGCAATTGAAAAATGTTCAAAGATTAAAACACTAACCACGTTCAGCAACAGGTGTCTTCAACTGTGCATTTTGTGATCCCCAAATTTACTCGTGATAGCTCAAACCCTGATTTCTCTTAATGATAGAATGTAATGGAACTTTGAAACTATCATAATTATTTAACATGTGTTTAAACATCTCGAATCATCATAACAAAACCTGTCCACTCATCATAACTCAAACGAACCATTACCCAGCATGAATAACCATGATTTTTCATCATATTGGATTCTTGTAGCGCATTAGCGGTTTGTTTTACAGTTTGCGCTACCAGAATCTTTTGATATAACAAATTGTACAAATGATCTTAGGATAAATGCTAAACTTTGGTTATAAGCTTTATAATGAAGCTAAAAAGAGCATAATTGAAAACTTTGAGAAAAATACCATGCTACATAAGCCATTTAAAGGTTTTGAACTAAACAAAATGAAAGCAATAAAAAATTAAATAAAAATTAAAAACAAAATAATCAAAATCATGGATTAATAAAAGAAAATAAAGTTCAAACAAACCAAAGGGAAACACATAAAAATGAGAACAATATTAGCATTAACATCTGGCTCCTACTGTGGGATGAAAGCCTCCTTGTGAGGTTTCAAGAACTCGTAGACCAGTTCCTTTCTGCTACTTGAAACTCCTGCTTTATTCTGCAAACTTCCATTGGGTATGGAGTCTTATTTCACACCGGTATGTACAATGAGTGTGACACTATTCACCTTCAAGAACTATAAAAATGTTTGAGGAACTGTCCATTAACTGGAGTAGATAGTTCCTCACATTCCAAAGTTTGTAGTATGAAAGTGTTATTTTCTAAAATCTTTGAAATCATGAAGGGACCTAGCCATAGATTGTCAAACTTACCATGCTGACCCTTCTGGTCTCTCCTCGCATCCCATCTGAGCACCATATCACCAAGAGAGAAAGTATTTTCCTTTACCTTTTATCAAATCATGCTATAATCTTCCTTCTATATGCATCAACTCTTTCTGCTATAGCCTCACGTTCTTGCTGCAATTCAATCAATGAAAAAAATCTTCTTTGAAGATCATTGGGTTCTTCTTGACTATCTTGAAAAAACTTCATGACTAGAATGCCTAGCTGAATAGGAAAAAATGCATTAGTACCATACACCAATTGGAAAGGAGACAAACCTATTGTTTTCTTGGTAGTTATCCTATCTTCCCACAAAGCACACTTTAGCATTGAATCCCATGACCTCTTATTTTGATTTAACAACTTTTTAATACTCTGAATAATGTTCTTATTTGATGACTCTGCCAAACCATTACCCTGGGGATTGTAGGGTGTAGAATGCCTCAAATCAATTCCATTCTACTCACAAAAACTCACCATGGATTTTGATTTGAAAGCTGGTGCATTATCAATCAACGACCTTTGTGGACAACCAAATCTACTCAAGATATTTTCATGTATAAAATTCATGATAACTCCTTCAGTCGCTTTACGAGTTGGAATTGCCTCCACTCATTTAGTGAAAAAGTCAGTAGCTGTAAGTATCCACCTATGATGTCCACTGGATGCAGGGTTAATTTCACCTATAAAATCTAATCCCCATTGTTGAAAAGGGGCATCCACTGCAATAGGCTTTAATGGCAAAGAAATGAGCTTTTGCCTCCCAGCAAACTTTTGACATTGAATACATGTCCGCACCTGTTGATAGACATATGAAAATAAAGAGGGCCAGTAATACCCAGATCTAAGAATTTTGCATGCAGTAGACGTCCAATACTTCTAACCCCACAAGCACCCTCATGCATTTATGAAATAACCTCTTTCACTTGTGATTTTTCTAAACATCTGAGTAAAATTCCACCTGGATCCTTCCAAAACAACTGCTGATTTACCAAACAATATTTGGTGGCCTTCAACTTCAATGATCTTGATGCCTTCTTGTCAAAATGATCTGGACATTTCAAATGCCATAAGAAAAAAACAATATCAACATACCATTCTAATTCTGCATATTTATCTGTAATCTGCTCTTCATTTTCCTTCATCTGCAATTCTTCCTGAGTTGGATGATTTTCCACCAAATGGTAATCCAAAGCCTCACAATTTGAATCAGCTAACAACTTTTTTAAACCCTGTCCTTTGACTAACTTTGTAAGTCTGATCTCAACCTAGTATTCCATACTTTTTTCAATCCATTTACCTCTTTTACCCTCACTATCTAGCTGGGTTAAAATTTCCTTAATAGCAGCATTAGGTACATAGGGAATTGTCTTTGAATGCAAAATGTAAATTCTAAAAAACTCTAAGGATTTAACAAGTGCATAAGCTTGCTTCTCAAGTGTATTGTACTTCAATTCTGAGTCTCTGAGAGTTTTACTAAAGAAAGCTATTGGTTGTTCTAAACCATTTGCATTCTTTTGTAAAAGAACAACTGCTATTGTGTCTTGGGATGCAAAAGAGAAAGTAAGAAAATCTTTTGAAAAATCTGGACTTACCAGGACTGGGGCTTCTGTCAAAGCTTGTTTAATCTTCTCAAATGAAGCTTTAGCTTCTGTTGTCCATTTCACTTCTTGATCCTTCCTCAGCATGGATGTAATGTGTTTAATAGTTTCAGCAAAATTTGAGATAAACCACCTCAGAAAATTGATTTTCCCAATGAATGATTGAACATCTTTTTTACTTCTTGGGATAGTAATTTTCAAATTGCTTTGACTCTCTCAGGGTCTATTCTAATACCATCAGCTGAAACAAGATGTCCCAGAAGTTTTCCCTCTTGTACAAAAAAATGTGATTTTTTGGGGTTCAATGATAGCCCAAATTTCCTACACTTCAGAAATGTTTGTTCAAGATGCTTCAAGTGCTCCTCATCGACTGAGAAAAGACAGTAATGTCATCTAAGTAGATTACAGCAATTTTTTTCCTTTTCACCTACAAAGGCTATATCCATAGCTCTTTGGAATGTTGCACCCGCATTCATCAATCCAAATGGCATTTTATCATACATGAATGTGCCCCATGGGGTAGTGAAGGTTGTTTTCTCTCTATCATCCGAATGTACAACCATTTGATTGTACCCTGAGAATCCATCAACCATGGAGATTCTCTGAGCTCCCACCACTTTTTGTAAAATTTGTTCAATTTTTGGCAATGGATCATTGTCCTTCAAAGAAGCTCTATTAAGATTTCGGAAATACATACATAACCTAATCTCCCCATTCTTCTTTCAAACTGGAACCAAGTTTCCAACCCATGATGAATATTTGAGTGGAACAATTATCTTTGCATCTAATAATTTTTTGACTTCTTTCTCTATAACTGGCAGCAGAGTTGGGCTAATTCTCCTCATTTTTTGTCTAAAGGGTTTCACATTTGGTTTTAAAGGTACTTTGTGCTGAATAATACTTTTGTCATAAGTTCTTAAATCTTCATAGCACCAAGCAAAAATATCAACAAACCTCTTCAACAATGCAATGTACCTGTTTCTTTGCTTAACTGGAAGAGACTTAGAAATCTTCACCATTTTGGGCTGCTCCTCTGTACCAATGTTACAGCTCATGATATTTTCTTCTGAAGATTGCATTGAAGTTTTCAGCAGAGTGTCATCTTTGGAAAAAATTCTCTCAAGGGGGACCAAACCCTTAGGAATAAAATTTCCCTTTAATTCAATAATTATGTGATCAAAAATTGTATTCTCTATGTATGCAGTAGTGTCATCTGTCTCCTCATCTTGATCTTGATCAATTAAATAATTGGAAAATTCTCCAGCTAATTCCAAAAAAAATTTATTGTCCTCATCATCCTAAAAAACTCTCCACTGTTTTATATTTTCTGGCACTGAGGGTCTATATTTAACTTCAATTGGATATTTCAGCTGAGTATGTTTTGGAATCTTGAAATGTGTGGCTGCCAATGCTAATGAATCAGCAGTCTGATTCTGATCTCTGGGAATGAAAGTAATATTGAATGCTATGAAAAAGTTATCAATCATATCCCAAACCTCGTTTCTATATACCTTCAACAAATCCTGCTTTACCTAATATTTTCCCTTTACCTGTTAGACAACTAATTCGGAGTCGCCATAAACAAAATGTTGTTGAATTCCCAAATCTTTCGCAGCCCTTAAACCAAGTATCAATGCCTCATGTTCTGTTGTGTTGTTGGTGGTGACAAATTCCAATTTATACATCAAACTAATTACCACTCCACCAGGAGAAATCAAAACAATGCCAGCTCCTGCTCCTTCTTTACATGAAGAGCCATCAAAATACATCTGCCACAATTCATCTTTTTGTTCGACAGTAGGTTTAATTGATGCTTCTTTTTCTACCTGCAGTACTCCAGTTGTACCCTCATCACTAAAATGAAGCATACAAGAGCCCAATTCTTCATCTACTCAACAAAGGGGATGATTAGTAGGATTCTTGTCATCTGTGACTATGAAAGCATACTACAATTCCCTATACAATCTTCTATTTTCTCCACCAAACACTAGAATGGTTGCATATGCCAAATCCATCTGTAATGTACCACCTACTTTCTTTGCCAAAGACCTTGAGAGCAGCATGCCAAACTTAGGAGAAATATCATCAACTACCACATCCATTACTACACTCTTCATTGGTAATTGAGAAAGGTTAACCACAAGATCTTTGATCACTCCTAAACATTTCACAGCTCTGGAATCAAAAGCAAATAAATCGTGATATGGCTTTGTGATATTCAAACCCAGGGCCTCCATCACTGCCTTTGGCATCAAGTTATGTGAAGCTCCAGAATCTAGAAGGAAATTGTGAATCGTTTGGTCATGAACAGTCAAAGTTACATAAAATGGTGGGAGAGAATTTGAACCATTTTCAGGTTTTTCAGATGAAGCTGACCCAAGGATTATTGTTGGATGTTCTTCTTGTAAATTCACTATATCTGAAGGAGAAGAATTAGCTGGAACATTCAAAAATTTACATGCGAAATCTCTAAAACAAGGGGTCTTGATTAACTCAGTCAATGGCACTGGAACTTTGATTTTACACAATTCATTCTCAAAGTTAAAAATCTGTGTCTTTTTGTTGGTTTCTTCAATTTCTGTTGTTTTAGATTGATCACTATGGTCCTGTTTCTTTCCCTGTATTTGACTAGGCAGTTGTCTAACAGGTGAGACTACCCTTTTTTGGGAATTTGAACAACCTGTTTAGGGCTTGATCTCAAATTATAAGACTTTTTTTGATCAGTCTGACATATACTAGGTGAAAGCTGAGGATGATAATTACTCCCTTCCTGATAATCATATGAATCATAATACTCAGAATTCTGATAACTGCATTCAGTTGTAAAAACTTCAGATGATAACTCCCCAAAATAGTTTAAATTCTGATTCGAATCATCTTCATATTGTACATCTTCCACCTGTCCAACTTCTTCTATAAAATTATTCTAGAAAGGGGGTGGGACTCTCTAGTCTTCATTTTCTCTCCTCTCCCTTTGAATATCATTGTTTCTCCTTTCCCGAGGGATGAATCTTGGAAAAAATGGTCTTCTGAACTGGTTAGGATTTTGATTGGGATTTTCTTGAAAAGGTTTATTTGAGTTCTTCTCCAACTCCAACCTACTCACTTTTGCAGTCAAGGTTTCAATTATCTTACTCATCTCATATATTTGACTTTCTTCCTTCTTTGATGTAGAGGCTGGAGGCATCACTACATTCTTACCCTTTCGATCATGAATTTGATGGTCTAACTGATCCTTAAGTCTATTAGAAGCCAAAATGTTGGATTCCACCTCTAGAGAAACTTCTTGCATATTCAGTAATGTTATAGGTATCCTTTCTCTCATGTGCAAAGAAAAATCATGTTCAAATGCATTTTCATATCTCAGTTTAGCGAAGGTTTCTGAAGGTTTAATTTCCACTGGAATTCTGCCATACATTTTGTTGAAGCGTTTTGAAAAGTCAACTATAGTTTCATCATGTTTTCTCTTTAAAGCTGCAAACTCGGTAATATAATATGCGTGATCCTATGTGTCTCCCCATTGTCTCATAAATACATCTTGTAAGTCTTCTATAAGTGTTATTGAATTTGTTGGTAACTCCCTGAACCATTTTCTAACATCACCATCTAGACTTTGCACAAACATTTGCATCCATACATCTTTTGCTTCTATGTTCTGATTATCAGCATAACTTAAAAATGCATTCCAATGTTCTTCTGCAATTATATCTCCTTGCCCATTAAACCTAGGAAAATATTTTTGATAATCTCCTCCCGGAAGAACATTTAAGGGTTGTGGAAGCACTAAGGGAGCATACCTAGCTGCTACCATTCTATCCATCATATCAAGCTGTTGTCCAGCCATCTTGGGAGTAGTCTAACTTATTGAAAACAAAAGTTTGTTGGCTTTACCAGAATGAGACTGAGAGGAAAGGATATTATCTTTGGACTGTAACAAAGGAAAAAACTCAATTCTGATCTTTTTAGGAGATAATGGACTGGTAAAAATCTGAATATCTACCTCTTCTAATTTTGGTTCAGAATACAGAAATGAAGACAAAGGTTGTGGTTGACCAAGAGAAAGTAAGGATGGGGAAGATTTGGATCTTCCAAAAGAAGGAGTATGTAACTCTTGTTTAGCTTTCTTCAAAATATTTTCTGGATCTGACACCCCTGGGTGTAATGGTGAAGTAGGCTTCCCTCTAGTCCCAGACCTCCTGGAAGCCACTGTGAAATACTACCTTGGTGAACTATAGTCTGAAATAGAAATTTTTTTATTCTGTTCACCTCAAAATCAGAACAATAAAGATATCCCAGGGAAGATCAAACTTCACTTCCGTCCCTAGCAACGGCGCCAAAGATGTTAGTGCCAGAAATTGACCCTAGACTACAGAGGGGCAAGCCAACACTATCTCAATATACAAGAAAAAAGTTTTTATTGTTTTAGGGTTTTTGGTTTGTCTGTTTCAATTTCAAGAAAGTCAAAAGAAATCAAACTAAAACAAGTTACTGAATCATATACTTCATTGAAAAACTGAAATCATAAATGTAAACCAAGTAAACATAAACCATCACATTCATAATCTCACATACTGGTTTTCATCTACAACACATAAGCATTCACTGTATTAAAACATTAAAACAGAAAATGAATTCATATGTTGAATGATCAAACTTATCAGAAACAACAACTCTATCAAACAGTATAAAATGGCTTATATCACATATGTATTAATCTCAGTTTTCATGACTTACATGAGAGTCTTGCAAGCTTTTCATATCACTGTAAAATAGCTTCTTGAAACCAAAAAAATCCAACCTGGCTACATCCACATTTACTTCCTTTTATCCATTTACAAAAAAGAGTAGTCTGTAACTACTTTTAGGTTTTAGTCTCAAAAGCAGTTGCATAACATAGTTAGGATAACTTCGAGTCTTAACTAAGTCTTTAACTAAAAACTTAACTATTAACCATTACATATTTGATACAAAATGAGAATGCATTAAAAACAAACTAGGCATTAAGTAGCCTTTCTGGTAGCCTCTACCAACATAGCAATTCCTTCCAGTGCATGAGTCCTTTTGTTATGTTGAGGCTGCTCAGCTTCCAAATCTTTGATCTTGTCTGATAGAAGCTTGTTCTTCTCTTTCAGTTTCTGCACTTGTCTATTTAAATCATCAATTTGAGCTTATGCTTCCCTTTTCCTCTTCAGAGCTTTCCTGGAAACAACAATCAGCTCCTTATAATGAGCATTGACTTCTGCTAAATCCTCCCTTAAACGTTTATTGATGCTAGTAAGCTTATTGTTTGACTCATTAAGGAACAATATTTCTACTTGATGCTGCTCTTGAACCTTTCTGATATTTTCAACCTCTGAGCATATGTTTACCCCAACTGGAAAAGTAGAATCTTGAGATATGGAAGGTGAGATATTCAACTTTCTGAAGATTAAATCTTCTTCATATTTATCTTTTGCTATTCTCTCTGCAATTAAAAACTCATCTTGTTCCATTTTGAGAATGTTTTCTTCTTCTTCGAATTTGTTTACTTCTTCATATGCTTCTTCCACCTTTGAATCATCTTGTTGTATGCTCATCTGGTGAG
This sequence comes from Larix kaempferi, assembly GCA_027924585.1. NCBI lineage: Eukaryota > Viridiplantae > Streptophyta > Pinopsida > Pinales > Pinaceae > Larix > Larix kaempferi. The sequence goes on from BSBM01000334.1 coordinate 3,205,594, forward strand.
AATTTGATTTATCTTTCTCCCCTTCACCTTCATCAGACGAAGAACTTTGTACTAAGGTTATTTCCTCTATCTTCTGATTAAAGCTTGAACCTTTTTCCATATTATTCTTCATGGCTGATCTTGTTCTATACTTCCAAGTTGATTCCTTCAACTGCAAGAGGAGATTTTCCTCTGCTTGTAAGTCTTGAACCTGCAAACTTTCATTCCTTATATTTTTTGCAGAAGATTGCGTGACTGGGTTCTTAGTTATGCCCTATTCTGATGTAACTGGATCTTGAAGTTGTTCAGCAGTAGAATTAATTGTCTCCTCCATTCCTTGATTTTCTTGACAATGTTCTGGTTCATCTTTAACTACACCAACTTGTTTCTCCTTTTCGGGACCTTTAGCTTTTTCCTGTAACAGAGGTTTTTCAAAAATTTATTGTATCAGAACTCCCTTCTCACCCTTTTTACCTTTCTTTTTAGACCTATTCTTCTTTATACGCTCATCCCGTTCAGCCATAAATCCAGACCAGTTTATAAAATGCTCCCAGGTCTTCTTTTCCTTCTATAGTATTGTTTGGATGATCAACTTTATAAGACCATGATGAAATATGGACTACCTTGAATGCTCAGGATTCGCTTTTACCTTATTTGACTTTTTTTGGATGCTCTTGTACCAGAAGTAGGGCAAATTTATTTTACAGAGTAATTTAAGATGCATCAAGAACCTAACATGGTATTTAAAAACCATTGAGAACCTTCCCTCACACGTGATGTATGCCTATATGACGCCAAGCACCTCCCTCCATTCTGGTTGGAAATTTGTTATATGAACTCCATTACTCCAATTTAAATTTTCATTACCTGGCAGGAAGAACGGATTTGGGTTGAACTCGAAAGGAATCTTTTTGAACCATAATTCCCCATCCATGGCGATACCTGTAGCCTCAGAAATTAAGGCTTCTGTGAGCTGGAATTGTAAGGTTTTGAACTTAATGACATCCTCAATCAGATTCTTTGCAAAGTAAATTGAAACTTCTTCATTAAACCCAATAATTTTCTCAAAGAAATCAAACCATCCGGCTGCTTTAAACAAGTCTGCACATTTCAGGAACTTCACAACCCACTTCGTGTCCATCGGTTCTACCATGTTAATCTCACCACTTCTTCCCATCTTACAACTACAATTTTTCTAATTAAGCTTCTGAGAAAAAGGCAGCTGACAAATGTTCAAAGATTAAAACACTAACCACGTTCAGCAACATGTGTCTTCAACTGTGCATTTCGCGATCCCCAAATTTACTCGTGGCAGCTCAAACCTTGATTTCTCTTAATGATAGAATGTAATGGAACTTTGAAACTATCATAATTCTTTAACATGTGTTTAAACATCTCGAATCATCATAACACAACTTGTCCAGTCATCATAACTCAAACGAACTATTACCCAACATGAATAACCACGATTTTTCATCATATTGGATTCTTATAGCGCATTAGGGGCTTGTTTTATAGTTTGCGCTACCAGAATATTTTGATATAACAAATTGTACAAATGCTCTTAGGATAAATGCTAAACTTTGGTTATAAGCTTTATAATGAAGCTAAAAAGAGTATAATTGAAAACTTTGAGAAAAATACCATGCTACATAAGCCATTTAAATGTTTTGAACTAAAGAAAATGAAAGCAATAAAAAATTAAAAACAAAATAATCAAAATCATGGATTAATAAAAGAAAATAAAGTTCAAACAAACCTAAGGGAAACACATAAAAATGAGAACAATCTTAGCATTAACACATTCTGTATATGATGATGTTTCCCAATGATTTTCCTGGCCCAAATAATGATAATAGTCATGCCCTCTATTTCCAGAGTCTGCATTTATGTTTGAGTCAATGCATTTAGGAAATTTGTTGCATTCTAAGTTGTCTCCAATGGCCTTTTTTCCAAAGTCTCATTCATGGCCTCGCATCTATGAAGATTTGTATTGCGATAGCATTTTTTCATTAATGTAGTTCAAATATTCTCTAAATTTAGTAATTTCTGCTGATAATATCCCAAATGAGATTTTTTTTTCGCCTTATAGAGGTATTTTACCTTTCACCTTGGCTTTGAGCTCATTGTTTTTCTTTTGCAGCTGCTTTTGTTCACTTTGAGCTTTATTCTTCTCTTGAATATTTTGAGCCATTTCCTCTTTAAGTTTTTGGTTTTATTCTTTCATTTCAAACTGATTTGTGACATAGCTTTAGTTAACTCCTCTATGGAAGGATCACATGCTTTCTTTTCACTTACCGTGGAAGGCTCACTTACTTGTTTTGAACTTAAAGATGCAATTTTTTATAGCAATTCAATATTTTCCTTTTCCCAGTCTTGCTTCTAATTTTTCAATTCCAAATCTTTACCTTAATAGTCCATCATTTCTTGATAAATTGAATCTTTCTCCTACTGTAATGTTGTTAGCTCTGGAGTATGCACATGCTGGGTACTTGGAACCTTTAATTTATTCTTCAACATCTGAATTGTGTTTTCTTTTTCATCAAGGAGCTTCTTGGTAGGCTGCATATTGCTTGGTTCTGTTCCTAGGGTTACAATTTATTCCTGCAATCTCTTGATTTGGGTCTGATTTGCTTTGTTTTTTTCCTTCTCTTGCCTCAATTGACCCTCTAGTTTCTCTACCACTGATTGCAATTTTGAAATCTTTAAATTTGATTGTAAAAGGTCAGCATAAAGGACCACACCTGTTTGCCTATGGAGTTGAATTTTGTAAGGTATATTGATCTGATCCAATTTGACTTCCATCTTTGATACTTTATCATTACTTACAACTGCAATTCTTAAAGTGTTCTTCTCTAAATATTTAGTTGCAACAAAGGAGACTTTTTCTTCTAACAATTGCTTAACCTAAGGGAACAACTTCTGAGTTTCTTCAAGAGATTGCTTTTTCTTCCTTGCATACTGTGAAATCAAGTCAGTTCTGGATTTATATTGGGAACTTGCTTTAGCATCTTGCATGTATGAGAATGAATATTATTGTTGCATATGTACAATTGGTCGTTGAGATAAATAATTTTCTTCTAAATTGCTCAAGTTTTTCTCTTCTAAATCAACAATGTTTTTCTGTTGGTCAATCTTAATCTTTTTACTGGAGATTTCTTCATCAATTTCCATACTAGTCACCTATGAAATAGTCATTTTATTAAAAATTCTGACTTGGTTGGTGTTTGGACCAATAGAGCAAGAGAGATTACTTGACCTACATTAACCTCCTTTGTCACTTCTTAGTTCTGATCAAAATTCAATAAATTGTCCAATTTTTCTAATCCCTCCACCACTTGATGTTCAAATGCCTTATTTATATTATGTTGCCTTCTTCGGGATATAATTTGATAAGGGTCATAATTAATCTCCTCAGTTTCCTGGAAATTCATAACCTTTAACAATTTCTCCACTATGGGAAGAGATTCTTTAATCTTAATGATGAATGGCCCAATATTGAAAGGAAACTTGACATCATATGACTTTCTAAAGCTAAGAAAGTGCTCATTCTCTGAGTAAATCATCTGTCTCAAAAACTCAAGGGAAAAAATTCTCAGAGTTAGAAATGCCAGTAGGATATAGGGTGCATTAGTAAAGCCATAAAACCTGATAATAGTGTGGTCCTTGTATAGAAACCAATCTCCTGTTCTAGTTTCTGGAGTAAATTGAAGCATAACCTTCATATCCTCCAACACCCTTGGAAATTCAACATTAAAAATGATCTTGTAAACCTTTGACATAGTTGTTTTAATGAATTCTTACATATTTATCTATTTCGAAAGGTCTGGAGAGAATATTGTGTCCATAAACTTCAAGTCTGCCATATTTGAGCATATGAACATATTCAAAAGGCATGCTTGGTATCTGAAGTGCTTCAAAGTGTGTAAATTCACTAGCTGAGCATGGATTACCTCAACTAGGAATTCATCAATATTAAGGAAACTAACTTGACTTGACTCTAACTCACTAACCTTCATAAGGAAACCTAACATGACCTCAACAACAAATTTATCATTATCAAGACCTAGAATTTGACTCAATGGAGACAAAAATAACTGGACATTTTCCTGAAAGATATTGACATCAAATGGCAAGTGTAGATTTTCAACAGACTAACCAGACTTCAAGACTTTGGAAAAGAATTCGCTTTTCTTCTCAGGGCTACATTCTTTGTAAACCCTAATTAATTCTTCTTCATTAAAGGGTTCAGGGTTCTTAGGAAAATACTTGGGAAACCCCAAAGACTCTCTAACAAACTGTGAGTTGAATCGACAAATAATTTTGTACCCATTAGAAGCAACAATTACCCTCTCTGACTGTGAATAATTGACTGCACACCAACCGACAAATTCAGGGAAATCAAGGGTTTTTTCAAGACTAAAATGGTAAAGGAACGACCCAAATACATTTAAACATATACACCCTGTGACTACCGACAGAAAAAAAATGGGGTCGAAAACATTCCCTTCCCTATCAACTATGGACTCTTCTTTTTCATCCATGTCTTTGCAAAACAAGACAAACTGACGAAATTCTTCCATGGGAGAAAGATTCGAAGTTTGCAGACTTACCTATCGGCGCAAGAACGTTGAGGAATTTTTTTGAATCCGATTGGTTGAAGAATACTGCTGCGCTGTCAACAAACCGGTTCACTTTTGAAAACAATAAAAAAAAACCCTTTTTATTTGTGAAAAGCGGTTTCTGAACTTGAGGAGAGTGGTTTAGTCCCTACCGATATCGGTAGTGGACTCAAAAGGAAGGCCCCACGTGGTAGGCGGTTTAAATTCCACTGCTGCTTTCAAAACTTCAGTTCTCGTGCAAGTTCAAGCTCCAAAACAGATAGCATTGCTTAATGGGGCCCAAATTTGATCCCCACCGTTGATTTAAACGCTACTTTATATGTGCCATTTTATAACATTTAACAACCCCCGCCAATATTAAGTACATCTTTCCTTAACCTTTGGTCATAGTTGTTGGTTATATCGTGGTCTTTCAAACTTAGCTCCACATCTTTATTCAAAACTTCATTTTTAAAACACAAAGGTACTAAGATTTTATAAAAACCTCCCAAAAATTTGTATGTGCCAACATTTGGCTCTAATGGGGATGCTATCCACCCTGTGAAGTAGCAAAGAACTTGTAGACCAATACCTAAAATTCTTGTGTAAACTGAAAACTTCCTTTAAAACCTATTTATGTACACCTAAACTGAAAAACTTTCTGGAATAACAACAAATGACCACTTTTTCAATTCTTAGGGCCTTCACTTCGGGCTTCAAATTCTCAAAGCATCATTCACACTTGCAATTATTAAAACAACTAAAATGAATATGTACAATGAGTATATACAATAAGTTTTCTTATTTCTTTTAAGAAAAGTAATGTTTCAAAAGTCTCCCATTCACTTGACCTCCACTAATAAGTTCTTTATTTAGATCATGTAGAATGAAAGCATTATTCCCATGGTATGCAATAATATTATAAGGTCCTTTCCAAAGATGATAAAAAACTTTTGCTTTGTCCTCATTCCTAGCATCCCATTTCAGCACCAAATCATCAATCTAGAAGTCATTAGCTTTAGTTATTTTATCAAATACTTTATTCATTTTTTCTTGGAAAAGATGAGGTTAATCATACACTCTTTCTCTCATCTCTTGGACTTCAATCAATTGGTTAATCCTCCTTTGGAACATAGGTGATTTTTCCTGCCTCTTTAGGGTTGCTAGTAATGAAATTTTTTCAAGAACCAACTAAAAGGGTGAAGTACCAATTGACTTTTTAGTGCTAATTCTATCCGCACACAGAGCATATTTGAGCTTTGTATGCCAAGCCTTTTTGTTATCTTGCAACAATTTCTTGATAATTCTAACCAAACTTTTATTTGATGATTCTACAAGTCCATTCCCCCAAGGATAATAAGTTGTAGAGTGACTACGATTTATATGGTAATCATTACAGAAGCTGATCAATTTTTTATATTGGAACGTTTGAGCATTATCAGTTATGATTCGTCTTGGACAACCAAATATTGAAAGGATATTTTCTTCTAAGAACTTAATGATAATAGTATATGTAGCTTGTTTGGTTGGTACAACTTCAATCCATTTTTTAAAATAGTCCATTGCAGTCAGTATCCATTTATGTTGTCCTAAAGATGTAGGATGAACCTCGCCAATAAAATCTAGACTCCACTGCTGGAAAGGTGCTTCTACTGAAATAGGTTTTAACGGAAATGGCAATAATTTTCTCTTTCCATCAAAAATTTGACATTGATGACAAGTTGTCACTTCTTTATCCACATCAGAAAAAATTGTTGGCCAATAAAAACCTGCTCTAAGAATTGTATTCACAATTGCTTTCCAGTAATGAAGACCCCTGCAAACACCTTGATGAAATTATTTCATAGTTTGTTTGGCTTCATTTTCAAGCAAGCAATTCAATAAAATCCCTCTTGGATCTTTCCAATATAAATAACCATCTAAAATGCAAAACAATCCTCTAGAAGAGTGCATAAGAGATTTCTGATCTGAGACAAGAAAACAAATCCTTGAAAGAACAACTACAAAACATTCTAAAGGATAAAGTGATCAGCCCAGAATTTTTGGAAGAAAGAAGAGAAAATGTCATCATCCTGAAGACACATCTTGAGGAATCTAAGAATACAGAAGAAGCATTGAAGAGCCAGCTGATTGAAAAGGAAGATTCATGCATCAAGTTGGAACTGGAAGTAGTGGATCTCGGAAGAAAGATAGAGAAATCATATACATGTGTCAAATTCAAGGACATCTAAGTAAATTTGGATGAAATAGTGAACAACCAAAGGCCATATACATGTGTCAAATTCAAGGACATCTAAGTAAATTTGGATGAAATAGTGAACAACCAAAGACCACCCAATGACAAATCTAGTCTTGCATACAACAAGGCAGTAGATGAATGAGGAACTGGTACATGGACTTCTAGCTGCAAGCATGAAACATGATCTCCCTCTTCAAGAAGGAAAAATGAAATAATAACCCAAGAATGGGTTCAGAACTGTATCGAGAAGGAAGACTACAAAGGATCGTACCAAAAGGAACATCAAAAGTCAAATCCAAAGTTCAGGTATGAACATTCTTTCAATGTTTATTGTTTCTCTTGTAATGGATTTGGTCACAAAGGCTTGGATGGTAAGCATCATGCAAGGAGAAATTTTGGAAACACCAATGATTCATTAAGACGCTGGAGATGCAACTACATTGTACATATTGCAAGATATTGCCACACCATAAGATGTTACAACTGTAATGGCGTTGGCCACAAAGCCCAACACTGCTGGAAATCAAGGAGACTATCAATGAGGAATAACCCATACAGTGCTGGTCAATCCTCACCATTTCTTAGATGATTCTAAATTCATGGAAGCTTAAATCCAATATGTATAAAAGCAAGAAAGACGCTTCAGATTACTGTTATACTACCAGGTTAACCATTGGATTGGAAGGAGTATCACGCCATCTTCACTAGAACCAATCACTACCAGATTGCATTAATAATTTCAACGTGATCATAGAATTCATCCAAACACCAGCTTCACGATATTTCTACAGTGACATAGGGAGATGCCAGATCATGTTGATAACAGATGAGATCAAGATATTTCATCAAATTTCATCAATGTCAGAAGGAAGAAGAGTGGAGATTGTTGAGATATTTCATCAAATTTCATCAATGTCAGAAGGAAGAAGAGTGGAGATTGTTGAGATATTTCATCAATGTCAGAAGGAAGAGGAACATCCACTGTTCACTGAAACGTTGGAACGAGAATCCAGTTATCGCTAAGCCAAGAGATCTACACAGGGAGGATCATCGGCGATAAATATCCACCTCATTCCCGAAGAAAAGCACGAGACCAAAGCTGTCCTGTCATTGAGTCTTTTGAATTTGAAACTCGAAATTGGGCTAGATTGTAGCATTCTAAATGATCAATTTTTGTTTTTAGTTTTAGATTATAGATTTTGGTTTGATTTTAGTTTTGTTTTCGTCTTTGTTTTATTGATTTTTACATTCTAATTCATTAGATTTTAATTTGTTTGTAGATTTGGAATAGCCGATGTGGTGAGATTAAAGTTAATAAAATTCCAAGAATTTCGACGAGATCAGAAAGACAGATTGCACCAAATGGATCAAATATTCTCACTCAAGGAACAACAAGCGAATGTGAAACCAGAGGCGTTCTCGGAACATCAAAGAATGAATTGTTATTTATTTCTCTATTCTCTATAACTGTACTTTGGAGGAATGAAGAATTGGAGGGAACTGCCATGCAGTAGATGCATTAGATGGATAGAGTTACTTTTTTCAAACAGAAAATAAGCTATACTTTATTAACAAGTATAAGAAAAGATAGTGTCAAAATATAATCCTCAGTATCAGGAAGAAACTCAAGAGACAGTGCCACCAGACTAAGAAAAGATGAGTCAAATTTGTAATAAGAGATGAGTCAAATTTGTAATAAGGAGATGGTGCTAAATATTGTAAAATATCCTTTCTGCTCTGTATGAATGTCTTCTGCAGCAACAATAAAGTCATATTTTCTTTCTCTTTGTTTACCATTATTTCTGCAGAGTTCGAATGAACTGTGGACGGTGTTTTCATTAGTTTATTCAGATTCTTTTACAATTAGAATTCTTTATAAGTGTGCTTTAGAAGGATTTTAATTATTGTATAACCTAATCCATTTAGTGTACATCAGCTCAGCTTTGCAGCATTGAAAGTTTTTCTCGTAATTCTTTATGACTTTGTTTCATTAGTTTTGCAATGAACTTTTAATTTGTTTAAATTTGTAATGATTGAATAATGGAATGTCTTCCATGATTTTAATTGTTACAGGTTTACGATGCAAGCTGAATTGACTAGTTTCGATCGCTTGGCTCCCCTGGGATAAGACTTAGATAAATTTTATTAACTTAATTAGTTAATTTCTAACTTTGTACTTTGCATTCTATAACTATTAGTTGTGATTCCGTAACTTGTTTGTGTTGCAGTTATGCGGTTATTCTTTAATTTTCATTAGATTAGAATCTTTATTTGTTATTACCGGTCTCCTTTCGAGGAACAAACCCACTTAGCAGCTAACGGAGCTGTAAAACCCATGGGTAACCATCCCAAATGGCTTGGAGTTGATAAATACTCCTGGACCGGGTCATTCCCTCTTTGTTGACCATAGTGCAAACTTTCACGTCAACACTACGGTCTTTGACCAAATAATGAAGGAACCAACACCTTGTACGAATCTCAATGGTGCGATGATGTAGCTAAAGTCAAGCACATGAGAAATAATTGGTCTAAGGGGAATTAAGGGCTCCCATCAGGTGGTCCAAGGAACTCATTAATGAGGTGTATGAAACGAACGTACAAGGACCTCTTGGTCTATCCTCTCAAATAGATGTGCTAATGTTGACAGAGGGAGACCCACAACTACCATGGAAATGAGGTTTCATTGATAGGAGCGCGAGGGATACAACCATAGAGGGAATGGAACTAGACACGGTATTGAGACAATGAATGGGGAAACAAGCAAAACTGAGTAGGGGGACGCAAACTTCCTTTGTTCAGAGAATGACTGTAGGGATGACCTGATAGCATATGAAATTGATCTCGAGGGAGGGGAACATAGTTGAGGTTACCTTGGTGAGGATGGCTGTAATGGGGTAGACTCAGAGGGAAAAGACTGGTCATGGGAAGAAATGGCTCAAAGGGTGAGTCATCGCAGAGTACTCTGAACAAAGGAGACCATACTAGGGAATGATGTCGTGATATGAGACTATATGCAATTTGCAGAGATGTTGGGGGTCCAATGCATGGGCATCGAGAACATGTGCCTTCTTCATGGTTTAACGAGTGTGAGGAAGGGATAGAAGTATACTCGAGAGTGCACTAACCCATGGATTTTGATCGAGGCCGAGTTAGTTAGTGCTAATTGGTGTTTTCAATTTTAGCGAGTCTGAAAACATGAAGAAAACTCCATTGAGGTTATTTTTCATAAGGTTAGTCTCCCATGCTCGAAAAAGGATAAAACTATGTAGGGGAGAACTCTTCTATCCAAAAGGGGCTAGAGTATTCCTTTTTTGTAATCAGTCCATTCAGTCTAGAAAAGGGGTGCATGCCTCTCCCCAGGTTTTCATTCTTGTCCTGAAAGATGAAATATATGGTGCCTCTCTCATCTATGGTCTTTCTATCGAGACATTTATTCGCCCAATGTCCTGGTTTGCCAAAAATATAACAAGTAGACTTTCTGAGTGGCTGAGTCCTTTTTTTTTAAAACAAACCTATTTTGTTTATGTGGAAAGAAAGGTTTCTTTGGGTAAGAGGAAATTTTTCGAGAGGAGGACTGGAATTTAGGACGGTGTTGTGAATAGTTTTTGCTGGAGTTCTTAGAATGGAAATTGCATGCAGATGCAGATGCCTTATGAGGACGAGGTTTGAAACAGCCATAACTGGCAGTTTCACGAAACTGCTGACAGGCAGACTGAGAAAAAAAAAATTGTTTTTTTAGATTTTTATGTGTTTTCAGGGCGACACATTCTTTTTGGAGAGCTGTCAGTATATGTTGGTGTAGACCAGCAAGGGAGAGGTCTTCAATCTTTACCTGATGATCAGATAAATATGTATTGACAAGATTTGGAATCTTACCAGGAAGAGAGGCAAGATAATGGCAGAGATAAGCTACATTTTGATGATCAGTGATTTTGTACAACATAGATTGCATAGTGCAGAAATATTCTTGAAGGAGATTAATGTCACAAAGCTTCTGAGACATAAATAATTGGGCTGTATGGGATGCATCAGGAGGTAAAGCTCCTAGAAACTCATGAGCTAAGGCTTGAAAAAGAGCTTCTAAAGGATCATTATCCTCAAGAAGATGTGCTTTTTCTTCTTCAGATAATTTTTTCCACCATAGCTTTGCAATACCGGTGAATGACCATGTGAGTTGTGTAGCAATTTCTTTCCATGATGCTTTTGTTTCTGCTTTTCGTTGAAATTCCCAAGCATTAATCTTTTGGAACAGATTTAAAATCTGATCATTTTCCATGCAATCAAAATTTATAATCAATGTATTTCCAAAGCCTTTGGACAGGTCTTCGGAGTCAATCTGGATATCAACATTTTTTAACTCATTTGTCCATTTGGTGAATGGACTGCGGAGCTTATCATGGCTGATGTCTCTGCCATAAACCCTTCGTGCTTGATTTTGGAAGAAATGAGATTCAGCTCGATTTTGTTTGGGGTTAGAGGTTTCACCCATTTCTGAATCCATAGAAATAGTAGATGAGGCCATTTTGATATCATGATAGGAAAGAGAGGTTGTTCGTTGCTTTAACATTTCAAACTTTTCTCTTGCTAACGCAACACTGTGCTGGACTGTTTTCAGTCTCTGGGGACTCAACTGCTTGAGATATTTATGAGACTCAGAACTAGCAGAGTGATATCTAAATTTATAGCCTTCTTGATTTATCCAGCTATAATCTGGGGGAGAAGGAGGAGATGGGAGAGTTGTTTCTAGATTTTCAACAGACTTAGTAATGATATCCAGACTGGACTCAATTTCTAACAACTGAACTGTTTTTTCTTTTTGTTGTTGGACTAATTCATCAACAGTCTCGGAGATGTGGTTTATGGAACCATGCAATGTTTGGAGATGTGCTTTAAGGTTTAAAACATCTCTAGCCACATCATCTAAGTTTTGGACAATGCAAACAGATTGAAAGTTTGCATAATTCTGTAGCTTGATTTGTTCTGCAGGTTTGGGATCATTTGGACTTTGTAACTTGAGAAATTGGAGATCTAACTGGATTCCTTCTTTGAAAGAAGGACTGGAATTACCAGTGTCGAGACGTCGAGGTGAAAGGTAAGACAAAGCACCCTTTTCTCTAGGAAGAGATAAACTTTTGATTTCTCGAAATAACAATCAACAGTCAGGACAATTAGAATGTTGGCCTTTATGTTCAGAAGGAGTAGAAACTTCAGCAGAAGATGAACCATCTAAAGACTGAAAGGTTTTTGGATTTTTTGCAACCTGTTTATCTTTACAAAATCTACAAGTGGCGGAAGGCAACTGGCTATGGCTGACCATGTGCTGGCGGAGCTGATCATTATAGGGCTACATGTGCACAGAGGAACGTAAAGGACTATGTACTGAACGGGGTAAAAATTGAGAATGAGAAGCGGATCTAGATAGGGAAGACAAGGGGGTGAATGACTGTGCAAAACCAAACTTAAGAGCAGTGTTCCCATCGGGATTTTGTACAATACACAACTGTTTAGCAGAGCTATCATGGAGTTCTGGATATTTCTTAGATAAGGGTTGGTATGAACTGTTCCATTCTTCAAGCAAGGTAACTTGTGAAAAACCAAGCTAAAGGGGAGTGGTATTTCCTGGACCAACAACAACTCCTTCATGTAATGCTCTTTTCTGCAATTTGGGATTAATTGCAGGCATGGTCGTTGACACAAAACGAATACAGATAGAACAATGTAATTGAGCGATCTGGGATTGTGGGGCAACATCAAAGCCTAAAAACTGGATATAGGCTTGCAAAAACTCATTAATATATGGATCTGTAAGAGAAACTTGATATCAGGGAACAAGAGATGACCATGCAGGGCCATTGTTCAGAGGACTCTGAAAACCACCTAACAAAACATCTTCAAATTTGTTAAGACGTGAATCTAGAACACATGATAGACAAGAAGTATTTAATCCGGGATGGACAAGAGGGTTGATACCAAACTGTATTAAACCAATATGAATATATTTATATTCATGTTCTAATCCCCAAGCAATATCTTCAGATTTTATTAACGGGATTTGATATACAAACTGACCAACAGATATAGGAATATTCATAGAAGTGAAACAAATAACTGAGCGGCACGAAACTTAAACATAGGAAGATCATATATTTTATTGACATCAATCTCAGGCAAAGACCAATTTGGCTGAGGTTCATATTCTTGAGACACAACATGAGTATCATATAGAGTATCGGAATCAGTCTTGTTTAAGTATTTATTTAACCATGACCATCGCTTAGTATGTTGCTCTTTTCTAGAAGAAGCAGATTCAGGGAAGTAAAAACTGCTATTTGAAGAATCCATAATGGAAGAGATAAATTCAAAATATGAACCTAGAGAAATGTAGCACAGTGTTGAAGAAGAACGCTTGAATACCCTTGATGGCTGACAGCGCCGAGCGGGTGAATGTGTATACCAACGATGTGCTAGTTACCAGACTTTGAATATAAAACCCTTCCCAACTTAAAAGGGGATGAAGTGCAATAGAGAAACTGTAAATAATAGCAATAGATCTCAACACAGGCTCTGATACCAATAATAGATCTCAACACAAGCGGAACACAACACAAGACTGGAGTCAAGAAATTCAAAACTTGCTTTTATAAATAGCAGTAGCTTATATTACAAAACACACTTCAGCTCGTCTTCGGACAGCGAAGATCCAAGCGGAACACAACATAAGACTGGAGTCAAGAACTTCAAAACTTGCTTTTATAAATAGCAGTAGCTTATATTACAAAACACACTTCAGCTCGTCTTCGGACAGCGAAGATCGTCACTGAACAAACTGGTATACCTCTGCACTACGTACTGAGACCATTTATCTTTCAAACATGAGCAAGTTGAAGTCTACTCGAATGCTCCTGGGATTCTCAGCATATGCAGACTAGCATAGACACACTAGGGAACTCAAGAGTGTCGAAGCAAACTCTTTGCTCATTTCCCACACTCAAAACTCAATACAGACTCAGACTCTTGCGCTCAAATTTTGAATGATCAGAATGAACCCTCAAGCACTTATTTATACAAAAAGAGGAGTGCATCGCAAGAAATGAATCGATGACTCATTATTTAGAACAGTTAAACAGTAGAAGCTGTCGGTATCTAAATTTGTGACTCATGGACCACGGAGATTTTTTTTTTTGTTTAATTGATAAGGCATCTTTGATTTTCGAGTAACTCAAGAAGAGACATCCGCACCATGAGATGACATGTTTGTACAATGTGGAGATTCTTTTCAAAGAACCCACTAAAGAAAATAATGCAGAAGGCATCTCAAATCTATAGTACAAATTATATTGTACTAAAAGTTTTTACATAGTGGAGATTCGTAAAGGACCCACGAAAGATAATCATAAAGTAAGATACAAAAGTCTGTTAGGAAGATTTATACAAAGTGGAGATTCATGAAAGAACCCACAAAAGACAAAATTAAACTTGTTAACCATAGTCAGGCGGACTATGATCTGAATCAAATCCCTCGGACCCAAATCCATTATGGTCAAGTTCGTTGTCTTCTGAAGAATCTTATAGAAAGTATTGGCGGTGATAATCAGTACCACAATGACCTAGGTCGCACCTATTCAAGGGAACAATGCAACCCAGGTTGCTCTTTTCGCCAAGAAAAGTGCAACCCTTGGCTAGATAGGTAGTTTTTTTTATGAGAAATTGTTCCTGATGTGTTGGACATGCAGGATGTCGTAGGTAAACTGACGAGAGAGAGAGACATGAGTGATACTCGAGATGAGATCGAGGGTGAACAAGTTGTGAAGGACAGTTTGGAATGACATGGTTTGTTGAAGTTCATGAGGAACCCCTTGATGCGTAGCGCAAATCTGCTTCTGAACAAGCTGATAGAGTTTTGGGATCACGATGTCGAGGCATTCATGATACAGGGGGGTCATCTCGAGCTCACGCTAGAGGACATATACTTTATGATAGGGTCTGATATTGGGGGTCATCGAGGATATGCAACTGAAGCATCCAAGGGACATGTTGATGTAGGACATACTGGAGCATCACTGCTATGCTTCAACATGGGTGCACAAATACTATATCTTCTTATGTGACATGGAGAGCTTAGAGACCCGGGCTATTACAATGATAGTGGTATGAGTACTGGGGTCGAGTGGTACATAATATATCAAGCGGCTAGATAATGCTTGTTGAGAGGGTAGTTACATGGACTTACTTTGGGTGGGCATAGATGTACTTCACTGTGATTCGTCGACATCTAAATCAAGTGATCCATCTGGGGGATACTTTTGCTTCCCATCATTCCTATGTGTGTGATTCTTTGAGTGAGTACCTACACTGTAACCACACAGGGAAGTACGTGATAGCGGGCCTATGGATCCCACGATGAGGCACTGGTGTGAGATGATGATCACGGAGGGAGGGGGCCTAGTGGGCAGGTTCTTCACTAGAGATTTATTCTTATAGTAGTGGTAGCTACTAGTGATGATTGAGGATTACTCGTACATCGATATGGACTACAGGGGTGACCTTGAGTTACCTCGACCTCCTGGCTAGGCCTAGGGCCCAATGACATGTATGCATTTATTTTTTGGTGTACAGTCATGTTTTACTTTACTAGCATAGATGTTAGCTATATATTTTCATGACATCGATATTAATGACTGGTCATATGTGTGTGCAGATATTGGATCGGTACCTCCAGCAGGATGCGAGAGGCGCAGGGGATGAGTAGAGGGTGTAGACCCTCCGGCTCAGTGTCAGCAACGGCAACAGAGTGTCAAGGAGACATTATAGTCATTTTGGATAGGGATTGATCGACTGCTAGAGGGAGTCATTGATGCAAATGAGAGTACCTAGACGACGATCTGATCTTTTTCTGCTACTAGGCTCCTCTAGACTGGAGGTATACTATGCATTAGATCATCTTAGCGGAAGAGTATGTGAGAGTTGCATCTTGATGTGATGTACCCAATGGTGAGGATGATAAGAGAACAGATGAGAATATTGAGGAGGATAAGGAGTCAGACGACTTTGATGACTAGTGGGAAGCTTAGGGAGTTTCTCCCCAATGCCTGGAGCATGGGTATTTTGACCAATGTATTAATGTATGACTTTTGAGGAAGTTATTGGGGCTCCTCTATGTAGACATGACTATACTTTGTGGGATATTATGACACTATATATATATATATATATGTGGGTGCACTTTTATGGTTTTTTTTGTGTTTTATGAGCCTCCTATGCTACGATGATGAAAATGTTGCATTTATTTACATGTGGATGCAAAATGATATGATGATGCATGTGTATGGTTTATTTCCTATATGCGATGATTGACATGCCACTCTAAAACGTCATTAGCCATTTGGTCTACAATACTATTTTGACTCCTGGGAACATGCATGAATGAAATTGATTCAAAATGTCTAACTAATTTTCTAGCACACCAGAACTTTCTAAAGAGACAAGGATCACGTACCCGATAGCAATTATTCAATGGACGACTAGTAGCTGGGAGTTTAAAAATACATGAAGGTTATGAATTCCCAAATGGAGAGTAGAAGTTAAGAGACCAATCACAACATCGTACTCATCCTGGTTATTGGTGGCAGGCATAAAGTGCAAGGCAGAAGTGCTCACACCATAGATGGGGGAGGTGGTGTCACCACTTTGTTTGTTGTTTCCATCGTGGCTTGATTTGAGGTCTTCCCCCAAATTTCTTAGCCAGTGGGGTAGAGGGGGCATGGGGTACTGCATTGGACACACCAGGAGGCATGTGTTGGGAAATATCAATGTGTTGGACTAGTTGTAAAACGATTTGTGGGGTTGGGGGTGGGATAGGTGTGGGTAGATACCACATGGGAAGGCATAATGTCAATCCCAGAAGGCTAAGAGTATCCATCATTGGAATGCTCACAAAGTTCGACGGAGGAAGCAAGAACAGGATCGTATGGATAGGCGTAGCTCCCACCATGATGGGTACCGATGACGGTGCGATTGAGTTTGTGTGGGGGGGTTGGGTTGAGGTTGCAAGTGCAGTTGTGGTGGGACCGAAATTTTACCAAATGAAATGGTGCACAAGTCCGATATCTTAATGGTAAGAGGGGGCGGGGGAAAATCCTTGAAGTAACAATCAATATCGTGTCATAGAAGAGGCATGTCCCAACGACAGAAAGAAAGGGGATGGAGACATTATCAATAGCTATGTCAACGGTGGGGAGGACATTTTTCAAGAGTATTCGATCCCTTGGGATCATAGTAATTCAACTGGTCGATCTTGACGATCCTCCCTTCATGAGGGAACATCATAAGCCGAAAGACTGATGAAGCAATGGATTTCATGGCATACATGTAGCTACGTTCAAGGAGGAGGTTATAATCAAGTTCGGCATTGACAACCTTAATCTCAATGATGACCATTTTACCATCTAGCTCCATAGGAACATTCGAGAGAAGTCCCTGGGGTTGGGAAGCGTGACAATCATAGGCACTTAACGCGATAGTAGAAGGTTGCAAGGGAGGTGAACCAAGCTTCTTCCAAACAAAGGTTGACATAACGGAATTAGAGGCTCCTTCATCGATGATACATTGATGGATGACGAGGTTCCAGATTGACAATAGAATCTGGAATACGATAGACGAAGACATGTAAGGTTTTTACTAATCCAAGTCAAAAGTAATCAAACTTGAATCAGACGGGCCTATAGCACCTAAATCCGACAGTAATGCTTTGTGTTGTGTGGGGAAGTTCCTGAGAACCTCCAAGGTTGACATGGAGGTGGGTGATTGGGACAAATTGTCCACAATGCTATAGTTAAGAGCATCTAAAGCATTGGGATTATTCGCAACACGATGCAAAGGAAATTTTGTGACTTTGGGAGACCCATCGGTCGATGGTGGAGTTAGGAAAAAATATTGTCCATAGGGGTGGATGCGACAACCTTATTTGTGGGGACGGTTTCAATAACCGAACTGTATTGGTTGTGTCTGGTATGAAGTTTGATGTCAGATGAACATATCAAAAGGTGTTGAACACCTTAATCAGGGGGCTGAGTTGATGAAGCAGGTGTGGTGGTGTACGAGACCATGGGTTGTGCGGTAATGACCCCTTAAGTAGGAAAAGGATTCTGCAACACCATAGGTTGTTGACCTAGTTGAGGTAGGGGGTTGGGCTGCTCCTTAGGGGCAGCAGCCCCTTAGCGTTGGTTAGCCTCATCCCAAATTTTTTTAGCTCTTATATCCAAATGGGAGCAGTGATGTGTATAATGGCCATAAACACCACAGAAAGAACATGGGTGATTGGTTTGAAGTTGTAGGTTCTTTCCTTGCTTGGGTGGTTTATTGGGGTTATGAGATGCAGGATTAGCTCTGTTATTGTCAGGGGGTTATGTAGGTTGGAAACCCACATCTTGACTTTGATTGTTTCCTTGGTTCCGCCCTCTCCAATGCTTACTCTTCCCTTGTTGATTATTGGTGGCGGGTTGATTGGGCAGGTTCTGCTGCGCATAAAATTTCCCTTACGGAGTAGGTGGGACAGGGGAAGAACCTAGCATTGGAGTTTCCACATGTTGGCTAGGATAAGGATATTAAACAATAGGATCCTGATGGGTTTAATATACTTGTGGGGTACTGCCACATGCATATCCATAACAAGAAGGTCCATGAATGTGTGGGGTAGGAGGCACATAAGAGGGTGTCGCTCCTGACTTTGATGAGGCACGGGATAGACCAGTCCATATCCCTGTGTGGGAAAGGAACCCATTGAAGGTTGTGCAACACGAGGGGTGTTGTTATATGTGAGGTTGGTTATCATTGAGATAAAGGGAGGATACAGCCTAGGTTGTGATGTGATAGTGCCAATAACACCATTGGCGGCATGGGATTCCCCGGGGCATATTTCTGAGAGGATTTTCTACGGGGGGCATCAGGAATAATGGCATATAGGTAGCTAAACTGTTCATAGATCAAGTTGAACTGTTGGACATTGAGGATCGCTTATTCCTCATATTGTGGGCGCTCAGTGGCTACGTCACTGGTGATGGAAGTAGGGATTTCAGGAACCAATCTAAGAATATCTGATCATCGAGCTTGATTTTACACAAGCTTCGACGTCGACACCACTCATGGATGTGGTCCGTGATGTGGGTAGCGGTATTCTAGCGGAAATATAGGAGAATCTCAAATCATTTGTCGTATTGGATGGGTAACTGAAAGAACTGTAGGAAAGTAGAAGCCAATGATACAAAGTTGGAGTGTTCCCCGTAAGGTAGTTCAATGTACCACTTGGTGGCAACATGGGTAAGGGTGTGCTAAAACAACCCCAATCTAATGGAATCATCCACTATGTTGTTAGAGGAATTCCATAAGTGGAAGGACATAATATGGTTCTGGGGGTCTTACCTAGCCTTCCCTTAAAACTTAGGGATGTCTGAGAGGAGTTGTTAGGTATTGGGGGCCATGTAGGATCATTCCTAATAGGATCGTTGGTTAGTCTAGCCAAATCTGGGAGGTTTAGACTGGCCATAAATGGCAGGTTGGTAATAGGGTATGACATGGTAGGGCCAACAATGGTGTTGGCCATAGAGGCAATCCTAGGGCCACCTCCACTAGGTGGTGGAGTGACAGTAGGGCCAATGACAGTGGTAATCATGATGGGGACCGTAGAATCGACGAAAAGGGTCGGTGTGACGATGACGGAGGGACCACTACCCCCAGGAATAGATCCAGTGACTGTATTGACTGTGGTCATGGGGGTGGGCCCACTACTAGTGGGCATAAACCCAATAACCATGTGAGTTGCAGTGGTGGAAGTAGGTCCGATGCTACTAGGAATAGTGGTTCCCATGGGACCAACAACTGGAGTGGTTGTTGTAGTGACTATAGGGCCATTTCCACGTCCACCACCAATGATCCCTCCAAAAAATGTGTCAGGATTCGTGCTAACCATAGGGATATGTGTAGGTGAGTGTGTAAGTGACTTTGACTGGGAAGAGAAAGAAGTGAACTCAGGTGCCTCAAGAAAAGGTTCGGAAGACAGGGAAATGCACCAAACTGGGGTCCAATAAATTTGACTAAGACGACTGCCCCTGAAGTATACGAGAGTACCTCGAAGAAGCTATGGTGACTGAAACATGCTATGGGTATAAGCTCAATGATCGAGAAAAAGGGATAAAAAATCCCAATGAAACTGAGTGTGCAAGAGGAGAGCACAACAAAGAGGCACTCAAACCAACAAATAGGCTCAAAAAACCAATTGCAATCGTGTGTCACAATAGGTGAGCTATAAAAAATGGCCACAAATCCAACAAGCCGCAATACGTATCAAAAGAAAGATGACCCACTAACCTATGAGGTATTGGAGCAAGAAGACACCTAACTAAAAGATGGAATCCGTCACAAATAATATCCCCTACAAGGTGATGAAATCCACAGTCAAACAATATGAAATGGAAGAACAATATGGCCAAGAGATATCTCCCTACTGAAGGGGATCCTGGTTAAAAGATCCCTATAATAATGGAAACTAGGCTACCTCATTTAAGGAACGTTCGGAAAGGTTACTCATAGATTATGTCTATAGAAAATGAGTAGGTGTCCTTCAGTACATAGTGGAGAGTGGAATTCCAACCAAACCTCTGGAACCAGTCTTGCCACTTTCCCTCCTAAAGGAGAGGCCCCCTGACAAATCGGTCTCAACCGTGCCAATAAATACAAGAGGATTTTGGCTCCCTAATTGGACAATTGCTATGTCTTAGATGTAAATGACAAAGGGGAATTATTTTGATTCATATCCCCACTTTCCTAACCTAACTACCAGATTCTTCTTGTTCCTCAAGTGCGGTTAATGTTGGTATAGTTAGGTTAATTTTAAGGCTCTGCTTGGGTTCAGGAACCAAGCATTTGACTTCAATGTGTGATTTGTGGGCACAAGTGGCATGTATATACCAGAGATATAATAGATAAAATAAATGTTGAAAGGAAATAATAAACTATGCTATGTAAAATCTAGTCTTTCATTCATCATTTCAACTAAATGCAAGCACTTCTGTTCACAACTAACTACAAGCAATGATTTATTACCATACAACTTATTGAAATAGAAAATTATGCATTCCTAATAGATCTAAATGGAACCAAGAGGTGTAGAAAATACTCAAAATAGGTTTTTCTTCACTACAGGACTCAACAAAGGCATACTAGCAAACATCTACAACAAGCAAATAGGTGCAAACATAACACTAAAAGTGCTGCAAACAAACAAGTATGGAAAAATTAGGACAGGTTGCATGGTGCAGAGGAGGGACGGAGGGTCCAGGGGGTTGGAAATAGATCGAAAAGTAAAAAAATAGGTGTAGATTGCTCTTATCGAGGAGGCATAGGCGATCTAGTGCACATAGATATCAAAAACAGTCACGAAGGAAGTAGGAAACCCAAAAAAATAGACAGATTGCACCTATCAGGGAGTTTTAAGCAACAATTCGCACTTATCAAAGACACAGGAGTGACCTGGGTCGCAAAGAAAGGAAAAACAAGGGCAATCTAGGTGCTAAACAACGAGATCAGGGTCAAGTCACATTTATTGGGAAAAAAGGTGCGAAAGGTTGCTCTTATTAGCTGGAAAGGAGCGACCTGGGTCACATTTATGGGCCAAACAACCGCGACCTAGCCAGAACTGAATATTTTTTGAAAAATAGAGGTCTTGCAGGGGCCATAACAGATGGTACAGGCTATTTTTTTGTCCAGATCTTACTGATGATGACATATCGGTTGAAAATAAGGAAAAACCAGCAAAATAAAATGAAAAACAAATGGGTGAGGATGGTCAAATGAAACCATGAATTTGTATGGATCGAACCCAGTGGGAGTTTCCAAATCTGTTGCTAGATTTTTCCTGCTAGCATGTTCCCAAAGGAGCCTACCAAGGATTAGGGAATCCTTAGTAGTAGTTCAAAAATGAATATGCAAATAAAATAAACAAAAATAAAATAAATCTATGCTAAGCATGTCTCGTGCCAATATTGATTTAACAATGGAACATATAAAATAAAATGGTTTTGTATTATAAGAGCGCAATCTAGGACCATAAGAATACTTGGAAATGGGAGCTTTGGCACCCTTCGTGATGAGTAGATGGAGACTGTGGAGATTCTAGGATACCAAGGACACACCACTTCAGAAAGACACAAAGGACCCCATTTCTAGGTATTTTATGGTCCTAGATTGTGCTCTTATAATACAAACCATTTTATTTTATATGTTCCATTGTTAAATCAATATTGACTCAATAGATGCTTAGTGTATATTTATTTCATTTTTGTTTATTTTATTTTCATATTCATTTTTGAACTGCTACTAAGGATTCCCTAATCCTTAGTAGGTTCATTTTGGCACATGCTATCAGGAAAAATCTAGCAACATAAACTCCTCGACCTAGGGATCATGGGTAGTGTGCCCATGTCGAACATGCCCAAACACACATGCAGGAGCTTACAGAAATCAATATTGATTCTCAATTTCAAAATCAAAATCGGTTGCTCAATTTTGAACTCAAAATACTAACACTAGATTGGAAACCATGCAAGGGATGAAACCCTTATTCCATCCTCAGTTGCATGTGTGCCCCATTAAGTGATATATGTCAAGTATGAATTATATGTATGTTGTTATTGGCATTAGTGCTTCTTAACCACTCCCTAGATTTGGCTCACTTACTTGGTGCATCATCAAAGTTAAGGCTTTTCATTGGAACTATTGTTGATGTTCACTGGAACCAAAATGTATTGTCATGCTTAACACAAAGTTTACATGGCATTAGCTCTGCTAAAACGCTTTTTTTGGAAACTCTTGCTTAAGAAAACCTTGAGCATTGCACCTCTTCATACACTTTGGATAAAAATTAAATCAATCCCCCCACCTTGGTAAATAGTAATTCTCATTGTGTGTCCTCCTCATGTACGGTGTGATTATTCTTACACATGTGAAAAAATTGCTTGAAGTTGTTATAAGATAAACAATTTGGATAGTGTGAGGTCCAAATCAAATGCATTGTCACCATAGTTTTTGAAAATGATGTAAGGCCCATAAGGAAGAGCTATAATCTTACAAAGAGGGTCTATGGGGCCAACTTGCTATTATCTTGATTCAAATACAACTTTGTAAAATATTTGGCATCAAGAAACTCATTTAACTAATAAAAAACTAACAAGATTATTTCAAACTCTCTCTTTATTTTATTACTTGAAATGAAACTTAACAATAATAATAAAATCATATTGAAACCATTTCCCTCATTAATGGACAAGATCAATGAGCATGGAACAAAAGAAGAGTCAACATCTACTATTCAAGATGAATACCATTGCAAATATCCCTTCACCCAAGATTTATATGATTTCAATGAAGTGATAGAATTATTCCATTCACTATAATTATTCCATTAATAGAATTCACATATGTACATTAAATTCATGGAATCAATAACATAATTAATGAAAACATGGACAATTAATATCGAGATAATTACAAACACTTCTTTACTAAAAACAATTCCACCAAACTGATTGTTAAGGAGAGATCCATTGAATAAGATCTGTTACAATTCCATATCAAATTGATCCTGAACTTTGTCTAATTCAACATCTATGTCATGAAGATCATAATTTGTATCCAACCCTTCATAATCATTGTAAGGATTGTCCAAAAAAGCATCTATGACATCTAGCACTAAGTCATTATCAATATAGTCGTCATAATCGAGATATGAGGCAATGATTGTATGGCCAACTTGGTTCCCCTCTTTGTCTAAGTATATTTCTTCCTCCATCTCTCCAGCTACATCTTCGTTTTCTTGATCATGAACATATTCTCCAGGAAGAGTATACTTTACGAGCTTTCCTCTTGAATCAAATCTAACAACAAATGACCAACCTTCTCTACCTGGTACCTCTGAAATAAAATACCTACTCACATTGACTTGTAAGTACACATGGATATATATCTGGTTCATACCGGTTAGTATTAATCGTGGTAAATACATTGTCATGATCAATAACAATCCTTTCATCCTTTCAACAACAATGGGATATGAAATGTAAAAACGAAAGTGAGATATTGCTTACATTTCTATCTTTTGCACCATATGCTAGATCAATTTCCTAATCGATCAGATTTGTATCCCGATCCAAAAAATATTTTTTGATAAACTCTACCACCCTATTCCATGATAAGGTATGGTAAATTTGTTTGCATTGTTCTATCCATCTCTTCATCCAATCAATATTATTTACAATGTATAAATTAATTGCATCACACTCCATACTACCTAAATGAAGGACAAGACAGATTTAGTTAACCAACCAAGCTACTAATCAATCTACCACAAGCATGTATGGAGATATCAAATACAATAAAATATTTTACCTTTTACTTTTCTCTGTCTACCTTTCCCCAATAACACCACCCCTATAAATTTGTTTGTGGAATTAACATCCCAAAGGAGTGGCACATCCATATCACCCCATACGTGGGGTAAGTACTCACTAAAATATATAGTGGATTGATATAGCATGTAGCCTTCAACCATTGAGCCCTATGGACATGATCCTTGTCTAACAAAATACTTCAATGCTTTCAAGTGTCTCTCCACCAACCACATTGACCTTGTGTGTACGGGTACATATATTTCAATCTCTTCCACTAGGTGTATGAGGTAGTGTTCTTGTGCATTGAAAAAGGTTGGAAGTAGATGCTTTTTCATTTCACACATTATTTGGGGTATTTATCTCTTCTAATACTAGATATCTTCTTTATGTATTTCTTTAGATGACAACCACCTACAAGTGCAAAGAAATTTGATGTGTCAATATCAAAATATATAAGGCAAGCAAAGCAAGTATTGATGGTGTATACAATCAATAATTCAACTATAACTTTTTATATACCTCATGTACTTGTCAAGATCATAAATAATCTTCTTTATGTTGTTATCAAAGTTATTAGGAAGAGCTAGAGGTAGAACATACAGCAACAACGATGCAACATCTATTATGTATATATCATAACATAGGTTTGGAGAATATAAAAAAACTTGTATTACTAACAAATAATGTAAATATTATAAGATAATAAAGATTGCAAAACATCAAACCTTGATAAAGGTATGCCAATCAAGAGTTTTATCCCCATCAAAAATTGAAATCGCCTTTCTTTGTTAATATATTATTTATGTTCAAAGCAAAACCACTGGGAAATTTGATCTTTTTTGCAACTTCTTTTATAACAATGCTCTCTTGCTCTATTAATAACCATGGAAGATTGGTGGAATTTTAATTACCATAGGAATGAGTCAAATGTTGCAATGTGTTGGATTCCTCAATGTCCCTAATAAATTTAGAATTTTTTCCTTGTCATTCCTCCCATCTATAAATTTCCACAAGCACTATGTGGCATTGTTTCCAATATGCATTGTGTTAAACAAATGAGCTAATTGTAGGTGCTCATAGTATGGCAACCAACTAAATTGGGTAGAGTATCATTTCAAACCTTTTGGAAGCTAACCATGATGGCTTTTGAGAAGTATCAATAGAAGATTATTTTTTATTAATCAAGGTAAGTATGAAAATCTAAAAATAAATGCAAGTGACAAAGAACCAAGTTATTAAAACCATTTGCTTACCATGGATCTTTGCAAATGCCTTTTTCCATAGTTGAGGCATCATTCTTTGTGTTTTTTTTCCCGCACTCTTCTTTTCCATTAAATTCATTTTTTTCAGTAATTTGATACCTATGGTCCTTGTGGAGAAAATTCCTAAACTCATTGTACACCTCCTTTCCTAAACTTCTTGAACGTCTAGATATTGTTCTTGGACCACATATTGGACATGCATATTTTCCCTTTGTTTGAATCCCTACAAGTTATGGAATAGTGCTAATATATAGAATTACAAAAATTATAAGAAGAGGTTGAATAATAAATTAAACATAGAGACACATAATAAAATTACATACCATAAAAATGTGTAAGCCCGGGTGCAACCTCAATTGTCGATGTAAGTATTCCATGGAACTGAAATTGTTTTTGGCCTATAGGTTTGGAGATGTCTTACATATTAATGCCGACCCATAATTTTAAAATTTAATCTATAAGAGGCTCAAGATATACATCCATATGTTTAACTTGGTGCTTACCTAGTAGGTATTTGTAATGCCCCCATCCAAATAAATTATCATGGAGGAAAAATTCCACTGACCTACTAGCTCCCTAGGTTGGAGTGGAAGCATTACAACTTGGAATAAGGGAGATACAAGACCCAAATTGACCTTCGAATTACCAATTCACATTAAATGGGCCAAATAAACTATAATAAAAAGAAAAATAATGTGGCATTGGATCATGAGGGCGCATAATAGGGTGTGGGACCCACATGTGGAAAGATTCCCCACTACACTTGGCATCATTCTCACACAAATTCGAGTTCAAGGTGGAGGGTAATGCACTTGGGGAAGATGAAAAAGAAATATTCATGGAAAGAATCAAGGAGGCTCGAATTATAGTGGAAGAGTAACTCCCAATCAAGAGGAAGAGGCATCATAGAGAAATTGTGACACTTGTAACAAGATTCCATGGCATCTATGACAACAATAATGAAGGAATCTATGACAAATATGAAAAATTCAGACCTAATTTCCAACCTATGACAAATATGACATATCAAGGCTAAAAATAGCCATCAAGAGGGCGCATAGAGGGAGTTATGGTCAACCAAGATTCCCAATTCGAATTGGGGAAAGAGGAGTGCAAGAAAGAAGTGGATAAGTGTCTCATGAAGGAAACTATCACTAACTCGAGTTGGGTGAGTGTCTTGGAGGAATCAAGCTCATTATTCCACATGAGGTTAATAAAATAGGAGGATGAGGAAGGAGAGTATATTTTGGATCATTTTTGTTTTTCACTCTTGGAGAGCTTAGCTTGTCCATGCACAATGGGTGTTTACCTTCCCTACTATTGAACCAATTTCAAAGGTGAAAGATACTTGTCCAAGTTGGTTGGAGGAGAGGCCATTCAGACATATTATCAGAGCTTAAATCAATTTTTTGTTGCAGTTTTGATCCCCTCTTCAGTTCGATCTCATCTCATATGTTTTCTTCTACTATCTCTTCTTTCAATCTCTTCTAAATGTCTGTGTTCTAGTGTTAATGGCGCACTCATGGCTGCATAGAATTTGATGAGAGTGTATTTGTGAATCCATGGATGTAATATCAGATGTATGGAACTTTATTGAACTGCATGTATGATCCATAGCTCTAAATCTCAAGTGTATCATGTAAAAATACCAATGCAAACCTCTCATTCAATCTATTTTCCTCTATATTTACTTGTGGTATTTTGGAGTAATTAGGCATATGTTTTGTATCGGAATTTCTCTGAGTTCTTGAATCTTATTGAGAAGCCTATTATGTACTGTAGATAACCAAGTCACTTTATGCAAGCCCCTTTGGAATTTTATTGAAGTTTATGAAACAATTTCCATGTCCCTTGTTGACAATTTCCAAACAATATCTATGTGTCACAACTTTCTATTTTATGGGTGTAATAGAATATTATAGACATGATAAATGTTGCATTTTGGTTTCCCTTGAGGTCATTTACCCAAGACAAGTCTATGTGCATAAATTAGGGAAGGTCGTACAGTGTTAGGGAAGCCAAAAAGTCAAAGACTAGTGGCGGGTTTCCACATTGAATTCACTAGTATTTTTCCCTTTCATTCCTCCTTGATTAATGCAAGTAATAAATGATTGTATCAAGTTTATGATCAGTGTCCAGTAGATGCATTAGGATGTCCTAATACCCATCAAGCCCTTACATATAGAATTCAAAAGAATTGGGAGCATTGGGACAGCTTGGGTTTCGCTAGTTCAAGGTTCGAAATTGGCCAAAATTGAACAAATTTACATGGTAGGGATGTTACATTATTTGAAAAGTAACATACATAATTAATAAGTTCTTGTACGCGTAATAATGAAAAAAAAGGATTGCTTATATGGTTTTAACATCCTTAAAAATAAGTAACTGGAACAATTAATGCCAACATGACGTGCTCCCTTTTTATTCTCAACCACAAAGGAAGGTTATTGTTTATAACAAAAACTAGAAAAAACTGAGTAATTGCTTCTGAGTTCTCCAAATGGATTGACACCATCAGCTGCCATTGAAAGTCTAACATTATGTGGTTCTTCTTTAAAAATTGGTCATATTTTCTCGATGTATCTAAATGTAGAACCATCTCCAAGCATTCGCATGACACCATCTTCACTTCTCTGTCATGCATGATAACCCATAAATTATGCAATGTTTTGCACCTGATAATTGTTGAAAACTTGGAATTATCGAGATATGATGAAGAACTTCGCAGAGCACCATATTTTTTACCTGATTAGTACGCTATCTACTAATTCCACATTTTGGGCACTCATTTTTTTATGCATGTTTTCCATAATATATAATATGATCATTAGGACATGCATGAATTGTGTTATACTCTATTCGTAAATCTTTCAAAACGACACACATTTCTCTATATGTGCAAGGTAAAGTATTTGATGGTGGTAGAAGAGTATCACCTAACAATCTACAAAAAAAAAAAATTGAAATTTTAAAATCAAGGAACTAATACTACAATCATAAATAAATAACAAACAATTGAAATTACATATAGATAAAACTTGCATACCTTTAAGAACTGTGTCATTCTTATGTTTGAAATACCATTCATTACCTTCAATTTGACTAGTAACAAAAGAGAAAAGATAAGACTTGTATTTGAGTCTTTGTATAAGGCCTTTTGCACCTTATCAATAAGAGGTACATCATGAATATTTTGTAGATCTTGTCCATAGGTACATTCTCATCTATGGCAACAAATGTGTCATGGATTCAACCTATTTATCCCTTCATTCTCAATAATATTGTGGACATTTTCTTCGCTTGTACCAACCTTAATGTCATCACCCTCACCATCTTTAGTATGAATTGTAGCGTGTGGATTTCCAAGCATTTGTAGTCTTGTCTATGTAATAATTATGGGAAAATATATCCAATTAATACCGAAATAGACATAAATATTAATATTGAAAAATGACAAAAACATGTTTTTGATATCTTACCAAATGATGATATTATTTTCCACCTTCCAAGTGTCCATGATCTAAGCAATGTTTCCTGTATATTGGTTTAACAACTCTTCTTCCGTTTGCATTGTGTACAAGGGCAATGACATTTTCCATTACCGATTATATATTGATAAAGATGGTTTGATTATGATGATATGTTTTAACCATGGTTGCTTCTGACACCAAATTATAGAATCGATAACCACCTACATAGCAACATCTCATTCAAATCTAGTAGAAAACTGGCGATCAGGGTAGTCTAACATTGTTCTCTATCTCAATAAAATACATTATTAAACCACTAGTACAATAAGAATAAAGACAGATAAATCATTAATATAAAAATATATATATATATATAAATAATAATAATAATAATAATTCAAGGGATAATCTCATTAATCCACAATTTTTTTTACCTGTAATAAGTGTTATCTTCCCTCGAAATTTCTTCAAAAAAGTATTCTTTTTTTTTTCATCTGAACTAGTTTTTAATCTCTCTTAATTGAAAAAAAATACTAAATACAATCAACTGTCACTTAAAGCGGCATCCACATGCATATTCAATTTTTTAAATGACGTCACTAGTTGTGCATCACTTCAGTGACGCCCTATAGTGTATCTTAAGCGATGTCATTAAATGTCCACTTAAGAGACGCTCAAGGGCATTTCCTTAAGTGACTTAAGACTAGGGACCTCACTTAAGCAACTTACATGTAATTGCCATTTAATGGAAAAAAATCACCTAGTTGACTTTTTGACATTGAGAACTAGTATTTAACTCCAAACGTTGGTCCAAACAACAAATTTGGACCCCAAATATAGTAGGGATAGGAAGGAGGGATTATGAGATTTATCAATTGTTTGGATTACTGTAATATGTAATTGTATATGGCTACATTGCCTAGATTTTTCACTTGTGAATTTCAAGATAATAAGCTGACCATCATGTATATTTTGATATCAAACTTTAAATATGATTTTTTTTTTTCTCTTGGGAAAAAAAATGCTTGGTACCATGCAACTTATTGTTGATATCATAGTTTGACAAGAAAATCTAGGAATGATATGATTACATGAGAGAGAGAGAGAGAGAGAGTTATTTAGTTCAGATTATATTTATTTCAATTATGTATTTTTGTTATGAATAACATATCATATTGGACTAACATATATTAATGTGAACTTTATGAGCAGATGAATGTGAGGAATGTTAAAATCTCTCAAATGTTGGACTATAAAATGCAATTGATAAATTACTCATCTATTATTCAATATCAATTATAATATAATCTATATAAGAATGGATTTGTTTAACATTCATATAAAAACCATATTATTAAAAACATCCTATTATTAATAAAAATTTAAATATTTAGGAGAGATGTATGAGTTTGTAGTATGTTAATGTATAGGTATTGTTTGAGTGATATAGGTAAAGGACTATAAAATGGGTGGGTTTTGGATTTATCGATACTTTGTAGTGGTGGTTGTGACAATCATCCAAGTTCAAATCTTGTCAACCATCTACTCTTTTGTGTAGGATTTATCAAATGTGGCCAATGATAATGTTGAATATTTGTTATATAGTTGTTAAGCATATTAATGTAATAGTGTTAGCAAAGTATTAGAAAAAAATGTCTTCGCTTAAATGTGCGAGGATAAATCAAACTTATTTCCAATTTATCATTGATAAAATAATAAATAATTATTATACTAAAATATATATTATATTATATGTTCCCCAGATGTGGGTGATGACAGGGTCGATACGACAGATGGTGGCACGATTCGGGCACGTTTTCGGGGTACGTGGAGATCGCATAGATTAATCTAGACTTCAACGGTTGGAAGCGGAAACGGGTATGGCGGTGGTTGATCATCCTATTTGTACAACTGTTGTTACAGGAGTTGGGCTTGCTTCTAGATTGTTATGTGGGGAGTTACGGAAATTTGGGGTGATGGATTACCATGGAATACGAGCACTAGCTGAAAAATATGGAAATCCTATAATTTGATAATGGAAATTTATGGCACTTGTCATTTAAATATGAATTCGGGGCTGCTCAATTGGGACAGTGAATTCACAATTGCATTGTAGGGTCCTTGGGTGAGTTATCGATCTGTCGAGGCTTCTATGAGAAGTGATATGGGCATCTGAATGGAGACAAGAGGGAGAGAGGTAAGACGAGGTGGCCTAGCTGTGGGTCACTAGAGAAAAATCCAAGGCGGTAGAGGCTGTGAATTTTTATAAGACTTGCATCTCAGTGGAGTTTCAAGAGGAGATTGACTTGGTCAAGCAAAATTTGTGGGAAAAAATTGGAAATTATGAATCCCATGAAGACTTTGTGGGAGTTGGGAAGAGTGGGTGCAAGACCAAGGCACCACTAGAGGTCATCTGGATATGCATGAGAGTACAATTGCATTGTTATGGGTGATGAAGGGGCTATTGGCACAGATCTTGATGGACAGACGAGAGAAAGATAAGGGTGATGAGGAACCAATGCAGGCTTGGAAAGAACACAACCAAGATTATCGATTGATGCATAGAAAAATCGATGTGATCGCTAGTAAGATGGGGCTCTATTTTTCTCCACATCTACTTGTGGGAGGGACATGCGCTTCTGCAACTTGGCCTCTAGGGAAGATCAATCAGCCAAGCAACATTCAAGTGTAGCAGAACTTAGGCATAGGAGTTACAGTTGAAGGTCACCAGGTCCAATGATATTCTGGAGTTAATTCCCTTTTCTTTTTTGTAATGCTTATATTGCATCTAATGGTCATATGTCAGTGTCAAACTGTAAGAGTCATCAATATTTTGAGTTAATGGCACCTTATAGGTAATTTGGTGTCGATAGAGTGATAGTAAGAGCTTGGTCTATGTGCAATTTTCCCCACTTCGTTGGATGGTTTTGGGCGAAAGATGATAAAAAGTATTGACTTTACGCAGTCATTCCAATTAATTTCTTTGGCTCTAGTTCTGTGGCGAGTTATAACTATATAATCTCTTTATGTTAATATAATTTAGTCTTAATTACAAATTATATATATTTTCACGTTCACTTTTTAAAAGTATTTTTTAAGTTATTATAATTGCAATTTTTCATTTTATATATATATATATAAGTCTCTTAAATATCCAATAACATCATGATCATTGATCAATCTTTTAAATTTAGAAGGTTGATCAATGATCATGAATGTTATTGGATATTTAACTAATTTTTATTATAAATATATATATGAATGAAAATTTTCAATTATAATAACTTAAAAAAATTAACTTTTTAAAAGTGAGCGTGAAGCTGAGAATAGTTAGAATAGAGATGCTTAT
The DNA here is from genome assembly GCA_027924585.1 of Larix kaempferi. Taxonomy (NCBI): domain Eukaryota; kingdom Viridiplantae; phylum Streptophyta; class Pinopsida; order Pinales; family Pinaceae; genus Larix; species Larix kaempferi. The sequence continues at coordinate 3,237,932 of BSBM01000334.1, forward strand.
AGCAAATATAAAGGTCTTTGAGAACTATTATGAAATGGGAATGGGATATGTAATTAATTATAGGCAACTAACTATACATCTTTATGATAACAAGGAAAGAAAGTACAAATATTGAGTTGTATGGTAGGTTAGGAGGGTCATATTTCAATATATATATCTCGTTATAGTACCTTCATAATAGTTAATGACACATAGTCATGATATATATATCATTTTAATAATGAAATAGAATTATCATAATACACCACCACTTTGATTAGGTACACAAGAATTTCAATATGATATTTCTTGGAAATCATTGTTCAATCTTCCCCTTGTTATTTTTAAGAAAGAATAGTATCAAACATCATTATCATGATAAGGGTATAGTTATTAGTGATGTCATGTTATAAAGATAATTAGCATTTCTTAAGGTGCATGCCTAAGGTGGTAACATGGGTGTTTAAAATAAATTTTAAATCATCATTCTACATAGGAGATTAAATATTGTATAGGTACAAAGTGACTAAATTTGATTAATATGGATACCCAAATGAATTAACACGTGTTCTCTATATAGAGAATATGAGAAAATTCTTCACCTTTTTTCTAGAGAGTGGTTGTCATTCAATCTAGAGTACGTTAGAAAGTATTTTAAATAATTCATTAGGAATCGTCCCACCCAAGAATAGTGGTGTTTTTGTTTCATGCCACCATATTTAATGTCAATGAACCTTTCCTTGACATACGGCCATGTTAATATTTTTCAGCCATGTGGTTAATGATTGATGTTAATTAGTTTATTATTAAAGCTCAAGAGGCATATGACACTTTATTCTTTCTTTTTGCTTGGGAGAATAATGTTGTTTATATTGAGTAAAAATAAAGTAAGTACAAAAGGGTACGTCTGAAGGATAATAAAAAACCTTTTAAGTTAAGATTTGGTTGAAGTGACACATTAAGAGAAGTATGCTTTTTGTAACTTTTAATTATATAAAAGTTTCTTTTAAAAGTCATTAAATAAAGGTTATTTAAGATAATCTTCGTGACTCTACAAACTCTAATAACTTTTATGTAATGTTCGGATAATGGCTTTTTAATGGGTAAATTTGGAAGAATTGGTAGGATTTGTTAAAGAAGTTTGTTCTTTTGCATTTTGATCAATGTACAACTCAAATATTTTCAATGATAACTCTACAAGATTGTTTTTATAAGATTAATTTGCATACTTCATGTTTATTAGAGAGATAGTTTGTGGAGGTAGAGTAAGTTTATTTTGGTTTACAAAACCAAAACTTGTATTAGTGTTTTAATCACTTTTCTCTTTTCAATCTATGTTGAATCAATGTTGAAATCTGTTAAATGCATGTGATGAATGGGAGAATCATAATGTGATCTTATATGTTCTCTTATGGGACGATGATTTACTTGGTTCATAGTATTTTAAAGATCGAATTGTGACTTTCTCATTTGGGATTAATAGATGCATTGTGTACACATCTTGATAAGCCTAAGAGTACTTTTCACTTTTTTGGAGTTGCAGGGGTTTTCGTTCACTACAGAAAGTATATTGGTATACTTGACAATGTATATTCTTCAATAAGAATCACACATTAGTTTTAGTTAGGCCAACACACACAATAAAACCATAGGAGCTTGGTGAGTAACCCTTTTCATTTTGAATTGAAAAGTATTCAAACATTTGATGACATGTCATCCCTTTATGATGGTCTCATTGGTTTGCCTTCCATTTAAATGAGAAAATTAAGAATTTACTAAGTTAACAATTTACAAATTAATATAGTTTATTGCCTACGACATGGTTCTATATTCTCTTGGTTTTGTTTTATCTTGTGATGAGTGGAGTGGTCGCTTGTTACATACTTATAGTTTTTATAGCCAACATTGAACATTCATTGTTAACAGACCTTTACTTATATAAGGCAACTAGACTATAGATTCCATTTATAGCTTAAAACATTAACATTGTTCATTGTCTAACTCAAGTATTTTTTTTAGTCCATAACCATATAGAAAAGGAGTGAATTAACAAGTGGATAAACTCAACATTTTCAGTGAGGCTATTTTTTCTAGCCTTTTAAAGATCCATTCTAAACAATTCATTTTTTTTCAGATTTTGATGAGCTATTTCATTTTAAAATGGGTCAAAGCTTTCATATCAAAGTTTCCATTTGAGAAAGAATTTTCACTAGAAATCTAGTGGGTTTGACCACTTATGGACTTACTCCTAAAGACGGTAGTAACTCAACAAAGTATGTGAATGTAAATAAAACATACCATCGTCAAATGCACAAATTTATAGTGGAAAATCCAAGAATTTAGAGGACAATTCACTCTGAAACATGATCCCCCTCAATACATTGCATGATCAAGACCCAATTGTCTAACATACTCATCTAGACAAGTGTTTTGTTGCAAATAGGGTAATCTAATCTTGTAGGAGAGGACTCTCCTTATGACCTCAACTTTCATAAGAATTCTCCATTTAGACAAGCACATAGTTATGCCATGATCCAAATTTCATGCACAATGGAACGATGTCCCTAGGGTTTTTTTCTAATTCTGAATAAACTTAAATCCTCAAAAATCCTATCAAAATCTTGAATCAATTAGGACTTTGAATTCCTATATCAATAAATTCTACCAACATGAGAGAAGTTTGGTACAAGACTAGACAAATCCATCCTCAACCAATATCTACCCACACAAAAACGATGTCCAACGTCGAAATTGACCTTTTTACATTTTATGTTGTGTTTAAATATGAATCTAGCTTAACTACTACTAAAGCCTATCAATAAAACTATTAATATTGGCTTACAATATAAGTCCATTACTCAACCTTATCCCTAAAACCATAATAAGTTATCATTTACAATAAATATTCATCATATTATCATATTTGTAACTATTTAAATATTCATCATATTTATAACCATATGTTACAGAATAGTAAAACAAAAACAAATCAATGACCATCTGTCTAACTACGGAATCCTGCGCTCTAATAAATTTAAGAAAACATGTATTATATTAACTTGATAATGTCCACAAATGACAAAATCTAGCTCAAGAGGGCTTGGGCAAGAAGATATTCAAAAAGAGAATGAGAATGGAGTATATCAATATTTGGTTTGAAAAGACGTTGAAGAAAACTAAAGAAAAAAATTGCATTCATACATACTAAACTCAATTATAGGTCAATTATAAACCTATAAGGAAAAACAAAATAACAATTTTTATTAAAATAATCTATATATAAAGAACATAAACTTTAAGTTAAAAAATATAATATTGATTTTTTTAATTATTCATTTTTTTATAAATTATATATTTTTTTAGAAAATTATTGAGAAGAGGTTGGATGCAAAGCCACCAACCTTCACTACTACATCATTATTCTACTTTTATATGATAACACCATTGTATTCTTATCATTTTGCATACTTTGAAAAACATTTAAATCTTTTAATCATTTTGCAATCTTTTTTATTTAATAGTAACATTGATAAAATCAAAATCATGATTATAAAATCTAAAATGTTAACCAATTTTTAAAATTTCTTTCAACAATCAACCTTTAGACGTGGTCCATTTCTATAAATACTTAAATGCTAGTCTTAATCATAAGTTTAATTAAAACCTTAGTATTGACAAAAAAAAATTGCATAATGGAAGGCATATTACTATTTGGAAAACCATTGTAAATATGGAAAACTTTGAGATTGGGATAAAAAGAAATCAATTTTTTCTAGCCTCGCAATTCCAATGATCCTCTATGCTTGTGAAAACCATAGTATTGACAAAAAAAAATTGCATAATGGAAGGCATATTACTATTTGGAAAACCATTGTAAAGATGGAAAACTTTGAGATTGGGATAAAAAGAAATCAATTTTCTCTAGCCTCACAACGCCAATGATCCTCTATGATTGTGAGGTTTAGGGTGGAAGAGCATAAGTGAGAAAATACAACAACAATTATTTAGTTGCAATTTTAAAATTAAGAACAATAATTCCTACCCCCATTTTTGTCATGGAAGTTGGTATGTCCCATATTGAATGTGAAGCCCTAAAACATTATATTCTATATAAACACAAGCTAGATAAGTTTGACCAAACTAGGTTCCCATCATTTCCCTACAATTGTGCCTAATCAATATTCATTTAAAAATAGGTTGGGAAAAAGAATTTGATAAATGGTTAAACTTTTAGGACATCCAAGACAATATAATTCTCTCTGATGATGAAAACCTAAAATTGTAAATTAAAATAAAATATCTAATTTCCCATGAATAATGAAAACATCATAGATAAAAGAAAAAATATGTTATTATAAATAAAATAAAATAAAATAAAAAATTATCAATCCTTTTCTTGATAATAGTTTGTACCCTCAATAAAAAATTATATTTTTTTAACTAAAAACTAATTCACATAAATTGCACAATGAAACTGAGAGACAGACTCTTCCTAAAACTCCCTGGAAAAAATAATTTGTAATTTATTCCTACCACTTATAGGAGATTGAGGATGAAGCTCATACAATGATATTAGATGTGTGTGTAAGAATCTATAAATGTAACCCAAATCATGAAGTCCTAAACCACGCCGACTAAACTAAACTTGGAGATCATTTCAGTAAGAATTTGAATTCATATTGAAACAATTGTCTAAATAAATAACTTTAGGATTTTGATTTCTTTGTTTTCTTCGGAATCATCTTATACACTAAGTGGGCCTAAAGAATGTTAAAAGACAACATTCTTTGAACTCATATTGAAACAATTGTCTAAATAAATAACTTTAGGATTTTGATTTCTATGTTTTCTTCGGAATCATCTTATACACTAAGTGGGCCTAAAGAATGTTAAAAGACAACATTGCCATCATATGTATTTTTTAAATTTAAAGTTACAACATTGACCAAGCTACAAATTCAAAACTTTTTCATTTGCACTTATATGATGTTGGTTAGTAATGGGACACCACCCTCCCATGTTTGTAAAGGGGCTTTAAGTCTAAGAGTTAGTTTCCTAGTAATAAATTCTTAGAATTTCATATAATAAATTCTGATAAATGTTCACAATAGATTTAAATATATTAAAAGTCTTTTTTAGCTCATTGGTTTTACATGGCTAATTAATCATAGTCATTTGGTAAGATGATTTTAGTAGATGGTTCTACATATTAGGAAGTTAGGGTAAGGATTTCTAGCAAATATAGACCATGGGTCAAGAAGAGGATATATTGGACTTCACCAAAATCCCATTGGAAGGATTTCCATCTTCTCCATGTGTCCCTTCACATTATTGACCCTGGTAAAAAAGGCTACAAGAGATCTACGATAAAAGGGGGAGGTTGACCAAACCTTAGGATTCAAGTTTTAATCATATACCCATGCAAGTGAGGTATTTGGGCCCAAGTCTAGATTCAAAGTTTGTGAGAGTGTTATAGAAAGTAAATATCCACTCTATAATGATATCAAGATGCATCCAGTTGTCAAAATGGAAACCTGGGCTTTTTTATTTTAGGGGGGTAAGGCTTCCAACTGTCAAAGAAGTCTATTAAGTCTTGTTTGGAAAGTGTTTGGAGACCAATTCTTGGGTACATTCCAATTTTCCACCTTCTGATTCAAGGTTGGATGGTGTTTATCTTTTGATTGGAGGTGGATGCTTAGAGGATTCTAGGACCTATTGGTTCTGGGATTAGTCACCTCTTTCACGAAAAAAGTGTCAGACTCCCTTTTTTAACCCTAGGTCGGAATGAACAACCATCCAACTTATGTGTGTAAAACTACCAAGTCTTTTGCTAGATTTTTGGGTCTAGATAATTTTAAAGAAATTGGTAACAGTGCCCTCAATTATAATTCACATGTGTAAGATTCATGGTGCAGGATATTTTGATGGTGTGGGGCGGGAATGATACTTTCTCTCTCCAACGATAAGCTTAGATCAATAAATAAGAACACACGAATCGATCAGGGTCGATTCTCTAACACTGATCAATAAGGAAAATCACACACATTGAGAAGCCCTATTGCTTAATTCCTATTGCCTAACTCCTATTGTGAGGCGGAGGCACTAAACCAATTAACCATGAGGCACTCACTTCTCCAATTGAAATCCCTTTTCTTAATTCTTTATTTCTCAATTACTTGTTGCTCAATCATTGCATCGAGGGACTATAAAAGGTTGTGGAGAGAGGTCTCATTATCGAAGCTCTACTCAAGGTCCTCCGAGGGATGGTAAAAGGGGGCTTGTGCTCATTTCTTGATGTGATAAAGGATTTCAGACCTCAAATTCATGCATTATTGCTTGCATATTGGTGGAAATCAATATGCACGGAGGATTGGTAGAGGATATTGTGATGGAAAAGAACAATTTTCACCATTGTCAATCTTTGGATTACATAGGCATACCATTTAGGTTAGATGCCATGCATATGAGCATGTAGATGTCGAATATGCTTTTAAGTTCACAAAGAAAATGTGGGTTAGGAAAGGAAGCTTATCTCTTTATCAGAGGTGGAGAGGACTACACCCCTTCTACTTAAAATGGAACGCTATTAAGTAAGGGTGTTGGTGGAATTCCTTCACATAAAGGATCAATAGTGGATGTCTCAAAATCAAGTGGAGATGGAATGTCGTTACAAAAGATTGGTGATCACAAAGAAGAGGCACTGTATATTAGTAGTGATGAGATTTCTATATAGAAGAGTATTAGATAACCAAGAAATAAGCTAGAAGAGGTTGTTGTTTTCAAGGTCCCACCTTCTTTAGATTTGGGCAAGTCCCTTCATGATTCTAAAATTTTGTTTTCATTTGGAAAGGATATTCAAAATTTAAATCTTGAACCCTAGACGGATTTGGGAATATATAATGAAGATCATGGTGCAATGAACAACAAGGGGAAGTAAGGTCAAGAGTAATAGACAAGTATTCCCTCAGGTCATGAAACTTAGAAAGGGCCATACCTAGAATTGATAAATGGTTATTTAATGGATAGCAAGGGGAACATGGAGGGGAGCATAAAGGCCTTACTTTCCTCATCCACATATAATACAATCCATCAAGAATACTCCAAATATCCACTAATGTCCATACATGTTGTGCTAGGTACGTCTAAAAAAGGGGTAGAATGTTGGAGTAGTATCAAAGGAAATAAGGAGGCTTTGGTGGTGGGTAGGGGAAGAAAGATGAATATGTATATGGCACAAAGAAAAACAAAAAATGATGTACAACTAAGAAACAAAACACTATTAGTGAGGGACTTAGATCAATCCAAGCCACAAGGGAGGGTTGTACATGATATTCATGACCTTAAACATTTAGGGTTTAGGAAACCTAGTAAGAAAACAAACCCTAAAGAGACATCGATCTCCATAATCAAGATGTAATAGTTCTTCAAGAAACAGTGGAGGAAGGGGTTAAGATCATAGGTGAACTGGCTAAAATCTTGTGGGATTGGAATTCCCATTATATATACTCTGTAAGAATTTCAGGAGGGTTGATCATAAGTTGGAGGAAGAGAACCATGAGTCTTTCTAACTATGTTTTGCTTGAATCAAGTATAGAAGTTGATCTCACTTCATTGGATTTGTTAGTTATTATTCTCTATAGTCCCTATGAAGATAGAGTGACCTTATGGGACACATTGGTTACTCAAGATTTGTTGAGAAAAATCATTGTTGTATTTGGGAGTAGGGTGGTCTAAACTTTACTTTGAGCAAAGACAATATATGGGGAAATGTAACAAGGCTTGGCCCATTGCTTATTTTTATTATCAATAACCTAGAGGAGTTAGGATTATTGATTGTAAAGCCAATAAAAATTGTCCCCAATTGAAGAAATACAAGTTAAGGGGATAATAGAGTGGGAAAAATATTAGACATATTTACAATTTCAACGTCCAGCGTGAATGATTATATAAGGTTAAGAACATGGGTTGAGGTAGGAGGTGAATTAGACCTATGCCAATTTTTATCCAGTTTTCAAAGGAGGGCTCTAGACACCGAATCCTTTTATGTTTAATTCAACTTGGTTAGAGGATGAGTAATTTACCATTCTTGTTAAGGTAGAATGGAGACCCTATGATGATTCCCTCAAAGAACTAGTTAACATCTAGTTTGTATCCAATTTGAAGGAAGTAAAAAAGGTAGTCTTTGCATGAGATTACAGGAAGTGAAGTAAGGAGGAGTGGAAATTGGTGATTCCATTGAGGTCAAGATTGCACATTTCTATCCTAGGGATATAGAGGGTTTTTTCTAATGAATCCTTGAAAGGATATAAAAGAGTTAGAACAAAAAAAGGAGAATTCTTGCAAACGTAGAGTCTATGTGGAGGCTTACAAGTAGAACCTTATGGATTTCAAAAGGATATGACAACATGAAATATTTCCACCGATTTGAAAACTATAAAAAAAATATTAATTCAAATTTGGAAGTATAAAGAAGATGGTTCAACAACTCGTAGTTTTAAGGACAACGCATAATTAGGAGCAGAACATTTTGGGAGGATGCATAAGGAGGACAATAAGGAAACAAGGAAACTATTATAGAAGTGGTTTAGATGACTTCTTTACTCCCCAACTTTATGAATGAAGATGGAAATGAAAGACTCTTAGAGGTAGTTTCTAGGGAGGAATTACAAGTGGTATTGCATGAATTTTAAAAGGACAAGAGTCCAAGTGGTTGGATAGTAGAATTCCTTTTGGTCTATTTTGAAGGGCTAGAAGATTACTTCTTATGGGTCATAGAGGAGTTGAGGAAATGGGCCTTTGAGTTTCTTATGAGGATTATATGCCTATTTCATTGTGCAATTGCATCTATAAGATCATAGCTAAGACCAAAGATTTGAGGGTAAAGAATGTCAAAATCAATTTCTAATGAGCAATTTAGCTTAATTAATGGTAGCCATATTCATAATGCAATTGGTGTGGCCCATGAGGGAATGCATTCAATAAAAACTAAGAAATTATTAGTGGTGGATTTAAAACTTGATATATCTAAATAATATGATCAGCCAATTGGTTGTACTTGAGGCTCATGTTGATTCATCTTGCTTTTAGTGTCAATTTGTAAACTAGATTATGATTGGCTTGAACACAATGTCTTTGCAGTCCTAATAAATGGACCATGATCAAACTTTTTTAGGCCATCTAGAGGCCTGAGGTAAGGGTTCCCACTATCTCTTCTACTTTTTTTATAGTGATTATGGGACTTAGCAAGGCATTGGTGGAGACAAGAAGGTTAGGCTAAATTAAATGTATAATGTTGGGGAGATATCTTTATTTAACTTATTTTATTTTTGTTGATGGTGTTATTTTATTATGCAATGGTTAAAGAAGGATGTTGTGTAAACTTAGGAAATTCTAGATCTCTAATGCACTACCATATGGATAAGGGTTAGTATAAAAAAAATGGCTCTTTCATTCAAGGGTGGAACAAGACCAAATTGGGTCTATTCTCCAAATATTCCCTTATCAATAAATTGATTTTAAGCTGGGTTTAAATTCTTGGGTTTTTACATAAAGACAAATGCTTATGGGATTAGTGATTGGAGATGGTTAATTTCCATAGTAGATTGAAAAATCAATTTATGGTATAAAAGATGGTTTTCTAAGTAGGGAGATTCATCCTAGTCAAGTTAGTATTGGAAGCAATTTGACTCCATTGGCTTCCCTTACTTTTGTCCTTACTTTTGTTCTACATCCGAGTATGGGGGAGATGTTGTAAGTAATGTAAAGTTACCAAAAATACCAAGAATAAAAAATAATTAAAAAAATCCATGTCAACTCATAAAATTAAAAAATTCCATGTGTGCCTATAAAATAATAAAACTTAAACTTGTATCTATCAAACAAGAGAGAGATCAAATTTATTGGTTTAATATATATATATAAAGAAATTGGATCTGATTTTAAGATGGATCTATACTGGTATTAATTTTTTTTTGTTTTTCTGTAAGCAAGAAAAATTATATTAAAAAGGAACCTTCAGTACAAAAAGTCCAGGACTTACAGGGCCTTTCATTCCCAAAGATTCTGCAAAAAATCCCCACTATCAGAATTATCCGATCATCTATCCCTTCTACACAGAAACTAGCTACTCCCTTAACCCTTTTACAATAACCATTATCAAAATTTTGTCTCAAAATACCTTCAAACGGAGTCCGCATTACTATGGAAATGGACACTACAGCCAAAGCGATACTAACTACACAGGTGGATACTGCGGATAGAGCCCGCTAGCACCATACATACTTCCCAAACAAAAAGATACATAACATCAGAAAAAAAAACCTGTAAACAAGATAAACCAACCCGAAACCATCATTTTGGAGCTTGGGCGACGTTCCGATGGATCAGAGTCCTAGAGCGAAGGCCGCCAAGCTTGTGGTCGTCTGTGGATGAGGACTGGCCAGATGGACCATGAATGGGGCACGTCCCCATAGTGCGCGCAACAGAAGGACCAACAGCAGTACCCTGGGCCTTCGACGACATGCCAAGTTTAAGAGCAATGCGGTCGATAGTACTGCGCATCAAGCGGTTATATTCCAGATGGTCCTTCAATGCTCTCGCTGGTTCAACCTCTCCTAAAGCTTTGTTTTCCCTATCCATCATCACATGGGCTAGAAGCTCCATGGTCACCCAATAAGTGGTGACAATCCTATCATAGGCGAAGATGCCCAACCATGGTCCCAAGATCACATATCCAATCTTCCACCTCCTCCTTGATAGTTTCAATATCCAGGTCTTTGACCTGTTCCCACAGGTCCCACTCAACCTTTTCAATTTCCTCCCAGATAATAGGTGGAATGCGCTTCCAGAAGAAATGGGCGGCCTGCCCTGCTTTCCGCAGCTATCGGGTCGGTTTCCTCCTTTCCTCGGCCTTTTTACCCTTACATGCTTGCCGCTATTACACCAGTTACTCGATACAACAAGTAACACCACAGTCGCTCCTGATAACACACTGAAAACCTCCACGGATAATAATAATAAAACATTGTTAAGGATTGCATTCCTACTCAATATGATTATCTACTTCTATATTTAAAATCCTATATGTAACATGTCACGTTTATCAAAGAAGCATTATTGTGTAGATTTTTCTTAATAGTTTTTATTAAATTTATTATAAATTATTTTGTTTTTTAAAGAATAAATTGCAGGTTTTCTAATAGGAAACGACTTTACCTACCATTACATTTAAATATTTAAAATTTTAATAAAAATATTATAATAATAATTAAATTATATAATAAAAATTAAATATTAACAACAAATAGCTCTGATTCGAGTGAAAAACAAATACGTAATTTCAAAGTATAATGTATTGGGGTTGACAATGTCGTGACCGAATTTAGAACCAAAACTCTTCAATTCCGCATTGGCGTGATAAAATTAAAACGAAATGTGTATTGTTGTAGGTGAATACTTTGGAAACAGGGTAGGAATTTGATGGTTTTGACCACCCAATAATCCATTTTGAAGATTTTAAAGAAGATTTATGATAGTTATTTACATTTTTTTTACTGTATTTGATTAGCAAATATGATTATATTTGACTCGCAAATCACTTCGTGATTGGAAATCTGCCCATCAAATTTTATCACTATTCAGAAACAACTTTTATTTTTATTGGAATGACGAAAATTTTTATTATAAAAATTATTAATAATGAATTTAAATCAATTAAATTTACTATTAATAAAATAATAAATTATTTTATTTATTTATTTATTTATTAATATTTATTAAATCATTACAAATAAATTTAATAATCCTTATATAATAGTAATTTTATTTATTTATTTATTAAGCCTTATAATCTTTTATGTAATAGTAATAATACTTAACATAGTGAAATGTTTATGAAATGGTCAGAGATAATTTTGGTGGAAGTTATAGCGTCTTAATTTTTTTAACTAAATTGGACCAATTTTAACGTAAACAAAAATCTTCAAACTTTTTTAAGAATTAAATAATCTTATTAAATCTTTAAAACAAGATAATGTTTAAAAGAATTTAAGAATATTAAGTGGACTGGAATTATTCTAACTAATGATTAAAAGATATAAAATTATACGCTACGACTAATACTTACCAAGAAAATCTTGAAAATAATAATTTACGTGTTAAAGGTTGAAATTTGAGTCAAAATAATTTATTTATCTATAAAAGTAGTCAAAACATTGAAACTATTTAAGTAAATTTAATTATTTATCAAAAATATAGTCAAACAGTGAATATAATTAGTATAATGTCAAAAAAAATTCAAAATACCAAGCGGAAATGTCACGTTCGAAAACACAATTCAACTTTCAAGAACCCCACAAATCACCATTAGCAATTTTTAATCATTTTCAAATAATAATAAAAATTAATAAATCTTAATATGACAATTACCGAGGATTTGGTATAATTACTTGTTGGAAAATGTGAATTCAAAGGAAAGAACCTCGGAAATCTACAAATTATAGACAAAGGGTCGCATAAGGCTCGGAATATCAAGCTAATAGGACTGGAATTACAAAGCAAAATTACAACTTACAAATCCCACATTTCTTTCTGCTGAGATTTACATGACAAGAATCAGAACCAGGAAGTTACATGACCTCCAATTCTCCAGCAACGGCTGGGCTCAAGTGCTCCAAGGATATGGAGCAAAGGGTTAAATGATTACCAATTCCAAGCTAATCAAATGAAAACCCAAAAGCCGAGACAGTCTCAGAGAATTCCAAAAACAACCCTCGGTGTTAGAGTTCTCATAGGCTAATTTTTTCTCGGACTGTATAAATATTCTATATGCTGGCCACCTTCTGTTGGTTTATAAGTGGGGTCCTTCCTCAGGCTTCATGAAGGCACTTTGCACTGCACTGTTCGTTATGTAATAAACAAGGTAGATGGCAGAGAGAGACACCGTCCATTCTCTGTAAACGGTCTCTTTCACCCCTTTTCACAAGTACAACCCCTGGAATAATTTAGTTTTAAACTGTCCCAACATCGGTAAAATAACCTTTTTGGTAAATTCAATCCGCCACATTCTTTCTTTCTCTTGATCCGGCCCTTCAAGGGATATAACAGCAATGAGGGGTTCTTCTTGGTATTGGTTAAAGAGCTTTGCTATCATTGCATCGGCTCTTCTTCTCAGATACATGCAGCCATTTTTGAATTCTAATAGCTATGCCCATTGTTTGTATTGAACCTATAATGCCACCGTTTTTCTTGAGCCTCTAGTATTGGTTACGGTGTTCTATGGGGTCCCCATTCATTCAAATCCTGTTTTCCTGGTACCCATGAAGGATTTCCCTGAATTAAGTGACTGCCATTCGGCTTCTACAAAGAAGTGAACTCAGTCCTGCTTTGTCTGATAGAATTTTTTGAATCACAGAGATCAAGGATTTACCTGGGTCAGTACAGCAATGACAGTTATGGATGACAACAAAAATAAGGTTTTTGCCATTGAATTTTGATCGGCCATTATACTATTTTTCTCTTTGGTATTCTATATACCGTGATCTTCAAATAAGTTTCATTGTTTTCTTTCATGTTTCTGCAGTCCTCTTGGCATAAATTGCTTGTCAAGAAGTGGTTGAATACGAAGAGAAAAGGGGACGAGTTCCAAAGTGTTGAGACTATAGAAGGTAATCCAATGCTTCTTACTCTGAAAGAATACCCAATCTATGGATTATGATCCAGATCCTTGGTGAATAGTGCCTCCTACTAATCAAATCACGGAGTTATGTTTGAACCAATCAAAATCAAATCTGTACTTTATTCCTAATATTGTTTTGGGTCTGCTTTTGTAGTCTGTAGAGATATAATGGCAATGTTTCATTGTTAAATATATGCTTGAATTTGCTGTGTCAATGAATTCATAAATGATTGATATTTTATTTCTAATGAATTAATGGATAGAGGAGTGCGTTTAGCTTATTGTTCACTGAGACCAAATACAAAATATGCAGAGCATTATGAATCCTACTTTGGGAGACGAAAGAGCTGCTCAGATAAGGAGTTCTTGTTCTCAAGAAAAAGCTTGACTGGTACTAAAAAAATCTTTCAACAAGATAATATGCCCAATTTTATTTTACAGGTGTTGAGAATACTTGAAAAATGCACAAGTTTTCTCTTGGCATTTAGTTGTTTTCTCTGGGGATGTCTTTCTTTGCTTTGAGTCTCGGTGTTTAGAATCATGACAGAAAGCTTGTTGAATTGAATCCCAGATAATTGCAAGACTGTAGCAATGGATCCAGAGATACCCCAAGTCAAATATACTCGTGACTTTAGGTATGGTTTTTTATTCGATTGAATTGATTTTAACTTTAGCTGAAATCTGATAATGGCGAAGGATAGGGATTTAGTCTATGTTCCATTTTAAACATTATCTGTCCTTGTGCTCACGAGAATAAGTTATTCTAGTCTAGTTCATACCAAGCTAAAGGTCCACGAGTGTTCTTTTATCAATTTCGTCCCGAACTTGATATTATGAGAATGTATTAGAGTAATACAAAAAGAATCTCAGTTTTCTTCACAGCAAAATCTCTCTCCCATCTTTCTGCTTTGTGCTTATATCAAATAACCATCATATCAGATAAGCATTGTTGACAGAAATGATGTTATAAAATGACAGAAATGATGTTATAAAAAAAATCAGGGTTTTATGCTCTGCATTATTGCATTCATCAATTGTTACCATTTGTATAGAATTTTGGTTATAAGAAAACCCATGTCTGTGATGAGTTGCTTCTCTAGGAAGTCTTGAAGGCAGAAGAATGGTGTTTGAAAATGTGTTGGAATTTTGATTTCAACATTCAAAAACTAAAACACAGTTAATTTCCAGAAGTTTTAAACAATTATGGCAAACTGTGGAAATCTTCATACTAAAAAACATTAATGATCTAAATAGGTAACTGTATGTTTTTGCTAAGTAGGATATTTGTGGCAACATGGAATGTGGGAGGCAAAGCACCCCGCAATGGCCTGAATTTGGAGGAATGGCTGCGTGTATCAGCTCCAGCAGACATCTACATTTTGGGGTATTAACAAACTCCCCTCATCACATCCAATTCAGCAAAATAAACAATGACCTGAAAATATTTTATACATTTTGTTTTCATGAATAAGAGAGTATAAATTAAAATTATTTTTGTTTCAGAATGAAATTGGATGTTGACAGTTTGGATTAAGATTCCTACAGTTGCTACAAAATTCTAACAGGATGCAATCTACTCATGAAATTTTCCAGGTTTCAAGAAATTGTGCCTTTAAATGCAGGAAACATTTTAGGGGCAGAGAACAATGGCCCTTCTGAAAAATGGCTGGCCCTTATTCGCCAAACACTGAACAATTCAGGCACAAGAAAGAATAGAAATCAATGCAGCTGTTTATCATCTTGTAGGGACAAGTCTGCAGGTATTCCAGAAGCTGTTTACTGTTTGGACTCTGATTTGGAATGCTCCAAAGTGGGTAAAAGTTCATTTTTTCCTAGTGGGAAGTCTTTTCTGGCCTTGAACATCCCTTCTAAGCCATACTGTGAAGCTACAAATGATCCAAAAAAGCTAGGGCAGAAATTCAACCTTACTGACCATCTCTTCCCGGGAAGACCACTTCATAGAGTAGATACCAGTCCCTCTTCTACATCAGTTTCATCGGAGGACGAGAATGTTTTGAGTGAAGGAGAGTCTCCCTCTAGTGTTTTCCACTCTTCAATGTTAAGTAGTATATTATCAGATAGGTCTGACCCTGGTTGGATAAATTGCAAGTTTAAGTCAAGCAAGGAGAAGTACTATTTGGCAATTAGCAAGCAGATGGTTGGCATTTTTCTCTGTGTTTGGGTACGTAGCGATTTAAGACAACATGTTCAGGATTTGAAAGTCTCATGCGTTGGACGTGGCCTAATGGGTTATCTTGGCAACAAGGTGAGAAAGTATATTCTAGTCACTCTTTATTTCTTTCTAATGCTTCTGCTCCAGTTGTTATTTGCATACTCTTGTGCTGCAATAATTTTACTTTTATTTTACAAAAATGTATATACACTAATTTACAAAGAAAAGCAATTTTCTAAACAGAGGACTAAGCAATAATCCATTCTTGACTGAAATAATTCTGCAAAACCCTAGGATAAATTTGCACAAAGCAGTATCTTGACAGGCTATATGCAGCATCTCCTCATACTGCATGTCATGGTACAATGTCAAAAGCTCTACACAGAGCTACTTAATGGTATTATCTATTACGGAAGCTCAGTGACACCTTTTTGTCTGATCAATTACTTCTTTAATAGTGATTACACTTGCTTTCAGGGTTCCATCTCTATTAGCATGTCGCTCCATCAGACAAGCTTCTGTTTTGTATGCTCTCATTTGACCTCTGGTGAGAAGGAAGGTGATGAGATACGGAGGAATTCTGATGTTATTGAAATTTTAAAGAAGACGCGCTTTCCACAAATTCCCAAGATTTCAGGAGAGAAAACCCCAGAAAGCATTTTGGAGCATGAGTATGTTTCAAATTAGCATCTTCACACATTATAATACATAGATAAAAACAGATATAGATTTAAATTGTATATGTTCATACACGATAATACATTTCTAGGAACACCTGCAGGCAAGAACAAAGAGAAGGGGCATTTGGTTATTCCTTTATGGGTGAAGACTAACTTTTCTAGTTGGGAAGTTATTTGAATAAAACTTTCAATAGATTGTTCTGATGGATTGTATTGGATCTGTGTGGTATGCTGATTATCTAATTTGATCTTATGATTCCATTTCAGTCGAGTTATTTGGCTTGGGGATTTGAATTATCGCATTGCTCTTTGCTATGGTGATGCTAAAAAGCTGGTAGAGAAGAATGATTGGGAGGCCCTGTTAGAGAAAGATCAGGTTGGTACACATGCTTGATATTAAATGTTATGTTGAAGTTGTTCACTTCCACTAGACTTTGATTTGAACCTGGGAAATCAATTTTCCTTCTAGAAATATCTCTTCAAAATAATCAATTCTGGATGCTCTGTGACAGCTTCAACTTGAGCAGAGGGCAGGACGTGTATTTGAAGGATGGAGTGAAGGAAGAATAGATTTTGCTCCTACTTACAAGTACCACAAAAATTCGGACTGCTATGCTGGAGAAGATTTGAAACCAAGAGAAAGGCGCCGCACACCAGCATGGTAAGTGCAAGTTGATGTAGCTCTATTGTTTTCATCTATCACGGTTGATTGGATTGAAGTCAGCTCTCCATAAGTTGCCAAATTTTTATAAAATTATTGAGTTTGGTCACATCAGACGGAAAACGAGTTTAGGCTAATAAAAAATATGAGCTTGAAGTCAGCACTTGCAATCTGTCAATTAGAAAGATGATTGCCTGCTTTTGTAGTATCTCCATTGCAGTTGTCAGTGCCCACTAAAGGAGGGATGGAATTCTCCTAGCTGCTTAGGAGGATATAGTTTTATTGTGATTTTGTTTTAGAACGCTGTTTATATGAGTTGTACTTGAGCAGCTTTACCATTTTTAAACTCTAAAATAGATTCAAAGAATATAATGTAATTATGTTCTTGGTATAAAACCTAGAAAAGCCTCAGCAGGAAGGGTTGAGAGAAAATAGAAGCCTCCTCTTTATATGATCTAGTGCTAATCATAACAAATCTTTCATGAATGCTTTCTGGAGACTTCAGTGATCACTTTATAAAGGTTCTGTGGTTTGCAAAGAATTGAAGCCTTTAGATAATTTCTATTGCATGCCCCATCATCAGGTTGTGTGCTAGATCCAGTTGTTTCGATTTCTTCTGTTTGAATAGCTCTGGCAACCTTCATTTTCAGTTCATTTTCAGGGACCTTACAGGAATTTGAGCAATGAAATTTTGAAATGGCATATAGACACTTTTTTTCGAAGGGATTGTATATAATAGTGTATAAAGAGAAACTCACTTTGTGTTTTGGAGAAAGGTAAATGGTTTTATAGTACTTATTTGGTGGGCCTCAGGGTGCTATATAACTTTTAGAATTCCTGCAATTGCTTGCTTTGAGTGCAGTAAGACGTGATCTAGATAGCAAAGTCTAAATTTAGAGAGGCCCCTTAAATGATGGGACATAATGATTTTCTACATAATAACTACTTTTTCTTCAGTGGTTGTTATCTTTAGTTTGGACATATATTTCCACCAAAAACATCTAGCTACTCTTTTTAGCATTTCAGTTTGTATTTTCAATAAATTTTCAACTTTTGATTTTCATCACTATTTGTCATGTAGGTGTGATCGTATACTTTGGTATGGAAAAGGGTTAAAGCAGCTTTCTTATGGTCGAGGAGAATCAAAACTCTCTGATCATCGACCTGTTTATTCTGTTTTCAAGGTGGAGGTGGACATACTCAACAGAACCAACTTAAAGAAAGCTTTCACCAGCTCAGCTGCAAGATTCCAAGTAGAAGAGATTCTGTCACAAACCCAAAACTCTCTTCAAATTCCCAAAATTTATGTAAGAATTGGTCCATTTTGTCTTCCTAGCCTCATCATGACTGCAAAAAAAAACAGCTAAAATCAATGTCTGCTTCTTTTTAAAGGATCACGTAGCCATTAAAGCATATTGATGGCTTTGGTTCTTTTTCTTATTAAACAGGCATCTTATGCTGGAGAAATTGAATGAACAAACAAGAAGAATCATGTATGCACAGAGTTTCAAACGTGTATCTTTTCAACACCTAGCACATCAGATATGAATTCCATAAAAAAAGTCAGATTAAATGGCAAACTTGATTACATTTGTTCCAAAGAAATCTAATGTCTGCCACGGTAAACAGTTGTTCATGGTATGAATTCTAATCAACCTCCACAGGATTTCAAATCGTTCATTGACTTCTAAGCTTTTACCGAATGCTCTGTGTTTTAAATAAATTTTCTTCTGGGGCAGGCTTGATAGGAGTCCTCAACAAGTTTTAGCATCAAATGGTATTGTTGGGGATCGATGGCCATTGCTACTCCGAAAAGTATTTCATTGTTCCTTGCATAATACGAACATAATGATTTAGTAAAAGACAATCGCCCTTGCTAATTTTAGTAGACTCCATGTTAAAGGTGTGTTAATTTGTTGAGGAAATATATGTTTCTACACATTCTCCTAAATTATTTCCTTCTTAACATTAGGGTAAGGCTATAGTGTCATCTTCCTTTCCATTATCTAAACTCTCTTTTGATGGAGACACGTATACTTACCCCCTTGATGATTTGGCAGGTCATGACATGGATGCTTCTATGTTCTCTGGTGGTTTGATTTGGATGTCCCTGGGCTAAGTACAGATAGTAATACAAGTATCTTTGGGTTAGGATCAAGCCTGACAGAGATAAAAGATGAAGTACACGAGTTCGAGGGTGTATGACTAGCCATTTAGTTCAGTACGCCTGGTGCAGCCTATGCTGAATAGCTTGATTATTGATTCTGATGAGAACAATATTATCTTGAAGCATCTTTGAGCATTTAGGTAAATTCAACTTTGTGCTGACCAAATGATAAAGCAATGGAGCTATTGCCAATACGGATAATGATATTTCTTCAAGCGTATATTTGGAAAATATGAAATGTAAGAAAGTTGGTGAAAAGCAGAGGATAACCAATTTTGCAGGGCAGAATATACCATGGTACTTGTCTTGTAAAAGTTCCGATCTTGTATTTGTCTAAGACAATTTGTATATCACAAAAAAAAATGTCAATATCTATTCAATGTTCATATATTCTATTCTGTAATATACAAAGATTTTTCAGTCATGGAATGTCAAGGAGTTTGCCATTTAAATCTATGTTGGTTGTTCAATATTTAGATACATCATACTCTTTTGCTGAAAATGCATCTGATATTTCATTACCAAACAGTATAAAACTAAACTATGAATTTACATCATGAAGCCAACAAGCGGGTTACATGTATCGTTTACACCTTTAGTAAATGTCCATACTGCTTTAGATCTGCACAGTTAACTGGATTGGGTTAGTCATCCCATGGAAGGTTGCTCAATACTGTCTTTCTCCATAAGGCGATGCCTGTCAATCGAACTACATCCCACACACTCCACACTCCTTCCTGCCTGTCGGATTATCCCTTCATCTTCAAAACGGGACCCTTTTCCAATGCATAGGGGCAACAAAGAAAGCACTATACTTGGCAACAATCCATGCTCATAAAATAGTGGCAACTTTGCAGTTCCACATTAACTGTTTTCACTTTGTAGCAAACCATGCAACATCCATCATCATTGAAGCCAGTATATTGAAGGCTATCCTTAATTACTGAAGTACTATGTAACAACCAGCTGCCCAAGTGACTGTCCAACTCGGTAAACATATCTAGACCTTGAGCGAACACAGTAATCCCATGGAGCTCACTATGATTCCCATTTTCAAAAGCGAATGGTGCCATGAGCCTGCCAGATATTGGGAAAAGTGAAAACTTTAGTTGATCTTGATAATCAACTAAGAATTCTCAAGGATTTCTGCTCTAATATGGGTATGATTGCTAACAGTTATGATTATCAAGTCCAAGAAGGTCACTTATGCTAATTTTTTATATGACAATAACAACTTGGAGAAAGTGTCTTCTTACAAATATCTCGGAATTATATTCATCACAAGTTCCACTGTAACTATAACATTGAGAAAATTATTAATGGAGGGTAGAAAGCTTATTTTGGTTTTGAAAATAATTGTAATTCAACAAAACTTGTGATCTGGGATAAAAGAATTCCATTTTTGGAACAATCGTCACTCATGTTATCTTGTATGGTTGTGAAGTTTGGAGTTGCAACATCTTTAGAGAATCTTGGAGAAAGATTGGACAAATCCAAAAGCGTTTTATAATGTATAACCTCAAAATTAAAAGCAATACACCCTATCCTATTCTCCTAATAGAAGTGGGTCTTCCCCCCATCGAGAGCATTGCTATGACTAGGTACTTGATGTACAAGTACATGCTAAATAACATGGGAGACAAGAGACTTCCTAAAATTGCTTTAAAATCCACCACCTACAACTCAAGAGAGGCTGGAATAAAGACGCCATGGCTTGGTTAAACCATTGGTGGATTGACGAAAATGCCACTTTGCAAAATATCAATAACATTAAAAATATAGTCACATCTAAGTTTAAAGAGAATGTGGGGCAAAAAAAAATTAGAGACTAAAAAAAAATTAAGATTCAATAAGGACGTAATTAACCTTTAATCTGGAAGATCAAAAGTATCTCTCTGTTTTAACTAGTTTGAAAAATAAAATTAATATAACCAAAATAAAAACAAACTCTCATGAGCTTCATAGTGAAACAAGACGTTGGACAATTCTTAAAACACCATGGATGGAAATGATTTATCGTCTTTGTGAGACTATAAGCATTGATGATGAAAGTCACTTTCTCTTAGAGTGTCCCCGGGTACACCCACATTAGATCGCAGCTTCATAATCTTTGCTACAATACAAACCTCCCTAACTTTCTAACATGTCAAAACTATGACGACCTAGGAATGCTTATTTCTAAGTTTTTTTAGCATAGAAATAAAATTTTACAGCAATCCAAATAATTATTTTCTTTTCTCTTAAGGTTGGATAGACCAAAGTTGGTTTCAATGGATTTTAACCACCACCACCATCATCATTAACTTAATTCATCGAAAGGATTTGGATTTTAAATGACTAGTTTCAATCAACTCATTGAGAGGAAGATATATAATAATAATAATAATAATAATAATAATAATCTATTTTAAGGTCACGACCAAGCCAGACACGAATATGGTGTATGAGACCCCCTTGTTTGTGGGACAAAGGACTCCATTTGGATTTAAACCTATGACTTCATGTAATACCCAAATTTTGACCCTTATGATATATTGGCTTTTATGTAAATATTGTGTACATGCCATGTATGTTTTCCTAGCGTGGAGCTCAAGGCCAAGGCCCTGCTAGTGTATGCTCGGATTTTATTTAAAAGGAAAGTATTTGATATTTTGTTACCCATGTGCTATTAAGCCATGGGATATTGTAAATTGATGTAAATATTAATATTTCAATAAAATACCAAAAATGGCTATGGAAGCAACTAATCAGAGGGGGTCATGTGTATTCCACTAGAGAGTGGTGAGGGGGTTGTGAGGTTAAACCATAAGCTGCCAAATGTCATCTTGAGAACCCATTTGACTTCCTTTGCTGACATTTAATTCTTTGTAAGAAAGTTGTAGAAGAATTCAGTCCATAGCTTCAATGGAGCATGGGCAACCCAGAAATTCGTATGGCAAAGTATGGGCTCTGTTTCATTGACCCACAAGCCACTCTGCGTCATAGGAATTTGTTTTTATTCATTCTCATTCCATTGTGGAACACCTAAGCTTCAGTTTCCATCCATTACACATGCCCAACAGTGAGAAAAACCAAAAATCACAACTTTGCAATAACCCACGTTTTGAAGTGTCATAAACGCCCATAATTTGGTATTGACAGTGAAATTCAATGGGGAATCCATAGATATAAACCTTTGGGTGAAATTGAGAATATTAGATATCCCGAAATCCATTGGAGAACCCAGTTTTTATAGCCCAGAAATCCAGTGACGGGATTGAGTTATTTGATGACAGAATTGTGAAAAATCCAAGTGTGAATGATTGAACAGAGATTGGTTTTGATTGATAAACCCAGTGAAGGTTGGAATCTCAAGGAATTAGCAGCTGGACCTTTTTATGCCCATCCTAAATAGCACTGGAGGGAAGGGACGCCTGAGGGACTGTGCAATAGAGAAGGGGACCTTCCTTATGTTGGGTGAGGTAGGTATTGTGGGTGCCATGACTGTTGAGTTCATTTGAGATGCCCGTAGCTCTGTGGTTGAGCCCACTGGCTTAGCATCCTCCTCCTTTGCTTATTGCATGCTCGATAAACCCAACTAGGTGTTGGCTTAGCATGACTGTTTGAGTGAAACCATGGCCGTGAGTGAGCCTGTTTAGTTCCTCCTTAGTGGATACACAACCCAGCTCGGGGGTGATCTCTCAGCTGAAAGAATATAGACTGGATAGAGATCTATGGTTGGGTGGAACATTGCTCTCACATAGCCAGTTGTTTGGACAGCTTCATCTCGAAGATAAGTGTTCTATGTGGTTTAAATTGTATGTATTATGTGTTCTGCAATGTGTTAATTCTGAATGATAATTATTTATATTAATGGATTGAAATGATTATTTTAATATGGTTGATATGATATTTGTGCATAGCATTGGAATGGGATTGATTCCCTGCATGTTGAATCATCCTCTGCTTGTGATAGATATGTTGATGCATTACCGTATTTTATTTCAATGATTAAATTCAGTCTATGGCTTTGCGGAAAAATCAGACACCCCCATGCTACAACGATGTTCCCTCTGTGGTTTGGAATGATATGAGGGGACGTGACACTCCACATTGTCAACTAAGTTTTGATAAAATGATTTAAAAGAACTAGTTGAGATGAAGAGTTATTTTTATTTTTCAAGCGAAAAATCCACCTTCCTGCTATTCTGAAGGAATCAAGGAAGGATAAACACTTATGGGAAATCCCAACAAACTTCCCTACATATCATGGATGGTGGAAGGATAAACACTCATGGGAAATCCCAACAAACTTCCCCACATATCGTGGATGGTAGGTCGAGCAAACCATCGGCCAATCATCCAAGCCAGAAGATGTCTCAACGAAATTGAACCCAGGTGGATGGAATGAAATCCATCTTTCTCCACCAACGAACCACCGTATCCTTAACAATGATACAATGATGGATGAAGAGTTGTTATTCTCTCTACTTCTTCATATGACATATAAAATTATAAGTCAAAATGATAATTTTAGGGATCCAATCCCAATGGATATCCTCCTGACAAATCTATCAACTTTATTTAACATAATATAAATACAAGTTACTCGTTTATCTAACTTGCTTTAAATTAAATTTTAAAAATCATGATTTATAGAGATCCCATTCTCTTTTATACCTAAAATAAGTCCGGCAAACCCGGCAGATTGCTAATGAGGATATATGGGTCCCATTCTCCCATCTGGTTGGCATCAAATGCGAAGTCGAAACCTAATCCACGAAAGGCAAGCATTACCAATTTACCAACTCCTTAATTTGTCACGTGACATATTAAAGATTACTAAATTATTTTCATTAATTGAATACCGCCGCCACAAATCGCTGTCGGGCGTATAAATTAAAGAAAAAGTATCTATCGGATACAGCCAATGAGTGATTCCCACTTGGCAAAGCAATCGAAGCGAGGAATAAAGGCTTCAACGGATTTGCTGCCACCTGGCTCGCAACGAGGAAACATCTCTGTCCATAGACAGCCAGCAGAGCAGAAGAAAAAGGCCATCAACGGCACGAATTGGGCTCCGTCAATCATGCATTTCAGTTTTTAAAGAAGGCACGTCATCTTTTCTGGTGCGTGCCGGGAACGAAAAGGGAAGAACGTCACCACAGGAATTTAGTGGAAGATCAACTCGCATCCATGATTTGCCTGAAACGGCGCCGATCGTGGATCCCGGAGTCGCGTTAACTGCACGATCTATTAACTGGCCCCTGTTTTCCAGACGTGCCTGCAGACTCAGGATTTAACGGAAGATGTTATGGAATCCGACAAGCTGGCAGCCTGGCACTGTCTTGCGTATAAATTTCCTAACGGTACTTAAACAGCCTTTATTTCCGATGGTTTTTCCGGTACATTTTATTGCGATTTAGTTAGCTTTTTACCGTGATTTAAGGGTTATTTTGAGAGCCGAGTAACATTATATGCCAATGCACTAACCAAGTTAGAATTGTTTAATTGTATTTTATTTTAATAATTAGTAAATTCTCGGATCTGATTTAAGCAACCCACTTCGTCTTTTATCAAAATTAATCCAATAAGCAATAATAATTTTTCATAATATAAAATTTAAATTATTCAAAATAATATATTTTTGTATATTTTATTTTAATTTTTCAATAATTTAATTTGAAAATATAATTTCATAATATCTTAACCAGCTAATACGGGTCCCAATTCGGCTCTTGATTCGTTGGTGTCATGGTTTCTGCGAGGATCCTGGCCTCCCAATTGTCCAGCAGCAGATGAATTGGGATAGAGATGGCAGGTCCATAGCCCTTCTTCAGGGGAGCTTCCACTGTGGCATTCACATCCTCCTTGTTTTTTGTCTTAGCACCCTTGGTTCGGCCCATACTTGCCAATGGAGTGGTGATGCGAACACGAGAATTTGCTTGCAGGTGATGGAAAGCACAGAAGTCTTCGAACACAGAGAGAGAAAGGCTTAGAGCATGGAGAGCCTGGAGAATAAACTGGCCTAAGAGCTTCATCAAACAAGTAGCTGGGTGGTTGTAGCCTTGAGCCCTGTTCTTGTGGTTCACACGCAGGAGGTCCATTGTCATGGTGGCTAGAGAGGCTAAGGAGACGTCGAGGACAGGCATATTAACTAGCCTCTCTGCTTGACGTCGTTTGAATGACCTCAGCGGTAGTGTGCATGCGGTCAGGTGACCATGTGTCACCATGTTACCGCCATCTAGCAATTGCATGGCGCTAGCACCTGCACCCGAGGGGTTCTTAAACATAAATCTTAAATTACATTAAATAATATATTTTTTTCTTTAAAAACATAAATTAATAATTTAATTACTCCCTCCTTAAGCATAAATCCTAAGTTACACTAAATGTGTATTTGGTATTTTCTTTTGTCCTCATAACCCTCAAGTGGATTAATGTTCTCTTAATCTATTGATAAATGAGTTAAATGTTGGACTTAGAGCTACTCTTAAATTAGATTATTCTTGTGTTGCTATATATATATATATGCCACACAAAAATAATCTTATATATATATATATATATTGTCACACAAAGAATAATCTAATTCCTATATATATATATATGAAATTGATGTATAGAATTTTTTATTTACAAATAAAAAAAATTTAAGAGATTTTGATGTTTAATGAAATTATCAATATTATTAATAACAAAATTCACATAATAAATATTTAAATTTATATAAATTGTTTTTTTAATAATTTTAATAATAAAGATTAGTGTGAAACAAAACTCCAAACAACCTTATTTACAATAATAATAATCAACACCTTTAAAACCCAAATTCACAAAACATATAATCATTTATTTAGCAAAATCCTTAATGTAAAAATTCTACTATAATAATCCTCATCTTAACCCCAACCTACAAAGAAAAAAGAAGCTTCTAAATAAATCATCATTAATAATTCAATTCACAAGAATGAAATAAGACCCACTAATAACGTATGAAATTTTATTCTCAACAACAATTCAATCTACAAAGCACACTAGCAATTGGTGCAAAAGAATGTTGTTAAAATGCAATGGGTTAGAATGCAATATGTATGACTTGGATTTGATAGAATTTATGTGTGAGAATAATTTTTAGAATAATAAAGGAGGTATGCAATTCGCAAGTCACAAGAGCAACAATATCATGGGTTTGAACATGTGACATAATGGAACTCAAAGGAAGATGGGACATAATGGGACATAGAGTTTGGAGATATTTTCGTGTGCGAATTCTTAGTCATTGAGTAGATCAAAAGTGATAGTGAGACGATGAGTGCTCAATCGTTGATGAATTATTTTGTAGATTGCTTGAAGTCATCAATGTATAACAATGTCAATATCATTTGATATACTTGTTCATGATGATGATGGATCCATGTAACGCCCCATTTTGACATTACTACATGAACTACTATTATATGTTGTATTTGTTTGATTGTGAGACATAATCGCTTTGACGACATTATGGACATATGATTCTATTATTTTGCCGATATATATATGTGTGTGTGTGTGACGTTAGTATTATGATCGGTAGTCATGTTTAGATATGTATCATGTGTTAATTAGATATGCAAGTTACTGAATGATGGGTACGTGGATACCGTTATAGTTATCTGTTGAATAAATGGATGTTATGCCAGCTGCATGGCGAATAAATGAGTTTATTATTGTTATGTTATTATGAAATGTATGTGTATATGTTGAGGATTTATGCACAATATTCCATATTGTATGTCGAGGACTGAATTACAGGTTAAAATGGTTAAGTGATTGCTGGATCCTACAAGGTGGGAGAGCCTCGGGGACATGGACTTTGAAAGATAAATGGTATGTGAGTGATGCATTATTTACTTTCGCATGATTATTATTATGATGTATATTATGACATGGGTGGGGTGGGGTTTCAGGAAACTCAACCGCCCAGATTGGTTATACGATGACAAATCGAGTACAAATGCAACGATGTTATTATGTCGGGTAGACATAGTCCCTTATTCCATTAGGGGGTGGAGGCTTTACCCACAGTTTATCCCCGAAACCCAGAGTCATGGGAGGGTTGTGCTACGGTGCACTCCCCAAGGTGTGTGATGATGACTGGTGGTTGCTTGCTAGGGAAGCTTGGTCGATGTAGTCGACACTTCCGCTTACGGGTTCTAGCTGGAACTGATCATGGCTTGACATTTCAAGGTAGTCCAACAGAGGACAAGATAGGATGTGGAAGTTAGTGATGATGTAGGTAGATAGGTGTAGTTTGAAGTAGGGGTGAAAACTAGATCTAACTGTATGTGTGTAAAACCCTTGATTGAGTATGTGTCGTAACTCAGTAATGTATGAATTGTCGTAACTTAATAAGATTTCAATTAGTTAATGGATTGTACCTTGCAAACTACGTTTAAAGCTTGTGTCAGTGAACAACAAGTTTCATGATTATGATTGATGTGTGTGTGTGAATTATTACTGTTAGTGTACTTACGCGAGGTATGTAAGCAGTAGCTACGCTTACATAACTCGCCTACATATTTGTAAATTTCATGAAATAATGTTAAATAAGAATGTGATTATTGTAGATTAATAATTAAATAATGATGATTAAGGTTAATAATGTTGATTAATTATTAATTAATAATTCATTATTGTCCATTAATGATTCATTAGTGTTGATTAATAAACAAGTTACAGTTAACTTAAGTAGTAAACGATGCAATTGGTTAGTAATGATTAATCGAATGCTAGTGAGTTGATTAGTAAAAACTAAGGGTTAAAATGGTTAAATGATTATTGTAATGTAAAATTAAGTAGTATTAATTTGATAAGTAAATATTAATTGCAAGGGTAGATAATTAATTAATAAGTATGGATAAGAATTGGTTATAAACCATTAGTTTTATAAGGATCATGCTTAAGATTAATTAGAACACAGGATTATTATTGGTAATTAATAAATTAAATTAGTTGAATGTAAAATTAGAGGGTAATTAACATAATGGAAGTATGTTAAATCATTAATTAGATGATTAGGTTATTATTAATTAATCAACTGACAATTAGTATTAAGTAATTAATTAAGTGATTAATATGAACTGACAATTAGTATTAAGTAATCAATTAAGTGATTAATATGAGTAATTGGATGTTGACTAAGAATATTGATTTATTAGTTTTTAATTGAGAAATCTGAGTTACAAAGTCCATGAATATATTATTTAATGATTAATAAGAGTCCAAGTTGAGGGCTCGAGGACTGACATGGGGGTTGAGAAATTTATGATGAGGATAGGGCTAGTAATGGGGAGGAAGAGTCAGCAAACAGGGGATAAGATGGAGAAGGGAAGAAGAAGAGAGGGTCTTTTACCTTAGTGATTTTGGGAGAGCTTTTGAGAGCAGAGATAGAATTTTTAGAGCAAAGCTGAAAGGGGATTTTTGCTGGAGATTTTTCTGAAGGGATATAACAGGTTGGCCTGTACTAGGTTTGGGCTCGGGGGTCCAAAGGGGTACCTTTGGAGCTGGGTGGTCGGCGAGACCTCGCCAGTTGGCAGGGTGGAAAAACTGTTTTGGGATGGTTGAGTTTCATGGCTTTGGGGAAGGTTTGGTTGCAGGGAAAAGCAAAGGGAACAACAAGGCATTCAGCAAAAAGGGGACAACAACAAGGGTGGATCTACTAGCTATCTACAGGTATTTTCCAGCAAGTATATTTAACATTTCTACCGTTGTCAAATTCTGTTTAAGTTAATTACAAAATATTATATGCTGTTACTCCTGCACAAGTAGAACTGGTTAGAGGTAGAAAAACAGTAAATAAATTTATTTCAAAACCTGTGAATGTAAATGGTATTTCCAGACCTGAAATTGAACACAAACCAACAAAACAGAAACAGAAATTGACAGTATGTAACTAGAAATAGATGAGTATTGTTTTATTGTTAAACTCGGAAGAGTTTAGGACGTGGGTCCTACAGTCCAAGGGGCACTATTTCCCCATTTTGAGACACACTAGAACAATATGTGGAAATAATGTGGAATTGCTAAAGTGAACTTGGTCACTGGTGTTTCACTTCATGAAATCATTGTTCATGAATATCACATCCCATAATATCCATTAAGTAAAGTGTATTATTATTAATGATTATTTTATATGAGATTGCATGATTACTAATTACAATGTGTACATGTATATAAATACACATAGAATATGATAAGTTTCCTCTTTCAAGAAAGGCATGGTTATCAGTATCACAATATAATAATATTGATTATTGACCTATATGGCTAATGTTGCAATATAAATGTGACCTATTGGTAATATACTCTAGGCATAATACAATTCTTCCCTCCTTTAAATATGCTTTGTCCTCAAAGAATGAGTAGAAAACACTTATTCTAATATAATGATCCATCTTATTGTGACTTTCACCTATTTGATAAGGTTGAGGACATGAGACAATAAGATGTTCGAAGCTTTGAACAATATTGTCGCATCGAGAAAGGATCAATCCATCCTAGATGCATTCTTTCTTGAACTCTTTGATTATAATATTAGAATAGTGAGAACATGCATGACAACCTCTAGAAACATGATGAATAAACTAAGGACATAAACCCTATTGGAAAAATATAAGAGTGAATAAACCAAATATTTCTCACCAATGTCGAAACCTTATTGTACCTAACCAATAGATATGCAACTCTATAGCACCAAACAGTGAAAAAAAAATCACCAAACAACGAAATTTTCACCAAAAACTGGGAAGATGCGCCCTAGATGAAGGTAGGGTGCATTTGGATCTGAGGTAGATGCACCCTGGATGAAGGTAGGGTGCATATGTTTATGTAAAAACATGGAAAATACAAAAGAACATCAAATCCAAAGCCGTATGGACGGAAACTTGCAAAAACCTGAACCAGAAACATACAAACAACTATATCTACAAGCCAAGAGATAGATCCTTGATGAGGCTAGTCTACAATAGATTTCAATTCAGATCTACAGAAAAACCAATAAAAACTTGATTTTTTTTAAAATTAAATGATGAGGGTTAGTGTTTGAAAAAAATATCAAACATGTAGTGAATGTCCATATCTAAGAAAAAAACACAAGGGATTAATAGATTAGATAGAAAATCTACGAAATATGGGTTGCCCTTGAAGAAAATGTTGCTTGTAAAAAAAAAAATAACAAAATTTATTGAAGAAGGTAGAGCATTGCAACTAGCTCTGATACCATGTTATAATATTGAGAATATGCATGAACATACAACAATATGTTTGCTAACATGCAAAGCAAGAATCTACTAGTCTCGCCTCCTATCCATACAAACAACAAATAATAAGAGTAAGAAACAAGAGACAAGAGAAAAAATGATACAGCAGGTATATGTAGTAAAACCCCAAATCGGGAAACATCCGTGGGAAGATATTGTCTTCTTATTCTTCAAAAATATCCTCACATAAGCATCACATCACACTCCATCTACACTTCATGTCACAATCATGTGTGTACAAATGACATACTGTCATATGACGTCTCCATGACATACACATGTGATGTGTGATGACCATTCACAACATATCCAAACGAGTCTCATTCACCTCTATTATATAGCTAGAGGTATGAAATTTTACATCCCATAACACACGGGATAAATAACTTTCCACCTCTCTTATATAAAGAATGGTTATAAGAGATTTTATTACATGATGCATGTGGGATAACTCTATTTTATAATATTAGAGTTCCTTGTTATGCATATTTTCATAGTATATCATCATTATGCTTGATCTTCTGGATTTCACTCTGTTAGAGTTTAAACACGACCAATGTGTTTCGAGTGGACACTCCACCTTGCATCTTCATGATCTGATTGAAGTTGTGAGCAAAAAAGGGTAAGAAAGGTGAAAATAAATAGTGTTGGAGGAAAAGGTAGTCGTTAGGAGAAAATGGAAAAATTAGGAACAAATTTTAGATTTTAAGGAGAAAAAAAATATTAAATTACATAAGGAACCCAATTTTAGGGTTTGATTTTTATTTAAATGATTAAATAAAGTTTTATATTAATGTAGAAAAACAATGGTTAATAGTTGGTTTAATTAGTTTAAAAAGGGGGAGATAGTTTTGAAAAAAAAGAAATAATGGTTAAAATATCAAATAAAATACAATAATAAAATTAATGGAGGGTTGGAATATAGGGTTTGATTTTATTTTTTGAAGATGAAATGAAATACTTAGAAGTAAAGTAATTCTAATGTAAAAATAAAAGAACATTATTAAAAAATTTGGTTCGTGAAGATTTGAAAAGAGAAATATATAAATGAATTAAAAGAGATTAATTAGAATGGAGGGAAAAAATCTTAAAGCAAAAAAGAGAATTATTTAAGCATAAATAAAGTTAGAGATGAGGAAGAATAAAAATGGAAATATTTTTTTTGAAAAGAGAAATATATAAATGAATTAAAAGAGATTAATTAGAATGGAGGGAAAAAATCTTAAAGCAAAAAAGAGAATTATTTAAGCATAAATAAAGTTAGAGATGAGGAAGAATAAAAATGGAAATAATTTTTTTGGTAATACAAAGTAAGGGACCAAATTTAGATTAAATAGAAAATAGAACAAAAGAAATAATAAGTGGGGTAAATGATTTATAGAAAGGGAAAGTGAGTTGGAGAAAGAGAAGAGAAAAGACTAGGTTAATGTATTAATTTTTGGTCATCTTGCTTTTTGTCTCTTGACTTCCTCATTTTTGCTAGTAGATTTTGATTGTGATTTTTAAAACGTGATATTTCTTCATCCTTCTTTGATAACTTATTCTCAAGGTCTAGGTTAGATTGTTCTAACTTTTGAATTTGAATTTTTTGGCGAGATAATTTTTTATTTATGTCATATTTTTGTTTCTCGATTTTTAGTTCCTCAATTTGTGCGATGAATTCCTTAATACGCCCTTTCAGGTAGCGATTATCTTTCTCTTTTAACTTATTAAAATAATTATGTTTCTTAATTTCAAACTGTAATTGTCGATCACTTTATAATGCTCTAACTTGCCCAATACTACTTGTAATTGCAATTGCATTTATGAATCGATAATTTCCATAGTCAACGACTTCTAATTTTTCTTAAAACTTCTTCTCTTCCTTGCTTTAGTACTAGGATTTAAATCAGTTTTAAATAACTTCTTTTAATGTCTCTTGTATTCCACCTTCTGAAAGATTTCAAAACTCTTTAATCACCACCTTTTCCAACTTAGGGTATCGCTCTTTTATAGTATACTCCTTAATAACCCAATATAATATAACATTATTCACTTTGTATATATAAAGTATACTATTTAATATAAGTCTTTGATGTAGTACCAATGTACGAGTAATGTTTTTTATAATATGGATTTTAAGCCTTTTTTAGCTTTGGAATATATTACTTTATATCCTAACTTCAACAATGTGCTAAATAAAGAATTTCCCACTTAATAATCGACACTTAAATTGGTGTATATATGCTTTTATGCTTTTTATTACCTTCCACGAATGCTTCGTTGATTTGTCCAACAAGAGCTTGGAAAATAAAACTACATGTTGCTTTTATAAAACCACGTGTTAGTTATATATATATATATATATATAGATTTATAGATTCTTCTCTTTTTTTATTCTTCTTCTTTCTTTCTTCCCTCATTTTTTTTGGATTCTTGGTCTCTTCTTCTTATTTGCAGCAGAATGATTACTTCTTCAATGAAAATTTGAATGGCCAAGTTCCTAGGTCAAAGACCATAGAAAATTTTTATTGTCAAAGATTAATTTACCAGAGAAACTCTTAAATTTATATGGCTAGAAACCAATAGCCAAAGGTCATATCAGACTTGCTCTAATACCATTGAAATGAACAAGATTCATTACTAAGAAAACATCCAATGTAGGTAAAATAAATAATCCATAGAATAGGAATACAATATAATATGAGACATGTGATATGTTTTTACAATACAATTGAAACCCAAATAAATAGGTCGACATGTGCCTTTTCACATGAAAGGACACGTCTTTTAATTAACTTAAATAATTTCTAATTTCTTGTTGATGTATATGTAACTTTGGAATGTATTTCATATATATTTATTGTGCCCTTATTAGAGATGTGTTATTCCTCTATAAGGAAGTGTTGTCATGTGGATTGACAAGTGTCACAAGTGTGTGTACTTGCCGATGGGTTATTAGACCACCATGTGTGGGGTCGGCCCTGAAATATATATTATATTGTGGATGTATCTAGATAGACAAGTCGGCCCCATAGTGTAACTAGGCAAACAGGTTAAGTATAAATAGAGATCGAGAGATCTCTATTTGGATCATTCGGAAAGTCACACTTCTCTCACTCAGAAAGTGGCGCACTAGTGAGGAGGAGGATCATCTGCTACTAGGAGACTATCTCAAGTGTATTTTGGTTGTACTTTGGTTGAGCCATTGCTCTCTCTATCTCTGAGGAAGTTGTGGGGTTTTTCACCTTAGGGTTTTCCCCACGGAAACTCTGTGTCTCTTGTCTCTCATGCTTTTTATTCTTGTGATGCTTGTCATGCTTATTGTGATTGTTATGCATTGATATACTGTATATGTTATTCTCTCAGCAAATATTCAAGAGTATTGTGAATTAATGCTCAAAATTTAACATTTCTAATTATTATTTATCTTTTATTATTCTTATTATTATTATCGTTATTATTATTTAATATTTATATATTTTATCTATTAGAAAGTGCATATGCCACCACATTTCCCCCCTTTTTTTAGATAATTTCAAGTTCATGACCTAGCATCTTTGTAACACATTTTTGTTGCTCTTATAAAGATGATCTTTGTTCCCAGGGTTGGTAGGTGCGGGGGGAGTTATATTTGACTCCAAGGGGAATAAGCAGTGAGAGTTTTCTTGGGGCATCGAGAGGAAGACAAACAATGGTGCGGAATGGCTAGGCCTCATCAAAGGGATGGAGATGGCTATTAACCTGGGAATTAATAATTTGACAGTCATTGGGGATTCCTTAATTATCATTATAGAAGCCAGAAGCATAGTCACTAACAGGAAAGAACCTTCCTCCAAAATGCATCAACTCTTAATCAGCCTCATCAAAGACTTCCATGAAATCACCTTCCTCCATATCCTGAGATGGCTTAACAGAAAAGTTGATGGACTGGCCAACAATGGCGTCAGGCTTTCCTATGGCTCAATTATTTATGACAATGTCTCTCATGAAAATTCATGGATCCCCTAGCTTATGGATCCCCCATAATGCTCGGGCTCTTCTATTCCACATTTGGAACATCCAATTTCTTTGGGCTTAGAACTCTAGTAGCAATAAATTGCATTTGTTGGATATTGCCCCAAGGCATTTTGGAGGTCACCCAACTCCTCGACGGCTTCCCATTCCTGTCGACATTAATTCCTTCTGGACTACTCGTCAGTTGGCCGGCATACGAGTTATTGTCGTTGGTGTATATCAATACATGAGTCACCATTCCTCTCTTAATATGCCGGTGCTATTTCGCAACTTGTCTCTGTTGCTCTCTGTTTTCGAGTCCCGTGTTGCTTGTCTCTGCAGAACAATGGACCACCATTGCGTTCTTGAGCGTTCTCAAGGTAGGGAAGATGTGTATTTGATGAATGTCAGCTGTTGCAAGCATGCAAGAGGCCATAGTGGAGGTTGTAGCCGGGGCACCTCAGCAGGGCATGATAGGATGGGCGAACCGGTGGGCAAGGTGGGCAGTAATTTCCTCGGTCTTGGCCCTTGTCGAAGGCATGCAGGAGTTGGTATTACGCAATAACATCCTGGAAATCATGGCATTTCTAAGTTTGAATTGTAATTCCTGGACCTCCTGCAGGAGCTAGAGCTCTAGGTTAGAATGATCTGTAGCGAAAACATGGAGTTTAAGAAGGTGCTCTCCCATTTGTGTTCTCTGGTATCTGCATATCACTCTGATACTAAAACTCAAAACGGCAATGTGGATGCTAAAATCGATCATATTGAAGAAACCATGGGGCTGGCATATCCTCATAAAGTTCGCAAACCTAAAGCCTCCGGCAGTGATCTGGAAGACATTGGCAGGAAAATAAAGAAGCTGTAGAAGTTTATGGCTCAAGATGGCAACTTTGTGGACCTCAGCTCTGAGAAGAATATGACAGTGGATTCTGCAGGCGTGGTCATGGACATGGGACTGTAGTAGCAGCTCTCTGGTTGGCTTACTTATGTTTTTGTTTTGTTATGTTATCAGTTATGTCTTTAAGTTACATGTACAGAGCCTTTGACGCTCATAGAACTGGAAGAATTTTCAAATTTTTTGTATAAGGTAGTCAGCAGAAATGTTCTACTTTTGTAAAATCCTTCTAGGTCAGTTTGTTAGAATTTACAGTTTCCATAGAACAGGAAGCTATCACTCTAGTTACAAGATAGAAAATGATGAACTTGGAGGGATAGATGCTCTTATGACATGGGAGCAATCTGTCAATTTTTGTTATGTACTGTTCTCCTTTTTTTCTATATATAAACAAAGTTGATTACCTGTTTCTGTTAAAAAAAAAAAAGATAATCTTTGTTCCAAGAAGTACTTAAGATTTTCATGATATGTTCTTACATTGAAGTGTCGTCCTACTAGGTAAGGGTGCCATTTATGAACTGCATGCAATATGACCAACATTTCCTTTTCGTAAATTGGTTTGAGTAATTCTTTTCCTTTAAGTTGGAAACTTTAAAGGGGAAGGAGCCTTCCTTATTGCATTCAAACTACACCAATTCCATTCCTTGAGGCATCACATTCCATAATAAAGTGTTTTCTAAAGTAAGGCGTGACCAATATTATAGTAGATGCACACACAACCACTTTAAGTTTTTCAAATTCTTTCCTTGCTTCTTGATTCCAAGATAATGCCTCCTTTTTCAATAACCTTGTTAGAGGTTCTACTATTTGACCATAATTCTTGTCGAACTTGTAGTTTATCCTATCAATCCTAACAACCCTCTAAGATTCTTCAAGGTTTTAGGAATTGGCCATTCCATGGCAGCTTTAATTTTGTTAGGGTCAACTAGTTTGACGATTTCATGACATTCAATATGACTCAAATATTCTACTTATTGAACCCCAAAGGAACACTTACAAGGATTGGCATATAGTTAGTAGTACTCCTTCAATATTTTTATGACCATGTCAACATGTTGTACATTCTCTTCCCAAGATTTGTTATAGATTAGTATATCATCAAAAAATATTTACACAAATTTTTTGAGGAAGGGTTTAAAAATAGAATTCATTAAGCTTTGAAATGTGGAACGTGCATTGGTAAGGTCAAATGGCATTACCAAAAATTCATAAAGACCTTCATGTGTTCTAAAGGCTATTTTCAAAATGTCTTCTTTCCTCATTATGATTTAATGATATCCATAATGAAGGTCCAACATGGTAAAGCAAATTGCTCCCTAAAATTCTTCTAGTAATTCATCAATGACAGAAAGAGGGAACTTATCTTTGATGGTGATCTTATTGACCTCTCTATAATCTAGACACATACATCATGAACCTTCCTTTTTGCAAACCATCACCACTGGTCAATAGAAAGCACTTTGTCTTGGTTGAATGATGCATGCATTTAACATATCTTGAATCATATTCTCAAATAATCATATCTTGAATCTTTGATGGTGATCTTATTGACCTCTCTATAATCTAGACACATACATCATGAACCTTCCTTTTTGCAAACCATCACCACTGGTCAATAGAAAGCACTTTGTCTTGGTTGAATGATGCATGCATTTAACATATCTTGAATCATATTCTCAATCTCACTCTTTTTTGTATATATGTACATATAGGGCTTAATGTTAGGTGGTACACTTTTTGGTTGCAAGTGAATAGCATGGTCATGATCTCAAGTAGGTGGAAGACCTTTAGGAATCTCTCCAAATACCTTGGGATGATTTTCAATAACCTATTAGAGATCCACTAGAATAGAAGGTATATATGCTTGAACATTTAGTGAGAACAATTGTCCAATTACACCATGGTGTCATTTTTCTAGCAATTTTGTCATGTTGTTAGAGATTATCACTTCAGATGGTTTCCCTGGAATACATATGAGTTAAATTTCTTTTACTTCTTAGGAGAATCTCATGAAAAGTTCCAGAAAATTAAAAGCCATTATTCCCAAAAATTGTATCTATTGGACATGTTATCACAAAGTTAGTAGATGCCAGAAAAGGTATCCTATCCAGGACAGTAGAGGTTGAAACTAAACTAGTGACACTTTGCAAGGGCCTCGTTCACCACTAGATTCAATGGTTGTCACACTGAATGGGATCTTGTCACTTTAGATCAAGCGGAAGGCAATATCAAGGGGGAGACCCTAGCCAATCTATGAGGGCTAGCGAACCTACTAAAGGAACGTAAGAGATATGAAATGGAAGCAAGAGTGAGATATCACGTAAATAGATCTAGATCTAGAGAATGGATGTGGTTTGTAGGAGTTAAGGATTGGTTAAGGAGGTCGAGGCAAGAAGTAAATGCTCAAATAAGAAGAAAATGTACCCCACAAGGCTTAGACAAATATATCTAGATAGATCTAGTGCAAATATGAAATACCCAAATGAGATCCAACTAGGGTTTAGGAAAATAAATGTGAAATGGACCCAATTGAGGAGTTTAAGGGATGAAATGGCACTAGAATGATTGCTTGAACATAGATATGGGGTTTTGAGGTTAATCAAGCAATACCCAACTGATAGGTATGGTAAAATGACCACTAACCCAAGGAGGGCAAATTGCGTAGAGATGACCAGTGCTAGATCTGTGGGTGAATGGAGTTGAATTTGGCCCAAACTTGGTATCTAGGGGTTTTTAATGATTTTAGACTTGGGCTTTAGTCCTTATGCCCAAATAATCGCCAGATCTATCAGATCTATGAAACAAGGGTTTTAAACTGTGAAATTTAAATGGAAATTGGGATATATGTTGAAATATTGTAACTTCGAAGTATATTCTATTGTATTTTATTATTGTAATTTATTCGGAGATGTTTTATTCCTCCATCAGGATGTCATTATTGTATTTGGTCATCATAGAGTCGTGAGGTAAATCCTCCAATGTAAGTCGGGGCAATAGATCCCCTAGAGTCAAATGTAATGGGGTTTTTAAGTCCCCTAGAAGAGTCGGCCCAGTCAGCATTAGTTGAGTGGTAAAGTTGGTTAACGCTGACATGTCAAGTTGTAAAATTAAAGTAGAAGTGAATGTATAAATAGAGAGCTAGGCTCTCTTATTTATTCATTCATTCACACACACACTCACTTGTGAACTCGCATAGGAGAGAAAGATATATGCAAAGGAGGAGAAGGAGCTCTTGTTTGGGGATTTCATCTTTGTACTTTTGATCATCTATATTGAGGAATTTTTGTTGGGTTTTCTACCCCATGAGGGTTTCCCAGGATAAATTGTGTCTCTTGTGTTTATCTTGTGCTTGTTATTCTTTCAGTGATCCTGTATATGATATTGTTGTGAAATTGAATTGAATGTTGATGCTATCTATCTTATCATATTGAATCTTAACATGGTATCAGAGCTATCCTGAAGGAAGGGAATGTATGGCATTTGCGACACTTGTTTCACTTGCGACAATTTGAAAGCTAAGGCTTTGTATAGCAAAACCTAGTCTTCATGGAACTTTCACTATAAATCATTTTTGGCGAAGGTTCAGGATATGAAACTTGGACAGGAAAAATATGACATGTTCCTGTACCTTGTGTCCGAGTTTCAGCCTCAGATTTGTTGTACCTTGTGAGATATGATATGTACAAGTTAGGGTTTCTGCCTCTTCCAGAATGCAGCCCTAAATAGGTGACCTAGGGGAAAAGGTCATATATCGGGCTAGGAAGCTCCAAATGGAATTTCGTAAAAAGTGAAAGTTAGGGAACGGACTGTAGTTTCACAGGTCCAAGTATCAGAGGCTGAAGTTGAAACAGTGACACGTGGTACTCCATACCAGTTCGCTATATTGTTTCATCCCTTAAACAGGTCATGTTGGGAAACTTAGCATATCTCTCTCATGGAGAATCCAATGAAGCTCAAATCTGAGGGGTTGGAAATATGACAGGTCAGGCTATTGCAAGACGAAGTTTCAAACCCCGAGGATCCAAAATTTCAGAGATACACCAGAAACAATATGGTACGTCTGAAATGGCTCAACAAAGGAAATCAAAGAAGAGGAGGAAGAAGCTCTCACTTAGGGTTTTCAGTTTTTAAGGTATGGCATGACCTGATACAATGTTGGAGACACCTGATGCAACATCAGAAACCTTGAATATGAATTTGGAATCCATTCATCATAAATATTAATCTTCCATCAAAATGTTGTGGGAGAAAGGAGATTGAAAATTAGGGTTTCCAAGTAAGAAGAAACCCTAGCAAAGTTGGGAGACTCATAGGGAAGCAATGAAGGAGGTTTAAATGGCACTGATATTCTATCATCCTAGCACCATGAACATATATAAGATGTTTACAAGTGATATAACTTGAATGATTAGGGTTTTACCCTTATAGAGAAGACTAAAAGCAATATCAACAAGTATGGCTTGAGGAGATGCAGGTATGTCTGTTTCATTTATTTGATGATTAAGTTCATGATATGTTTGTATTCATATTATTGAGGTTAGTACAATCATGATTAATTCTAGACTTGTCTGATCACCTTAGTAAAATTATGAATGCATGTTAATGATAGAAGACATTCGTTGATTAGGGTTATGACACTTATGATTGTACTAATGCACTGTGGTGTTGTATGAGGATGATGTTGTCCGCTAACATGAAAGATACATCAAGAAAGAAAAATCAAGTTCAAGATAAAGAATATATGACCATGGTGACATGAAGACAAAGACTCATCCATATTCATTGATCACATAGAAGCTCTACTTACGAGATATGTATAATTTGGTTCTACAATACTCAACTTATGAGATATGCAGATTACTAGCACAAATCATTGAAGAGAACAAAGAAGACATTGTTTAGGTATGTTAGACATAACTAGCGAGGATGATAATCCAAGTATGTTTTCCTATATCGAGTTAGAATCCTACCTTGTGTTAGGATCTTATATAAGTATACTTTTGTATGATTGATAATGATTATTCATGAAGTTATAAGTTTGAGTAATCATGGGTTTATGCATATTATGCTTCTTAGTTGATTAATGATATGACAAACTAGAAGAGTCCTATGGTCAAATAAGAATATGCATGAGTAAAAGAAGTACTCCCTGAAACCTTGAATACTAACTCTTGTGATAAATTACCTGTGTATGAAATGATCATGACCATACATGTTTAAGATTATTTAGGATTATAATGTCTTGATAGTATTGAGATTATACTAATGAATGTATGATTATGTATGAGATCTTGAGGATGACACAATAATGAAACTAGTGCACACTTAAGCATGCATAGTGGTACAAGATGGATAAAAGTTCAAAGACATATAATCATGATGCTATCATAAAGGGAAAATAGAGATCAAGAGGGAGGCAATGACACAAACATAAAAGATAAGTATTTGAGTTGTTATTTGAATTACTTCTTGAAATGATATTGCTCGTAATAGTTGTATGCATATTTGTATTCCTAGAATATATCATGCATAGTGTAAGCATTCATATAGCATTGAACAGTATACTACTAATATGCATATGATGGGTAAGTTAGACAAACATTCCATTGTTGCTTGTCTAGAATGAAACCTCTTTGCTAACATACTGGGAGCTGTGCACGCTCTTAATAGTATGTTCTGGTAGAGATGGAAGGCATCTAGATAGCCACTGTATGCATACAAGATATGGAAAAGTGTTGTGCCAAAGTATCGGTCAAGATAGTTGCACAACTATGTGAATCATATCACTATGCATAATAGGTTATCATTGAAATGTCAACATGATTTGATGATTATGAAGTATCACTAATCATGTAATTGAATTTGATTTGTAGGAAAGATCATGTGCTATGATCTACAAAAGAAGGATGATGAACACTTGTTCCAAAGAACAAGTGATGACTGTTCAACAAGAAGATTTACAAATCAAACATACTATAGAAGTACAAAGGAAGGCTCGTGGCTAGAGGACTCTCTTAGAAAGAGGGAGAGGATCATGATGAGAAGTTTGCTCCAAGTGGCTAGACACACGTCCAGAGATAGATTACACCCATGGATGACAAGATCGTTCTCTTGAATGGTGTAATTGAAGAAGAAGTGTGAATTGAGCAAACTCCCAGGATTCGATAGAGAATCACATGATTGAAGAAGGCTCTGTACGGGTTCAACAGGTACCCAGGATCAATAGTCATTTGATGAGCTTGATGATCACCACGGTTGATGTGGATTTCAACCCTTGCTACAAGGTTGAAGATGGTTTCTATATACAGATGATATTCTTCTCTTAGATGGATGCAAGAAGGAACTCACCATAGAGTTCGAGTGATCTCGAGGCTCATATCAGTAGACCCATCTGACAGGAGATGGCACAGATAGATATGCAGAAGATCACTCAATGCAGAGTGTGAATGATGTTCAGTCACAGAGGGAATCGATCTCATAGTTAAAGAATCCTAACATTATTCCTGTGATTAGATATGTGGCTGAGATCAGATGAGATTTTTCCTTAGCCAAGGAAAATGTGAAGTAGAGATCCGTGATGATGGATGGTGGTTTCTATAGTTTACAGATAGATGACTGGTTCATTGATGTATCTAAAGAAATCCAGGATAGATATATGCTTTGTTGTGAACACCCTCAGTTAGTATCTAGTTGAGCTTAGACGTGTTCACCTAGTAGCTGCAAAGCATGTGATGAGGATACCTGTATCGATGATGAGGATACTTGTATCGATGATGAGGATACCTGTATCGATGATGAGGATACTTGTATTGATGAGGAGGATACCTGTATCGATGATGAGGATACTTGTATCGATGATGAGGATACCTGTATCGATGATGAGGATGCTTGTACCGACGATGAGGTCGATGATGATGATGTTTGTACCGGCAATGAGGTCGATGATGAGGATACATGTACCGATGATGAGGTCGATGAGGGGTCCTTATACTTGGTCTAAGTTGACGAGTGGATTGCATCATCCCTGGAATCTAGTCCTAAATGAATCTGGAGGCTTGTGTCTTCGTGAATGGTCCTTAGACTTGGTCTAAGTTGATCATCCATGGAATTTAGTCCTAAATGAATTCGGAGACTTGTGTCTCTGTGAGTGGTCCTTAGACTTTGTCTAAGTTGATGAGTGGATTGCATCATCCCTGGACTTTAGTCCTAAATGAATATAGATACTTGTGTCTTCGTGAGTGGTCCTTAGACTTTGTCTAAGTTGACGAGTGGATTGCATCATCCCTAGAATTTAGTCCTAAATAAATCCGGAGACTTATGTCTTCGTGAGTGGTCCTTAGACTTTGTCTAAGTTGACGAATGGATTGCATCATCCCTGGACTTTAGTCCTAAATGAATCTAGAGACTTGTGTCTTCGTGAGTGGTCCTTAGACTTTGTCTAAGTTAACGAGGGGATTGCATCGTTCTTGGATTTATGTCCTAAAGTGATAGGGATTGATCATCCCGTAAGTGGAGCAAGATTGTATCGTCCTTGGCTTTATGTCCTAAAGTGATAAGGATTGATCATCCCATAAGTGGATCAAGATTGCATCATCCTTGGCTTTATGTCCTAAAGTGATAGGGAATGATCATCCTGTAAGTGGATCAGGATTGTATTGTCCTTGGATTTATGTCCTAAAGTGATAGGGATTGATCATCCCGTAAGTGGATCAGGATTGCATCATCCTTGGCTTTATGTCCTAAAGTGATCAGGATTTATCATCGCGTAAGTGGATCAAGATTGTATTGTACTTGG
Organism: Larix kaempferi; assembly: GCA_027924585.1. Classification (NCBI taxonomy): domain Eukaryota; kingdom Viridiplantae; phylum Streptophyta; class Pinopsida; order Pinales; family Pinaceae; genus Larix; species Larix kaempferi. The sequence continues at coordinate 3,281,214 of BSBM01000334.1, forward strand.
CTTTATGTCCTAAAGTGATATGGATTGATCATCCCATAAGTGGATCAGGATTGCATCATCCTTGGCTTTATGTCCTAAAGTGATAGGGATTGATCATCCCATAAGTGGATCAGGATTTTATCATCCTTGGCTTTATGCCCTAAAAGTGAGAGGGATTGATCATCCTGTAATTGGATCATGTGTATTGCATATATTGATGATGTTGTTGATCAAGAGATCCAGATGATGATGTTGATCAAGAGATCCAGATGATTCTATTGATTGAGAGATCCGGATGATGTTGTTGATCGGGAGATCCAGATGCTGTTGTTGATCGAGAGATCCAGATGATGTCGTTGATCGGGAGATCCAGATGATGTTGTTGATCGAGAGATCCAGATGATGTTGTTGATCGAGAGATCCAGATGTTGTTGTTGTTGTTGTAGACGATCGAGTGATCGAGTGCTGCAAAATATGAAGACTCAATACTGTAGATGTTGATGTTCCAGTACTGAAGATGTTGAAGATGTTCCAATAGCCGTTCCAACTGCTAATGATGTTTGAAGAAAAATTCCAATGATCTATAGATATATCACTATGATGTTGTTGATGATCTCTCCTTGATCCTACAGTTGATGTTGATGTTTTCAGTAGAATACCCTTCTCGTTAAGGGGGAGCGTTGAAATACTGTAACTTTGAAGAATATTCTATTGTAATTTATTATTGTAATTTATTTAGAGATGTTTTATTCCTCTGTCAGGATGTCATTATTGTATTTGGTCATCATAGAGTCATGAGGTAAATCCTCCCATGTAAGTCGGGGCAATAGATCCCCTAGAGTCAAATGTAATGGGGTTTTTAAGTCCCCTAGAGGAGTCAGACCAATCAACATTAGTTGAGTGGTAAAGTTAGTTGAGGCCGACATGTCAAGTTGTAAAATTAAAGTAGAAGTGAATGTATAAATAGAGAGCTAGGCTCTCTTATTTATTCATTCATTCACACACACAATCACTTGTGAACTCGCATAGGAGAGAGAGAGAGATCTGCAAAGGAGGAGAAGGAGCTCTTGTTTGGGGATTTCAACTTTGTACTTTTCATCATCTATATTGAGGAAGTTTTGCTGGGTTTTCTACCCCATGAGGGTTTCCCGGGATAAATTGTGTCTCTTGTGTTTATGATGTGCTTTTTATTCTTTCAGTGATCCTGTATATGCTATTGTTGTGAAATTGAATTCAATACTGATGTTATCTATCGTAGCAAATTGCATCCTAACAATATAAGCATGAAAATCAAACATACCTTGTACATATTACCCAGAATTTCTTGTGGACGCCAAGTACATTTATGATCCTTTCAATTAGTTACAATTCCTAGTGAGATACAAGTGGTTTTGAGCTAAAACGTGTGGGTTCAAGGAGGAAATGTGCCCTCTTCACCTGCAAATTAAACAACACAGTTTTAGATTTGATCTACAAGTAAAGAAGAATTATGCAAGACATATAGAAGAAAATAACTCAATGGAAAAATAACAATTGGTTACTCCTTGAAGGATGAAGTGATTTTCCCAAGAGGATGATGGAGAAATCATCACAATCAACCCTCCAAGCAAGTTGCACCCCTACAAACAGTCAATTTGGCCTCCACAAAAATAGTGTCGAAATCACATAAGATCCACTAAGTTTTCTAAAAGAGAGGCATTCCAATCATGTATAAGAACATTCATCAAAGCATCCCAAGAGATCTGCAAAAAATTGCCTTTTTTCCAATATTTCAAGAGCCAAAAGTAATGGTGAGAGATCATAAAAATAGCCTCACAATCTAAAACCCTAAACCCCAAAAGTATGAAGGGCTAGGATTAAAAGATAATATATAAATATCAACAGCTAACAAGTGCCATATAACATATATACATGATCACTCTAGAAGAGGGGGGGACGCGAGACATAACATGTGACTAGGACATCAATATAACATCATGGTGGGGGCTAGGAGGTATAAACATATTCACTAGTAAACCCCATATACATCATAATAATAAGATAAAACATAAAGTGCCAAAAGACACTAGGACGTGTGCCCCCAATAACACAAGATGATGCCCCCAAATGATGAATATGAGGACGTGTGGACCCCACAGATGACGAAGATATGCCAGAGGATGTAGGAAGCACCAAAAACATGTCTGGGACCAATCTCATGCCAATTCCTTGCCTCATTGAGCCAAATCGATTTCCTTGCTAGCCATTCTTCCATTAATTTTCTGTCGAAAAATCACCTCAAAAAGATAAAAATTCCTGTAACTCACTTCCACATGATCCGAGCACCAATATAAGCACAAAAATGAGTCCAAGGACATAGGAATATGGTAATAACAAGTACCTACACTCCATATTTCATCTGTAGCGCCCTAGGAGAAAAGTATTGATCTCTGTGAATTATGTACAAGCCATTTTTACATGTCAATCTGCTGTTGGATGATCTCCTTACATTTCCAAGTATTCAAGGGGATATATATATTGGCCTTTAATCTACATAGTTTACCAAAACGTCGAAAAATCAATGATTTTTTAACCTAGTCGAACTAGTCAAAGTCAATTTATTTAGCAGTCAAGACTATTTTAATAGTCCAATTTGGTCTAACCTCACAAGCATCAAAATTACAAAAGTGAAATGTCATATTTTCGATGTAGTGAAGGGATCATTGTGATTCCAATGATTGTTGAGGACAGAAAGAGAAAAAAGTATAATTTTAAATCATTTTTATAAATTTTCGACTTTACAATGGATTTTAGCCAATGACATGGAATTCGCAACCAAATGCAATAATGATTGTTAAAACAAAACCTTTGATTGTATTGATGATGAAGGAAACCCTTGGACAATTGTGACGAACACAGAGTTCATTACCAAAGAAATATCCAAAACAGATATGATAAATTACAAAAATCCATATAGGAATATAACTTAATAATGAATAAGAGATGATATTTTATGTCTAATTATGTACATTACATTGCCTACCCTTTAAAAATGTTTTTTCCTCAAAGCATAAAAATTTTATGTCTTATCTCTGGTTCGAGCCTACAATGTATTCTCATGATACACTATTCCTCTTGTTGTAACTGTTGATGATACAAGACGATATGATCTTCTAAGCACTGAAGAGAATTGTCGAATTGTAAAAGGTTCTAACCACCCTAATTTGATTTTCTGCAAAACGGAGCTTCTCTTGAGTATAATAAGATCTTCATTTAGGTTCCTAGCTTGAAAATGTTTTGGAATGGTTGTTTGGATGAAACTTATTGTTTTATGCTTCCAAACGTGTTGATTTGGTCCTTCTTTGACATTATGATTCTTTTGTATGTATGAAGATTGTGGTTTATATTCATGTTGATGTTGTCATTGATCACAACGACTCTTGTGATTTGGATGACGATAAAGCATCATTGTATGTTGAACCTTATTCTAGGAACCTTCATCTTTTGATAGCTTTTGTGATTTATTGGTCGATACCTTTTCAATATAACTGTTTTCATGATTTTGGACATTGATTGGATATGTATTGGTTCCTTTTTCCAAGGTCTAGATTTGTACCTCTGATGATGTCGTTATTTCAATGGTTTCATCCATTGTTTCTTTGTCGACCTTTGATTCCTTGTTAGTAAGTTGTTATACCCTTTCTTGTGACAACTTTTTATCATTCTTTAGCTTCTTAAATTGTGTAAGTAAGCTTTAATTATGTTGTTGTAAATGTAAAAGTTCTTCATTGTTCTATGGCTCTTCAACTTTATTCTTTAGGTTGAGGTTTTCTAACTGCACCTCTTCTAATATTTTGATATGCTCAAGCAACCTCTAATTAAGGTTCCTTAAACTAGAAGCTTCTTGATCTTTTTTCGATAACTTCTTGTTGAGTTCCTTCATGAGATCTTGATTCTCTAGTTCTAATTTTTGAAAACTCTGCTTCTTCTCCTTGGACTTAAAAAAAATTCAAGTATTTTTTTTATTATGATTTTTTAAACAAGTAATTTCTTCATCTTTTTGTAGCAAGCATTTGTCGAATTTATTCTTAAGATCTTGAATTTGTTGTTCTAATATTTTCTCATATCGTTTTTCTCGTTCATCATCTATCTTCATAATTTACGACATAAATTCATGCGTATGTACATTGTATACATTTTCTTGACAATGTATAATTTTTTTACAATTCAAATTTTTTTAATTTTTAAAGATCAAGAGATACTCAAACTCAATTTTACAAGCAATACATTTAGTCCAAAATATTGAATTATATGTTTTTTGAATCCATATTTCACAATTTCTTCAATTTAATCCAAAATATTGAATTATATGTTGAATCCATACTTCACAATTTCTTCAACTCGTTGGTACACGTATGCAAAAAAGTTCACGAAGATGATATATTTAATGTACCTTTCCATAACTTGGACTATAAAAATTTATAATCTTGGACAAGAATATTCCTTCAATGCCCTTCTTATTTTTGTCGTTGGTATATTTTATAGCTTATATAAAGTTATATACACCTTTATAAATATATAAATCCTGTATATACCTTGGTAATTGTTAGTGAATGTTTACCTTGCAATAAAATATTAAACAATTCTTTCATAAATTGAGGAAAGAAATCGCCACGACGTGGCTCCCTTAATACTTAAATGTTGCAATGGTCACGAAACCTCTTCGCGCTGTTTTGACACCTTGCATCCAACGCAACGTACGATTTAGCATTTGTTTCAACCGCGGCTGAAAAGGTCGTGATAATTATATTTGTAGCCACCAACGACAAACCACTAAGCAAGTGGTGGCGGCGTAGTCGAATTTATTAGCGACAACTAATGGCCACGGTGTTTAATAGCGACGGCTAATGGCCACGAATTTGGTGGAATCTTCAGCAGAGATTTTGCGATCTAGCGGATTCAACTGGGGCAGCTGTATGAACTCAATTGAAATTTGTCACTGATGTGCCTAATTCTGGCCTAAATCTTCCTAAGGAATAAGTCCTTTGAGCTACATGCATTGAAAATGTAATGAGTATATACTCATTTAATTTTAGTTTTTGCATGTATTCTTTTCTTTTATTATTATGGAACAAACCGACATTTTTATCATTGGGCTGGCTTCACTATGCTACATCACACTATATGCATTCTTTTTTTCCTTTTTCCTTTTTTATTTGTTATGGGACGGACACTTCTCCCCCACCCAGGTTGTAGAAATGCGCTTTATAGACACAATTACAATAATTATTGAATAGGGTGTATATTCATTCAAGGGGTATATTCACCTTGGAGAGTGCTAATCCTGTTTTTGAAGAAGGATGTGACACTTAGGTTGTGTATTGATTACAAAGTTTAATAAAGTCATTATCAAGAATAAGTACCCTCTATTTAGAATAAATGGTCTACTCGAATGTGAGAGGGGTGAAGGCATTCTCAAAAATTGATTTGAAATCAGATTATCACCTAGTTAGGATTAAGCATGAATACATTCATAAGACAAAATTTAGAGAAAAAAAATTGGACACTATGAGTTTGTAGTGGTTCTAGTTGGCTTAGCAAATGCATTAGCTACATCCAAAGGTTTTATAAATTAAGTTTTCCATAAGTATTTAAATTAGTTATTATCTTTCTCAACAACTCACATTTTCATTTATTCTAAACCATAAAATGAACATGAGAAACATGTGTGCTTAATTTTGTAGGTATTGGAAGAACATTAATGATATGCCAAACTAAGCAAGTGTGATGTTATGGAAAGACAATGTAGTGCTTGAGATATATCATTTCAGAGAAAGGAATAGTATTGGATCCAAAGAATATTGAATCCATAAGGGAATGGCCCACTCCAAATAATGTTTTGGAAATACATGTCATCTATGGATCTTGTTGGGTACTATAGAGGATTCATACACGGATTATCCTAAATTACATATCTAATCACCCTAATTCAAAAAAATGGAAGGAAGTTTGAATGGATATATTAGTGTCAAGAAAGTTTTCAACAATTAAAGAAAATATTTATAGTGCATGAATACTGAAAATAGTAAATCTAAAGAAGACTATATTGTATGCATGGATGTTTGTATAGAAGGAATTAGTGGAATCCTCGCACAAAATGGTCATATTGTGTGCTATGAATCTTAAAAACTAAAGCATAGTAGGATAAATTATACCACTCATGACTTGGAACTTGTTGTGCATGCTTTGAAGATGTGGAGGAACTACTTGATGGGTAAAAAAATTGAGTTGAGAATAGACTCTAATGGCTTGAAATATTTATTTGATTAACCCAATTTGAATGCAAAGATCAAGATAGCTAGCATTCCTTTGTGAGCTTAATCTTCATATCACACATAAGAAAGAAAATTAAGGTTGTAGATAACGGTTAAGAACATGTGTTCCCTCCTAGGAGGTCACAGGTTCAAATCCAGAGAGGGGTAGGGTATGTACACCTCTGTAGACTTTAGCAGTTAAATTGTTGAACAGAGTAGGGTCCATTGTCCCACAAACAAGGGGATCTCGTACACCAAATTGGTGTCTCTCTTGGCGGTGACCTTAAAAATAGATTATTATTATTATAGAAAAATTGAGAAAAAGGATGCATACAATTCAAATATTAGCAATCAACATATGCAAATCAGATTATAAGGAAGAGAATTGTTGAAGCCCTAACAAAAGAAAAATATTATCCTTGGATAAAGGAATGGTTGAACTAAGAAAAAACACAATATAAATATGAGGGATATCATATAGAAAATGATGGTATTTCCCTTTACAAGGATCAAATATGTTCACAAGTCTCAAGACTTAAGGAAGATCATTATGCATGAAATGCATAAAATATCATACTTTGATCCTCTAGGCTACCCAAAAAAAAAATCATGGTGATGAAAAAGCAATATTATTGCTTGGAGTGAAGAAAGATGTCGCTAAGTACATTTCTAGATGACTAAAATGTTAACAAGTCAAGATCGAACAATGGCATCCAACAAGGTTGTTTCTACTACTAACTCTTCCAGAACAAAAGTTGTAACACCCCGTTTTTTACCCCAATAAGTATAAAAATGTAAATATTAATGAAAGGGCTACAAGCTGAATATGTATGGTCTAGAGTGACCATGTTTTTTACCCCAATATGTATAAAAATGTAAATATTAATGAAAGGGCTACAAGTCGAATATGTATGGTCTAGAGTGACCAATATATGCAAATTTGTAAATTTCCACTCTTAAATGTAAAAATCCATGGCTCCTGCAGACTAAGGGACAAAAGGAAGTGACGGGGGCCTATTCCTCCACAAAAGGGGAAAAGTGTGCCCAACCCATGTATTCCACCTATCCAACTCCCTTTGGAAAAGTGAAAAGTGTCCAACTCTATGCATAGAACTTGTCTACCTCTCCATGCCACTTGTATAGCCTCAAGCATGTGTAACGTCCCCTTCACCCAATCCGACCATCGAAGGGGATGTTAACTGATTTTGGGCTGTCAAATTTTGCCCCAAAGCCATAATACGAATTTCAACATATAAAATGTGTGCATAAACGTAAATAAACATACACAACTGAATTAAACTCTATCCACACACATCTAGCATGCAAATACAAGCATAAACATTACAAGCATTAAATAAAAACGTTTCAGGTTCAAATGCATGAGAATACTTATCTTTATCCAATGCATATCTAAGAAACTAGTTGTGTAAGAGAGATTTTCCACCCAGCCATAGGCACTCTATCCAACATATACTCTTTCTGCTAAGAGGCCACCCCCAAGCTAGACTACGAAGCCACTAGGGCGAAGGAAACACCTACAGGATTCTATCTCTTAGCCCACAACTAATTCTGCTCTCTGTTCTTAGCTAAATGCTCTTACAGATCTCTATAGGTATCTCACTCATCTCTCACAACCTGGCTTCCATAATACCTACCCCTCATAACACCCTTCTTGGCTTAGACATCCCCTTCACCAATCCATGGTTCTCTTGGGTGATCCATCTTGCCTGGTGCTTCTAGTGTGTGCATAGAAGAAGTCCAATATGATATATGCTTCTATAGAACCACTTGTAGCTTCAATTTGTGGCTTCTCAAGCACCTATGAGAAACAGAACTCAATGTGTAGGGGTTCCCATCTTGCCCAATCTCTATGCTCACCTACAACCATCATTTTTCCCTTCCAAATCTGCAGCATGGTCTCTAAATTTGAATTTCTTGGTTAAGCACAACCTAGTAAGTTCATGGACATTAATGGAGAGCTATACCTAGTGTATGTCTGCATGAAAGAATGAGAGAAGGATGGTTGACTCCAAGGGATATGAGAAAATGGTGAAAAGACAACTGACATAGCTTCTGACAGTAGAAGAAAGGACTCCTGGCAGCTACAGACTGACTTATGTCATGACAGAACTGTCACAAAAGTGAAGTCATCTCCATGCTTCAATAATTGCATGAGATGACTTTTCCCACCAACCTCACACATACATTCAATGATTGGAGAATAGTCAAAAAAGGATATAATTGGCATATTCAAAGCACATGACAAAATTTGGGTGAGTACTAGGGTTGACACTTGGCAGCAAGGATTTAGTCTCCCATGGATCCCCTTTCCTCTTCCCCTCTGGTGGAATCATAGCCTCTTTGGTGCTCTTTACACAGCCATTCTTGGACCATTTTATTATTTATGCACATAATATTTACATATATTCTAAATCAGCATCACAAGTTAACCAAATATTCCAAATAAAAATATATACATCATACATGCCTAACCATTCACTAGCCAGGCCTTAGCCTTGAGCTCCGCACTAGGAATCCACACTAGCATATTTACATCATTTACATAATTTTGGCTAAATGCATTCCAATTCGAAACTAGGGATATTACAACATGCATATATAGAGAGAGAGCTAGCCATCATTCCATCATTCTTGGATGTCAAAAGGATTCCTTCTAGCTTCCAGACCTGAACTATCTACGTGAGAACCTTGTCACCCATACTACCATTCGGTACCATTCCATACTATTCTGTACCACCCTCACCCTACTACACATGGAGAACCAAATGTAGAAAAAAGAGCCCTTAAAAGGAATGAGGGGTAACAAACCCGAGGTATTGTTATCTCAGAGAAGGGATCCTAAGGTATTGTTAACTCAAAGAAGGGAGCCCCATTCCTTGGCCAAGGGATAGTTGTAGACAAAAAAACCAACACCTTCTTGTGTATTGATAGTTCCAACTCGGGGGTGGTCTATCAAAGTAAGATATGGCTTGACAGAGCCTACGACTCAGTGGAACATCCTTGGTCTGCAGACAGTCAGTTCACTTTTCCATATAAGTATTAATTTATGTATGGAATTTGTTGTTGAAATTATTGAATTGTGCTTAATGTAATTTTTGCTAAATGTTTTACTTAATTGCATGGAATTATTGTCATTTGAGGAATTGCATTCATAACAATTACATACTTACATTTGTTTTCATACATATTTAAATTATTACAGTGCTCAAATACATTCATACTTCCACTGTAAACCTCAATTTAACCAATAGAGAACCAAATTTTGATAACATGGGTGTTTCGAGGTAAAATTTTGGATGTTTCACAACCCAAATAGCATTGTGAGGGCATTGTCTTTGTGACAAGAGTGGGAATTGGTAACTATGGATTTTATAAATGGTATACCAAGGACTATAAGGCAACATGATTCTATCATGGTAGTCGTCGACAACTAACTAAATTTGTTCAAATCATTCCAATAAAATCCAGACATAAGGTAGATGACATAACATATATCTTTATAAAAGAACTAGTCATATTGCATGGGATATCCAAGGCAACCATTTCTAATATGGAAGAGTCTCTTTGAGGAACTAGGAAAATAGTTGAATTTCAACACAACATACTATCCACAATGAAGTGGAAATTCCCTATTCACTATAAATTGATAGAAGATCAGCGATGCACATAAGAATATATAAAATAATGAAATTTTATATAATGATGATGCTTACAATGAGCCTCATGATGGCATACTATACACATTGACTGGTCATGAGGCGAAGGGTTTTATACCCTTTGGGTTTTCATGAATGTATTTAATGTTTATTGTTGTTGTTGTTTTCACTATATTTATATTTATGTTTGTTATGCACAATCTGATAAGCACGCTAAAAGGGTAAACTAGGTAATCGAGGACATGTTTTTCATGTATGTATTAGACAAACCATCCAAATGAAAATATTATTGTTTGCATACAATAATGGGCATCATCCATCCTTAATAATGAATCCATTGAAGTTTTATATGGTAAACAATACAACACTCTAATCAATTACACTTAGGCTAGAAAAGTTCAAGGAAATGTAAGAGCAAGTGTCTATAATTAAGCAAAATTTAAAGACAATCCAAGATAGACAGAAAATCTATGCAGATAATAATAGAATGGTTTGGAAATTTAAGATTAGGTATCATGTTTTCCTTAGCTAAAACCAAAGAAAAGTACCTTGAAATGTTGCAATTGTGTCAAGCTAGCACCTAGATAAACTTGCATTGCCTACTAATATTTGAGTTCACAATGTTTTTCATATTCATAAGCTAAAGAAATATGTGCATGAATGATCATAACCATGTAATTGATTGGGTATTGATGCAGATGGAACTACACGGAATGTTCTACTGGCCAAAAGTGTCGACAAAATTAAAATCTGCGACGAAAGTGCATGTCTTGAGAAAGCTTTCCCTCTGCGACGATGATTTTTTTGCCCTTAAAGCCCTTCTCCCTTTAGGTCGATGACTCTGTCCCTGTTAGACAATATTAAATTTATGGGGTTAGCATAGTCCTCCTTGTTTTGCTTCTATTGGGGCTTACTGTTGTTATGCTGGTATTTTGCTTGGAATGATGGAACTTTGTGTCCTAGATAAGAAAGTGGCTTGCTTTGAAATGAGAACATCGATCAAATTAACTTATAGTGGAAAAAATATGGACCAAATAAGGTTAAATGGGAGGTATATGATTTTATGATGGAGTCATACCCATATTTATTATGATCCAAAGAGTGAACTGAGGTCAATGTTATTATAGCAGGTAGGGGAATAATTTTGACCCTTAACATATAATTGATCATGTAAATAAATAGTGTCATTATTCTTAATTTTCTAATGTTTTTAATAAACCGTGATGGAAATATATTGTTAATATCCCTAATGTGGGCCAAAATCTAATGAGCCTTAACTTAGTGGTGTGTTTTTAAAGTTGTTTTTGTTTTGTGTGTGTTTTAGAGTTGTTTTTCTTTTTTTCTAATTTGACACTTAATGACATGTCAAAGTTATTATATCACAAAATTAGAACAAAATATACCATACAATAAAAAATGTACGTAGTAAAGGTTTCTAGGAGTATAAGTGATCTATGGACCAACAAGAGGAGATGACAATAGGTGGAAAAATGATACAAGCTCTCATGCCAAAGGTATCTGAATTTTCTTCCATGGTTGTTAAGCTAGTGGAGCGATCCTAATATTCCTCCACTTGTCTTCAAGTGGGCATATGTGAAAAAAAAAGAATCCATGACTTTTTATCCCCATGGTTGTTAAATTGGTGGAGCACTCATAATATTCATCCAGATGTCTTGAAGTGTGTATATGTGACAAAAAGAATCCATGTCCTATATTAATAAAAAAAAATGGAGCACTCTGAATATTCCTCTATTTTTTTTTAAATGTGGATGACTCTGATTCCTCTATTTGTTTTTAAATGTGGATGATATATTTTTTTACTATTGAAATGGGATTCATTGATCTCTTAGATTTTCCCCCATAATGAATACTTCTTCATCCTCACCTTATTTCTCTATAATGAAAAATGAATCTCTTGCCTTATTTTAGTGCCTAATTTCCTCAATTAAGCTTATGTTTCTGTTATGTTATAGGCATGTTTTCCACTTCTATCTTCTGTCAAATTTATACCTATACACATTATATCATCATATTTCTTTGTCATAGAGCGCCATTGTTCCATAAAGTAACCATGCCTAACTATGAAAGAACCCAGCTCAATAGACTTGCCAATCATTTGTCTTGGCTATTAAAACTCCAAGGAATTGCACCATTATCCAATAGTCTTTCCAACCTCCGCACTGTATCTTATAACCTTCACATTAGATCTATTGGGTAAATAAAGAAAATGCATGCAAAAGGAATTTTCAACCCTAAGATTGAGACATGTTAAGAATTAGGTGGGAAAGTGGTGGATCAAACGCTAGTGCAAATATCAGAGCATTAATATTGGATGTATAGTTGTGGCAAATCTCTACCGTGCTATGACAATTCGAGGCTAAGGTGAATATTTGACGGTAGTGTTCACCCTTGTTTTTTTATAGCTCAACTTGGGGATGGTATCTTTAATGAATACCTATAGTTAGGTGGTAAATATTTTCCATCTACATTTTTTTTAATAAAGAGAAGTGCCTTTGTCTTCTTCACTATGATGTATAAATGATTTATTGTAATTCTTTTAGAGAATGTTGGAATTTTGTATTTGTAGTTAGTAAAAGTCTTCTCAAATTAAATGAAAACTAAGACTATTAGAAACCTTACACTGAGTTATATTCCAAACATTGGCAATAGATTGATGCATTGTGGTAAATTTCTTGGATTATCAACTAGTCATAAGTAGCAAGTCCTTGTTATCCTTACTGAGTCTTTCTATCCCAGATAAATTTGTTCTCCCCAACTACATACAAGAATTTTGAAGCAAAAGATGATGATCTCCCAACCTGTTTTCTTTATGTCTTCTATCATTTTCATCTAGTTTTTAATGGAGTGTGTACCAAAGTACAATCTCCCAAAACATTTTCATCTTCTTTGGTATCTAGCCTCTTCACAGATCTAAGGACATAATTTATAGGCAATAAATCAAGAAGTGGGGTAGAAAAATTTACTTCAACTTTGTAACTCAAACTATACCCCAATTCATATAAGTAAGATATGGGTATGTGACACACGTGTGCTTAATAACACTCATGCACTTATTGTGGCTTATAAAATCCACATTAACTTCACTTACAAATATTCATATCCAATTATGATCATGCTAATGATAATACATCTGACCAAAAACTCTCCCTAAGTCACCTCCTACCTTAAATAATACAACAAAGCCACTCAAAAATGAACAAGGCGAATGGTAAAATCAAATTGCTCCATCTTTTTATGCTCTAAATAGAGGGAAAACCCTACCAAATCAACTCATTGAAGTTATAAATTTGTCAATATATGATATTATTATGCTTTATCCCTAGTATTTCACTTCTATTTATAGGATATGAATACAGAGTCTATTTATAGGATATGAATACAAAATCTTGTAGATATAAGATGTTATCATGTTGTATCCCTAGCATTCATCTTCTACTTATAGGATATGATCAATTCTATGAAAGTTCCCAAGTACAAATCCTCCATCACAAACCAACTAAGAAAGCTACAAATATAATTTACTTGTATGGGATCAAGCCTTTATGACTAATATAATGTAAACTTGAACCCAAAAGGATCACCGAAAAGAAACCATGTAAACCATGGCTTTTCAAGTTGATGAAAGTGGGGCACTATTAAAGTACCCAATAGGAGCCCTTAAGGACAAACTCATACTTGTGTGCATCGTGTGTCAATAAGTGGCAAAACAATTGGTACCAAGAACAAATCATGAGTGAAGTTAGTGGAATAAGCATTCCCCAATCGTGACAACTTAGCCAAACAATTGCTTTTACAAGTTCATGTTCTTGTACTCATACTCTTGGCGAAGAAAAACATCCACTAAAAATGAGAAAATGAAAAAACAAAACGAAACAAACAAACATAAACAAAAACATGTTAGCTTACTCCCGATATATTTTACACTAAAGACTTGGTGGTACTATAAAGTCGAGGATACAACTCAAACTAGAGGTTACTTATATTTTCTACTTGGATTTTTATTCTTGTGCATTTTATTGATATGCTTGAAAAAAAGTAGGTGAAACATTTTAGTGAAGCAAGAGAGAAAAATGTAAATAAATATAAAGATAACATGTAACAAATAAAATATAGAAAAGCAATAATAATTGTCATTTGTTATTATTGATGTAAGTTTATTTTGGATTGTGGAGTTGGCACGAACATGAAAGCAGAATTTATGGCTCTTTGGTGTGTTCTAAAATTGGCAAATATTTTTGGTTTAGTGAACCTCAAAGTTTATGGAGATTCTCGTGTAACAATCAAGTGGGCAACGGGACATTTCAAACAATATGTTACCAATCTTCGACACTGGTGCATTCACGCTCAAAGAGAAATCTCATTGCAGCAAAATATCTCCTTGAGCACATCTATAGAGAACACAATTCGCTGGCAGACAAATTATCAAAACAGGCTTTGGAGGGTTTTGAAGGTCATCTTATTTGGGAAGAATGGCTGGAAAATGCCATTGTGGAGTGTGGCGACATCTACTTTTTTAATTAATTTTTGGGAATCTTATTCTCTTTTTTGAAGAGGATAGTAGCCTAACTTGTTCTATTTTTTGGAAGAATGTCTTGTTTTAGACTGTTTTAGTGAGACATTGTGATCAGAAAGTCTTTTGATGGTTTTTTCTCCGGTTTTTTTTGGAGATTTTGATTGATTCAGATCATGAATCAAGTCGATCATTGTACTATTTGATTCTCCTCGAATAACAATAGTAGTTTTTTTTCGCTGAAAAAAAGTCTATTTTGGCATTAAAGAAAACAAGTTACATATCATTTGATAGTGGACATCGCAATGTCAAGAAGGGTTTGACTAAATTGTAAAGTGGTGATGAGATTTTTGAGATTCTCTGTACTTACTACTCAAAATTGGGCAACATTTTGAAAATATTCTTGAGCTAAGTAATTGATGTCATAAATAAAAAGCTTCTCAAATGAATTTGAATAAATCATTTTTTTTATTGAATACATGTTGTATTAAACCTCTGAAATAAATTTTACTTGCTATAAAGAGAATTTTCCTACTATTTATTAAATTAGGAAAAAAAATATCTAGAAATTTGTAAATTAACAACAGAAGAATTACACATGGATTTGGTTTGGGGGATACAATATTAAATTATCGAATATGCTTACTATCTTAAGATGTCTACTATAAAATGGCCTTACTTGAGATTTTTAGTTACCATATCCATATAAAGGAATTCACCATGGTATTGTTAGTTTTTGGGGTTGCTCCAAAAGTGTTTTCATCTTACCGGAAGAGCACTATCTCACCTATCCTATTGGTGATGCTTCATGGACATATGGATGGCTTAGTTTTGATGGATTTTTGGCATTGGTTAGAATGTTGGCATGGCGTCCTCACTAGGAGGTTGTTACTATTGTTGGCATGTTGACTAATCCATCGGGTACACGCAATGGAGAGTCATTTACTCGATCAAGGTACCTACCTAGGAGGAGGATCATTGGGCACTTGGAGGAGGACACTTAGCCCTTAGAGCTTAGTACATATACACACTTAGAGGTTAGACACTTCACTTGAGGATGAGGGGTTGAGGAGCTACTTCATGGAGGTTGGTGATGGACCTAAATACATATGTTGAGGTGAATAATTAGAGATTTACGACCACATTGGCATACATGAGAGTAGAATTGGGGAAATGATAGGCATGTGACACACAATTAGAGGAGTTCCTTGAATGAGGACACTTGAATAATGGAATAGGGAGAAATGGATGAGCATCGTATTGGAGATTGCACCATCTTGGAGGAGGGGTGTTAAACCAAAGATCATGACTAGGAGGTAATTTTACTTTGGGGGTTGGATAAAGGGCCTACTTTGACACATGTGCACCCTTGTATTGTAAAGTGATCCATGTGGGGTTGCTTTGTTGGTTACTAGATGGACACATTTTTTTATTTTATGTTAGCCTCCATCACCTACTTATATATATTAGGGAAGAGAGAGCTCTTGTATTGATCCATCATGATTGTACTCTTCTTTGTACTTGTCTTGGATACGTTTGGGTACATGAGAAATCCCTAGGAGATAGATGTTAGGGTTCATGAGGAAACTATAGGAGAAGATAAGGGAAAATAGAGACATCTTGGATGTTCTCAGAGAGATTTCTCTTGTGATGTTAGGGTTTTCTCTTGTGAAGACTAGGGTTTGTGTTATAAATGTAAATCCTCGAGAAGAATATGATGTTGAAGATAATAATTTTTGTTATGGATCTTGTTATAGCATTAGGATTTCTACCCTAGTATAAGTCATGAATAGTGGAGCTAATGCCTTGCATGGAGCCTTATTCTTTTGGGATGTAAGGGTAGGGAAATATCATGGAGTTATTGTATCTTTGATGTTCCATGGTGATCTTGTTGTTTATGATGATGCAAGAGTGGAAGACCTAGGGTTTGAGGAATCAAACTCTAGGATGGACATGTAAATTTGGAGGCTATTCCTTAGCAAAAAATAGGAACGATATGAATCCAACCCACGATTTGGAGGTATGAATCCATCCCACGATTTGGAGGTTATTCCTCAACCCACCCAAATAAAATAACCCCCAATATTTATATTACTATGTCGAATTAAAATAACCCCCTTGACCCCTTAATATGAGGCAATATACTTTTTAGGCTTTTAGGAGTATTCAAACCCCCAATATGAATGGACATATTATGATATTGCCTCTCTAGTGAACTCCCCGTGAGACTCACTAGACACTGGCCAATAAAAAATGCCAAATTCACGGGCTAACATTTAAAACAGTGGACGGACTTTTAAAACATGAGAAGGGATGTTTAAAACAGTGTTCAATGCACCCACCGACTGTGTGTTGGACGACAGGATGGTCCATTACACACGAAATGTCGGACAACATGATGGAATGGACCGGGACACGCAGCGGGTGAAACCCTCGCACCAAATTACGAGGGATAATTTTATAACCAAAACATTGCAAAACTTTGTAAAATAACAAATTGTGATTTGTACAATTAAACTAATATGTCTGAAATGAATCCATTATGTCATGGACATAATAAAGTTCATTAAATTACTTTTGGGCAAAGGATGTGCTCTTTAATTGAAAAGGTACATATGGTCTATTTAAAGGCCCAATATTCATTCTATTCAAGGGACTTTCACATTCAATCAATAAATATATATTTAATACTTCATACATTGAGTAAATACTTAATTTAAAGCTTTGTCTCGTAACATTAGTATCATTGATATCAAAGCCAACAAACAACCGTCCTTCATAAATTCCAATGGAAGAGAAGGAAAAACAAGAAATTAAAGACCTACTTAAAAAAACAAAAGAGGATTTCTAGCACACAACTAAGAGAGAAACCAAATTTATATCAAAATAAAATGAAATATTAATAAAAGTCATAATTGAAGTAAACACTTATGTAAGACATATTAAACTATCAACCATGAATACAAACCTAAAGACATGGATGCAGTTAATGGTTGTGGAGATCATGAAATTAATAATTGTACTCATACTTTCATAAATTTTATAAGTGGCGATGAAAAATTTGAAAATGAAGAATTACCAACATATGATTGCTTTGGCATATGTAGAACTTCATTGGTTAAAAGTGATATGCGTGTAATTGAAGATGCTATTCAGTGTCCACAATTTCGAACTCTTTTGCTATGGAAGAATATCAATCTAGCATCGATCTCTAGCTTTTTTAATAAAGTGAGATTTTTGTCTGTGTTGGATTTAAGCTAGACGTTTAAGCCAGGCATCCATGGATCCATCTCCAATGTCTATAAGCAAGTTAAAGCATTTGAAGCTACTTAACTTATCCCGGACAAACATCGTGAAGTGGTCGAGGTCCTTGAGTGGTCTCTCGAACCCACTGGTCTAGATGATTAGCTGGTGCAAACGTCTCAATGGAAGATGAAGATCTAATTCCAGAGAAATTAATCAAGTTGTGGATAAGGAAACAAATTTTACAAATTCCATAAGATATAAGAATAAAGATGAAGTTCTTAACATATAGCTGTGAGAACAAAGCTTGAGTTGAGAGGGAAGCAATGTAACAAACATAAACAAGATCACATAATAATAAATATATAATAAATAAATACAAACATTAAAAGGATGAATGGTTTCATATTAAATAAAGTTGATTAAATTACTTTTGGTCAAAGGATGTGCCTTTTAATTGAAAAGGTACATATGGTCTATTTAAAGGATCGATATTCATTGTATTCAAGTGACTTTCACATTCAATCAATAAATATATATTTAATACTTCGTGCATTGAGTAAATAATTGATTTAAAGCTTCTGCTCGTAACACTTTCACATCATCTTGACCTCCAAAGAATAATGACCAATTGTGAATATGAAATAACATAACCTAAGATCATAAGCATCCTACCCAACTCCAACATCCCTCAAGTTGACATCATAGGAAAAAATCCATTAACACTACACCATGAGTTGTCTAGAAGACATCCCATAAACATAATCATATCTCCATTCAAGGTCAAGACATGTTGATCACGTCTATCATGGTCACAAATAGTACTCTACACAAGTCAACTTCTCGATATTGAAGTACCAATCCCAAGGTAAAGGTAATAACGTATATAAGGATATCAATACCATGTGAACAATAGAATCCCTCTCATGCACCTCCAACCCTCGCATAATTGAAACTATTTCATCCATGTCAACTCCCTCACCTCGAGAGAATCCTGAAGCAAGAATAGAATCATGAGTAGCTTCCTCTATCTAAAAGAATCCATCAAACATATCCTTGGACTCTACAATAATCCCATCAATTACAAGCCTAGAATCGATCGTAGCATCATCATCCATCAAGGAATCACACCTCTCCTACTCAAGACAATTGGAAAGATCATGGATGGAAGAAAGAAATGCGACATGACTAGCATATCTCCTAGGAGTTACATTCACCCTCACTAAAGATTTGGGTGCTCTTACCTTCTCTCGAGGCTCATGTAATGCTTATGTAATCCATCTCCACTTTCTATGACTTGGAGTAGGTGAGAGAATATCTAGATCCAATCTCACCTCATATGCCTCTAAATCTAGCTCATCTCAAGTTTATAGATCAGTGTTTTGAATAACATCCTACACATTCTCCTTAATCACTAAAGGAGAGTTCTATGAACTAGAAAACCTCACATCAACATCAAATATCACATTTCTACTCACCACAATCGTCCACTATGTCAAAATATTGGTCATGTAAAGTCTAGATGTCTCAATGTATCCAACCGAACAAGATGATATCCTAACATCTATAATAGGTTTTGAGCCGTTCCTCATGGCATCCCACCACACATGTTCTACCCTTGCCTCTTCAAATCTAGAAGTCCCGTCCAACCTCTCACTAGAATGAACAAGTGCCACTAGATCAACAAGTAACCTATAGAGGCCACCCTATCTCACCCCTTTAGCCAAAGTCCTTGGACTGGCTAGGCTATTGGACGTGTGTTATATTCTTTGTATGTGGGTTTTGTCACCACGTGTTGCACTAGCTAGGGGGGTTAGAGATCATCGAGGGGAGGGAATGGGGAGTGTCTAGTCCCCACCCCTACTCCATAGAGTGTATTTTGGTGAGGGGTGTTAACCTTGACTCATGGGGTTTGGAGTAGCGCCCCCAAAAAGTTTGAGCTATATTTTCAAAAAATATGTACTTAATCTCGATTAAGGGATTGGTGCCTTAATCTAACATAGGTTCATGGATAGAGTTTTGGATGTTGTAAAATACTTAAATATTGTATTGTGAATGGTGAAGAAAAAACACAATGAGAAAAGATAGAGGTGTGGCTCTAAATTTTGTTGGTTTTCTCGGTTAAGGGTTCCAGAATAAACCTATGTGTATTGTGTGTGTGCCATTGTTTAATATTTATTTTGTTTAAGAATATTTATTCATTGTTTCACTTTACATGTCTCTCAAAAGTAACTATCCATTTTGTATTTGTCATACAAGACACCAAAAGAAGATTATTTTTCAACCCAAGAACAAACAAAATATTATCCAAGACAAGAACATCAACTAAATACCTCCAAAAAGAAATCGAAGAAACTCCTCTCACGGGATAAGTGGCATCATCACCAAGCTCCACACTCATTCCTTCCTCTTTCCCCTAAATCCTACTAAATAAAGGCATGTCATATGTCAAACATCCAACACTAGACATAGTGTTAAAAGATAAGAAAGAGGCAAAAGCCATATCCATCCTAGAAAAGCAGCGATATGAAAAATATCCTCCACCTATCACCTATAAAAATCATTGGCATCTACTAGGAAAAATCATCCCTTATCGTAGGTCCTCTTAAGCATCCCACCCATTGAAAATAAAACCATACTAGCCAATAATCACATAGATCTACCGCATATATTCAGTGACAAGAGTTGGAACAAATTGGCCACCTACCACAGGTCCTCCAAGGCATTATACTAGTTGAAAACTTACCATAGAAGTTATCAATGTCGTAGATCCATCATCTCTCATCATGAGACAAACCCATCAAAACTTCTCATTGTTGCAAGTGTTCATCTCAAGCAACCTATGTCATCACACCCAACAACCTCAAACAAGATCAAGCACCCCTCCCAAGTAGCCTTCAATGGAAATGCAAGCTCCCTCTTACAGTAAGAGTGATCTCAATTACAAAATCCCTAATACCATGTGGAAATATATGGACAAATGGTAATTAATGCAAAACAGAAATTTCACCTCTTAACTAGAGGTGTCTCAAATCTTAACCCTATGAATTTTCAGCCTTAGGAATGTTATGAGATATAAAAACAAAATAACAATAGAAGTTGACAAAGTTTCAATCATTAAAAATCCCAAACTTCTGGGAAATATAAAAGAAAAGATACCAAAGTGCTCTAATAAGTTTCAGATCTAGGGAAACCTTATCATGCATAAACCATATTTGAAAAATGTTAGAGATAGTGGTATCTCGGGATGACCTCCATGTTCAGATGCCTAGCATGGAGGTACACTTACTGTACAGGAATCAGGAGGAGGTAGAGGGTGATAAGCACTCTACCAGATGGCATGAATCCAACGGTGGATGCATGTGTACCTTTTAGGGTGATTTGCCTCATACATGCAATTTTTGCATGATGGACCTTTTAATTAAAATGCATGCAAAAGTGAGATTTTTGCATGCACTCATATTAGGTTTTTGGTAAACCTAATTGATTAGTGAGATGTTATAAGGAGGCAGGAGGTCACCGACTGAGGTTACTCAACAGACTTATCAAAGAGAGATCAATTTGGAGTGAGGGCGACTTGGGCATGCAAAGTGGGCAACTTTCTGAGAGAGAGAGAGAGAGGAGCTTCTGCGGGAGGGAGAGTGAGGGGATCTGAGTTGGATCACTCCTCACTTGATCAGAGGCACCTGTATGCCATTGATTGTGGGTTGAGAGAGCATCACAGAGGAGGTTCTATATATTTCTAAGCCTGGGCGGCCTTCCTGAGAGAGGGGGCGCACTTCCTGAGGGGAGGAGGTCGTGGAGGATCCGAATTGAGGATTGAGCAGCTGAGACTTCCGAAGTATGTCTTCTTCAGTGATGGAAAAAGAACTGTGACGACCAGAGAGCATATCGACTGATATTTGAGCTAGTGCAACTTTTCAGTGTTGGAGAGAGGGCGCACTTTTCCATGCAAAAGGAGGGGTGCATTCTACACAAAACAGTTACAGGATTTCATCTTTAAAAGAGCATATCATGGTTGTGGAGTGAGAGAGGTAGTACAGGCTAATACATACTTGCAGAGAGATCCATATCTAAATATACAACAGGGGCGCATTTCCCATGTGCATGCAACAACTATTTCATGCAGATCTAGGGTTTTGATACCCATCGAGTTCAGTTGTATTTTTTTGAAGTGTTGTATGTAACTATCCTCTTCTTATTTTTCTATGGGATCAAGAAAGAAGAAATCCCCCATCGGATCTAGTTTTCCCCATTTGGGTTTCCCAGATAAATTAGTGAGTTCATGTGTGATTGTTCATTATTTCTTCTAACTTGTTAAGAGATCTGTTAGTACTTTTTGTTATAAGTATGTTTTACTTATTTGGATTATAGAGACTCAAATTCATTGAGATATCAGGTTTCCAGAGTGAGTAGTGACCTCTAGATAAGATTAACAAAAAATCTTATGTATAGAGATAAAACAACCCCTATCTTCTTCAATTATAATGTTAAATCACATAACATAGTTTATCTTAACTTATGTCAAATCAGTAGGACATATATAGCTAGAAATTACAACCCAAGAAGAACATAGATAACTAAAGTCAAATCTACAATTTACATAACTATTGGATAGCTAAAAAGTTTAGTGTTCCACGGTGGTATGTCCTGCAGGGTTGAAGCGCACTCTTTCATTTCTCATGCCCCTAGGACCGGGGGGGGTTCCTAATGAAATGTTTCACAGTGCCCCCTTTCTGTGAAACGCATGAAGGCACATTTCGTAGAGAGGGGAGCGTCTGGGCACCCCATCTCAAAAATGGGGGATGCCTAAGCACCCTCCAACCCCCCCCCCCCTTTCGGTTTTTAATTTTTTTTTATGAACCTAATGTCTAATTTATGATTTTGTATTTATGTTTTCAGACTTTGGCATTTGTTGACTTATTTAACATTAACTGGTAATATTAAATTCTTAAAGTAAAAGTTACATTCTCCTTATCTTTCATTTTTTATCCTTTTACTTAAATTTTTAACATTACCATAAATTGCTTCAAGATGTTTGAGAGTGGTTCCAACCTCATTGGACATCATATGCAAGCAGTAGAATTTTAGATCCCATTCAAAATTCAACAAGTTTAACAATATTCAAAATTTTGGGATTGCAATGTTTCCATTGGATTATATCATCTATGAGGATACGGGATTGGCATTTATTAAGCACATCAACCCCTCTATGTACCTTGATGGTGGTGGTGGTGAATGTTTAAATCCTCTATCATGACCTTAATAAAAATGTACCCTTCACTGAAGCAAAATTATTTATTAAGCATAGGGAGATTTTCGAATTTTCTACTTTATTTTAAAGCTTGGATTAGGAGGTTTCATCAAAATTGTAGGGTGTTAACTAATGTCTTTGGGGGATCAACTTTGAGATTTGAAGTAGAGGCAAGGGCTAGAGCCTAGAGGATGGAGAATTAGGGTGATGAATAAGATCCCAATGTGCAAAATTCAAATACCGAAATATGATAAATCATATTGACGATCGTGTTTACATTGCCAAATGATGAATTTAGTATTTAGTATTTAAATGGTGATGGGATGTGGCATTGTTATGCTAATAGTTGGGATTTATATTTTTTAATAATTTTGGAGACAGGTCCCCCTATGTTAGGGATCCCGATGTCCCCACATCCCCCAATTTTTCTTGAAATTTGGGGGTGGTCTCCACACGCCCCTCATGTGTGTTTCCCTGCTCCAGCACTCCCATGTCCCGGAAACTTGGTGGAACATTGGAAATTTCTGTTAATATGCATAAGATGATGTCGTTGTACATACCATAGACTTATCACAAGGCTGATATAATCCACTAGCTCTCTAAAACCCTACTTAGGAAAAATAATTAAAAACAATAACTCAAACAAAGATCCAACAAGAGTGAATTATTCAAGCATGTCCTTTAAGGAAAGACATCTTCACTCATCAAATACAACATAGAATTTCATCTCAAAATTCTAATCTCTGAGTCTCTAACATATGAAACCCTAACCCTAGACTTCAACATACTCCAAGGATGTCAAGAGACCCTAGTGACTCACAAAGAACAAGAGACCCTAGTGACTCACAAAGAGACATAGACCAAGTACAAATCAAGATATAGGAGAGAACAGAGGATTGCTAGTGTGCTCCTCCTAGTCACATCAGATGATGAATAAGAATTATGAGTACAACACAAGTATGATCATCATCTCCAGCATCGTCGCCTTCACAATATTAAACCCTAGTCACTAGAGCAATCTCCATCAAATATTTCCTCCCATGTATAACTTCTCCTAGGGTTTCCTTATTAAAAATATAGTGACTTGCTTCAAGAAGACAAGTACAAAGAGGAGCACAATGATGATGATTATTAAAGGACTCTCTCCTTCCTCTATATATATGGGAGGTAAGGGAGGTCAACAATACATTGTGAGCCAATTCCCTTACAAGAAATCTACAATAATCACATGTAGGCTCACATAAATGAAGCACTTGACTCCAATGATACATATCTTAAGCTTCAAGGTGATGTATAGAATAATAGCTCCAAGATGATGTAACTATACAATGTGTGTCAACACTCCTCTACCACGAGCCCACATGGACTCCATCACTCCTAAGCCATGTGCTCCACTAGGTCCACTCCCCTTGCATCAACATTATCACAACCCAAGCATCCCTAGGCCAACTACAAGTCTCCATACAAAAATCCAAGATACCATGTGTTGTTTAGGGCTTGATGCCCTCCTCCAAGATACAAAATGTTATTCCTCCTAAGTTGTGAGTTTTCCAACCAACCAGACCTCTCCATTTAGTCATCATTAAGAACATCAGCCATTGTTTGTCAAGAGAACTGCAACACACTAGATAAGAATGCCATGCAAGCATCCATTGAGGCCAAGCAACCATTGATCAAGATAGATTAAATGTGAAAATCTATCACAAACCATCTCTCATGTGGCAGTCCAACTCGAACCATTCAGAGGCTAAACATACACCATGTACTCCAAATCTCATGAAGCACCCCAAAACATGGTGTAAACGTTTTCAAAATAACCCAAAAGCTAACAATCCAATATGGCTAGGGTTTGCAAACCATAAGGAATAAAATTGTGCTAAGGGTGGAAAGCTTGTGTGATATATGCTTGTTGTTGAAGCCAAGGACAACTTGTTAGTGTTGATGCTTGATTGTTGGAGATATTTTGTAGAGGTTAGGGTATTTCCAACACTTGTATGTCTCAATGATTTGACCTAAGTTACGGTTGAAATTGTTAAGTAATTTAACAAACATCTCGAAGATGATAGGGACAATCTACTACTGTAAATTATGTTGTAATTATTAAAGTGAATTCCAGATTTGGTTTATAATTGCAAAATCATGCCCTAGGGGCCAAAACTTGTTGGCACATGTTTGTTATATTTTCTTTTGGGTTTCCTAGTGTGTTGGTTTGAAGTGTGATTTGGCATAAGTTAAAATTGAAATTGTTAAGTAATTTCACAAACATCTTGAAGATAATAGGGAAATTTTACTACTATAAATTAAGTTGTAATAAAGTGAATTTTATATTTGGTTTTAGAATTGTGAAAATGTGCCCTAAGGGACTAAACGTGTTTCCATGTGTTTGGCATATTTTATCTTGGCTATCCTAGTGTGTTGGGTTGAAGTGTGATGACATATTGCATAGTGTTTGTTGTTGTGAACTAAAATTTTAAATCAGCCCTAAGGCTAAAAAGTTCACAAGACTAGATATGAGAAACCTCCTTGCGAGATGAAAATTCTGGATTTGCTTTAGTGTTGACATCAAAAAAAATTACACGGTAATAACATTATTTTGTTGAAATCACTCTTCTGGTGAAGAGGGAGTTTGAATTTCAACTGCATTATACCTGAGAGTGGCACTTGACCTTGTTGAAGTTGATTGGGTGATGAAACTCGTGTACTTTAGATGAGCACTTGTACATGAGAAGGGTTTATGGATTGAAGCCCTAATTGCTCTTTTGATAAGAGTATGCATTCACCTATGATAGGTAGTAGATCTAATACATGTGTAATTGTTATAGATTTATTTCCAGCAAATGGGATGCTTAAGAGTGCCTATGATAGATGGTTGATTTGTTCTAGGTTGCTAGTATGTTTTCCCCTGTGAGAGCTAGTGAATCTATTTGATTGTCTTCTAGTTTGATTTATTTTCAATGGGTGAGATGCCCAAAAGGACCTATGATAGGTGGTTGATTTGTACCAATGGATGCCAGTGTGTTTTCCACCTACAATAGGTGGACCTAATCCATTGATGGTTGGTTTGTGATTTATGTTTTAAGGGATGTGATGCCCATGAGTATTTGTGATGGGTCATTGACGTTTCCAATGGATGCCAATGTTTAGAGTGAATTGATGCTTGTTGCACCGAGTAGCGAGGTGCTTACAACCTAGTATGGAGGAGATGTTGTGATGTGATATGATGTAACATGACATATTTTAATAATAATAATAATAAAATAAAAATCAATACCATGTAATTCTCAGGTAATCCATCTCCACTTCCTATGACTTGGAGTAGGTGAGGGCATATGTAGATCCAATCTCACCTCATATGCCTCTAAATCTAGGTCATCTCAAGTTTCTGGATCAGTGTTTTGAATAACATCCTACAAATTCTCCTTAATCACTAAAGGAGATTTTTGTGAACTATAAAACCTCACATCAACATTAAATATCACATTTCTACTCACCACAATCATCCACTATATCAAAATATTGGTCATGTAAAGTCTATATGTCTCAGTGTATCCAACAGAACAAGATGACATCATAGCATCTATAATAGGTTTTGAACCCTTCCTTGTGGCATCCCACCACACATGTTCTATATATGCCTCTTCAAATCTAGAAGTCCCATCCAACCTCTCACTAGAATGAACATGTGCCACTAGATCAGCAAGTAACCTATAGAGGCCACCCTATCTCACCCCTTTAGCCAAAATCCTTGGACTAGCTAGACTATTGGGCGTGTGTTATATTCTTTGTATGTGGGTTTTGTCACCATGTGTTGCACTAGCTAGGGGGGTTAGAGATCACCGGGAGGAGGGAATTGGGAGTGTCTAGTCCCCACCCCTACTCCATGGAGTGTATTTTGGTGAGGGGTGTTAACCCTGACCCATGGGGTTTGGAGTAGTGCCCCCAAAAAATTTAAGCTATATTTTCAAAAAATATGTAATTAATCTCGATTAAGGGATCGGGGCCTTAATCTAATATAGGTTGATGGATAGAGTTTTGGATGTTTCAATAATTAAATATTGTATTGTGAATGGTGAAGAAAATGCACAATGAGAAAAGATAGAGGTGTGGCTCTAAATTTTGTTGGTTTTCTCAGTTAAGGGTTTCCAGAGTAAACCTATGTGTGTTGTGTGTGTGCCATTGTTTAATATTTATTTTGTTTAAGAATATGTATTCATTGTTTCACTTCACAAGTTTAAAATTTACATAGACTACAATCACTAATGGTGTACTGATGTCTCTCAAAAGTAACTATCCATTGTGTATTTGTCATACAAGGCACCAAAAGAAGATTATTTGTCAACCCAAGAACAAACAAAATATTATCCAAGTCAAGAACATTAGCTAAATACCTCCAAAAAGTAATGGAAGAAACTCCTCTCACGGGATAAGTGGCATCATCACCAAGCTCC
This sequence comes from Larix kaempferi, assembly GCA_027924585.1. Taxonomy (NCBI): domain Eukaryota; kingdom Viridiplantae; phylum Streptophyta; class Pinopsida; order Pinales; family Pinaceae; genus Larix; species Larix kaempferi. The sequence continues at coordinate 3,308,639 of BSBM01000334.1, forward strand.
ACACTCATTCCTTCCTCTTGCCCCTAAATCCTACTAAATAAAGGCATGTCATATGTCAGACATCCAACACCAGACATAGTGTTAAAAGATAAGAAAGAGGCAAAAGCCATATCCATCCTAGAAAAGTAGTGATACGAAAAATATCCTCCACTTATCGCCTATAAAAAAATTGGCATCTACTAGAACAAATAGGCCCTTATTGTAGGTCCTCTTAAGCATCCCACCGATTGAAAATAAAAACATACTAGCCAATAATCACATAGATCTAGCACCTATATCAATGAAAACACTTGGAACAAATTGGACACCTACCAGAGGTCCTCCAAGGCATCATACTAGTTGAAAACTCATCATATCAGTTATCAATGTCGTAGATCCATCATCTCTCATCATGAGACAAACCCATCAAAAATTATCATTGGTGCAAGTGGTCATCTCAAGCAACCTATGGCATCACACCCAACAACCTCAAACAAGATCAAGCACCCCTCCCAAGTAGCCTTCAATGGAAATGCAAGCTCCCTCTTACACTAAGAGTGATCTCAATTACAAAAGCCCTAATACCATGTGGAAATATATGGACAAATGGTAATTAATGCAAAACAGAAATTTCACCTCTTAACTAGAAGTGTCTTGGATCTTAACCCTATGAATTTTCAGCCTTAGGAATGTTATGAAATATAAAAACAAAATAACAATAGAAATTGACAAAATTTCAATCATTAACAATACCAAAATTATAGGAAATCTAAAAGAAAAGATACCAAAATGCTCTAATAAGTTTCAGATCTCTAGGGAAATCTTATCATGCATAAACCATATTTGAAAAATGTTAGAGATAGCGGTATCTCAGGATGCCCTCCATGTTTAGATGACTAGCATGGAGGTACACTTATTGTATAGGCATCAGGAGGAGGTAGAGGGTGATATGCACTCTACCAGATGGCATGAATCCAACGGCGGATGCATGTGTACTTTTTAGAGTGACTTGCCTCACACATGCAATTTGTGCATGACAAACCTTTGTAAGATTTTTGCATGACAGACCTTGGTAAGATTTTTGCGTGCACTCATATTAGGTTTTTGGTAAACCTAATTGATCAGTGAGATGTTATAAGGAGGCAAGAGGTCACCAACAGAGGTTACTCAGCAAACTTATCAAAGAGAGATCAATTTGGAGTGAGGGCGACTTGGGCATGTAGAGTGGGCGACTTTCTGAGAGAGAGAGAGAGAGAGAGAGAGAGAGAGAGAGAGAGAGAGGAGCTTCTGCAGGAAGGAGAGTGAGGGGATCTGAGTTGGATCAGTCCTCACTTGATCAGAGGCATCTGTCTACCATTGATTGTGGGCTGAGAGAGCATCACATAGGAGGCTCTACAGACTTCTGAGCCTAGGAGACTTTCCTGAGAGATGGGGCGCACTTCCTGAGGGGAGGAGGTCGTGGAGGATCTAGATTGAGGATTGAGTAGACGAGACTTCTGAAGTAGGTCTTGTTCAGCGATTGAAGAAGAACTGTGACAATCAGAGAGCAGATCAGCTGAGATTTGAGCTAGGGCAACTTTTCAGTGTTGGAGAGAGGGTGCACTTTTTCACGCAAAAGGAGGGGTGCATTCGACACAGAACAGTTGCAGGCTTTCATCTTTGACAGAGCAGATCATGGTTGTGGAGTGAGAGAGGTAGTAGAGGATGAGATGTACTTGCATAGAGATCCAGATCTGAATAGACAGCAGGGGCGCATTTCCCATGTGCATTTAACAGTTATTTCATGCAGATCTAGGGTTTTGATACCCGTCAGGTTCGGTTGTATCTTTCTGAAGTGTTGTATGTAACTATCATATTCTTATTTTTCTCTGGGATCGAGAAAGAAGAAAGCCCCCATCGGAGCTCGTTTTCCCCATTGGGGTTTCCAGGATAAATTTGTGAGTTCATGTGTGATTGCTCATTATTTCTTCAAAGTTGTTAAAAGATCTGTTAGTACTTTTTGTTATAATTATGTTTTACTTATTTGGATTATAGAGACACAAAGTCATTGAGATCTCAAGGTTTCCAGAGTGAGTAGTGACCTCTTAATAAGATTAACAAAAAATATTATGTATAGAGATAAAACAAACCCTATCTTCTTCAATTACAATGTTAAATCACATAACATAATTTATCTTAACTTATGTCAAATCAACAAGACATATATAGCTAGAAATTACAACCCAAGAAGAACATAGATAACTAAAGTCAAATCTACAATTTACATAAGTATTGGATAGCTAAAAAATTTAGTGTTCCAAGGTGGTACATCCCGCAAGGTCGTGGCGTACCCTTTCCTTTCTCATGCCCCTGGGACCGGGGCAAGTTCCTGGTGAAACATTTTGCAGCGCCCCCCTTTCTGTGAAACGTTGTGAAACGCTTGAAAGCACATTTCGTAGAGAGGGGAGCATCTGGGTGCCCCATCCCAAACATGGGGGATGCCTAAGCACCCCCCCAACTCCCCCCACCCTTCGGTTTTTAAAAACATTTTATGACCCTGATGTCTGATTTCTGATTTAGTATTTATGTTTGGCATTTGTTGAGTTATTTAACATTAACTGGTAATATTAAATTCTTAAAGTAAAAATTACATTCTCCTTATATTTCATTTTTTATCCTTTTACTTAAATTTTTAACATTACCATTAATTGATTCAAGATGTTTGAGAGTGGTTCCAACCTCATTGGACTTTATATGCAAGCAGTAGAATTTTAGATCCCATTCAGAATTCAACAAGTTTAACAATATTCAAAATTTTAGGATTGCAATGTTTCCCTTGGATTCTATCATGTATGAGGATATGGGATTAGCATTTAATAAGCACATCAACCCCTCTATGTACCTTAATGGTGGCAGTGTTGAGCGTTGAAATCCTCTATCATGACCTTAATAAAAATGTACCCTTCACTGAAGCAAAACCATTTATTAAGCATAGGGAGATTTTTGAATTTTCTACTTTATTTAAAGCTTGGATTGGGAGGTTTCATCAAAATTGTAGGGTGTTAACTAATGTCTTTGGAGGATCAACTTTGAGATTTGAGGTAGAGGCAAGGGCTAGAGCCTAGAGGAGGGAGCCACGGGGTGATGAATAGGATCCAATGTGCAAAATTCAAATACTGAAATATGATAAATCATATCGAGGATCGTGTTTAGATTTCCAAATGATGAATTTAGTATTTAGTAGTTAAATGATGATGGGATGTGGCATTGTTATGCTGATAGTTGGGATTTATATCTTTAAATAATTTTGGAGACGGGGCCCCCTATGTTAGGGAGCCCGATGTCGCCACATCCCCCATTTTTTCTTGAAATTTGAGGGTGGTCTCCACACATCCCTCATGTGTGTTTCCCCGCTCCTGCACTCCCATGTCCCGGAAACTTGGTGGAACACTGGAAATTTATGTTAATATACATAAGATGATGTTATTGTGCATACCATAGCCTTATCACAAGGCTGATATAATCCACTAGCTCTCCAAAACCCTACTTAGGAAAAATAATTAAAAACAATAACTCAACTAAAGATCCAACAAGAGTGAATTACTCAAGCATGTCCTTTGAGGAAATAAATCTTCACTCATCAAATAAAACATAGAATTTCATCTCAAAATTATAATCTCCAAGTCTCCAACGTGTTGAATATTGTAACTTCTAAGAATATTATATTTGTATATTATTTATTCCGGAGATGTTCCATACCTCCGATGTGATTATACTATGAATCCGGAGATGTTTATTCCTCCGAATTGGTTGTGGTAACTAGGGTTATTAGACCCACCATGTGGGGGTCAGCCCAATCAGTTATAATAGGGTATTTAACCTAATGGTTAAATACGAGCCTACATGTACTTGTGTAAAATATATGTCAGAGTAGTGTATAAATAGAGGAGGTGTGTTCCTCATTTGACACACTCACACACTTGAAAAGAGGAAAACTTGTCTGGGAGATTTGCTAAGGAGGATTAGAAGGAGGGAGCACATCTTGTATTTTGGTTTATCATCTTATTGAGGAAAGCTTTGTTGGGTTTTCTACCCCATGAGGGTTTCCCAGGATAAATCTGTGTCTCTTGTGTTTATGCTATGCTTGTTGTTTCTTCAGTGATCCTGTATATGATATTATTGTGAAATGGAATGTAATGCTGCTATCTTTTGTCTTAGCATATTGAATTTTAACATGGTATCAGAGCTAACCTGAAGGAACACAAGGTATGGCACTTACGACACTTGCTTTACTTACGACAATTTGAAGGTTAGGGTTTTACATAGCAAAAACCAGTCATCGTGGAACTTTCGCTATAAATCCATTTCTGCGAAGGGTCAGGGTCTGAAAAGTTTACAGGTCGAAGATAACATCCCCAGGTACCTTGTGTCCAAAGGGCACCCTCAGATTCATTGTACTTTATGAGTTATGATCAGTACAAGTTAGGGTTTCTGCCTCTTCCAGATCTCAGTCAAAATCAGGTGACCTTGGAAAAAAGGTCATAACTTGGGCTAGGAAGCTCCAAATTAAATTTCGTAAAAATTGACAGGTAGTAAACAGACTGTACTATCTCAGGAAAAAATTTCAGAGGCCGAAGGTGAACTAGTGACACGTGGCACGCCGTACAATTTCGCTCTCCTGTTTTATCCCATAAACAAGTCACGTTGCGACACTTGGCATAACTCTCTCTCAGAGAGTCCAATTGAGGTCAGACCTGTCAAGATGGAAAGATAACAGGGCGAGCTATCTCAGAAAATGTTTTCAGAGGCCGAAGTTCAAACAGTGACACGTGGCACGCCATACAAGTTCGCTCTCCTGTTTTATCCCATAAACAGGTCATGTTGCGACACTTGGCATAACTCTCTCTCAGAAAATCCAATTGAGGTCAGACCTGTCAGGATGGAAGGATGACAGGTCAGGCTACTGCAGATAAAGTTTTCAGACCCTGTGGAGCAAAAATTTCAGAGTTATAGCATAAGCAATCAGGTGCATATTTCTGTCAAAACAGAATTATTTTTAGCACCTTTATTCATGGCTTCCGGAATTTAGGGTTTCGGAGAAAGTTGGAATTTTTTTGAAGTCTGTAACCACGGCTGGAAGCTCCTCAGAAAAATAAGAGTTTAAAGCCTTGGATCGAACCTTTTGATTGGACAGAAGGGTGGGCTTCATCAAACCCTAGTTCAGGTTCCTGTCCAGAAGATCCAGAAGTTTCAAAGGCAATTTTGAGGGGTCAAATTTTGGAGATTTCAAAATTGAAGAATGCTAGGTTGATCAGCTCAGCAAGACACATTCTTCCATCCATTCAGAAGTATGAAAGTCAAAGATTGAATTTTTAGGGTTTCTCTAGCAAACCCTAATCAAGCTCCAGATCAAGTTTCAGGGGGAGTTGAGGCTAAGGCCTTACATAAGAAGACTACAAAAAGTCTCGACAGGTATGACTTAAGGAGGTTCAGGTATGCCTTGAAATCTGATTCTTGATTAAGTTCATAATGTGTTTGTCTTCATGTTATTTATTAGTACAATCTTGATTAATGTTATTAATTGTCTTATCACCCTAGTAACAATATGAATGCATGTGAATGATCAAAGACATTCATTGATTAGGGCTATATGATTGTACTTATGCATTATGGTGTTGTGTGAGGTTGATGTTGTCTGCTAACAAGACACAGGTATATTACAAAAGACAAATCAAGTTCCATGACCATGACAACATGAAGACAAAGAATCACGAGGATGACACTAGTGTACACTTGAGCATGCACAGTGGTACAGAATGAATAGAAGTTCAGAAGACATACAGAAGATCAAGCGGGAGGCAACCACACAAACATACTAGATAAGTATTTGAGTTGTTATTAGAAATAGTAAATGATATTGCTTGTATGCATATTTGTATTCCTAGAATATATCATGCTGAGTGTAAACATTCATAAAGCATTGAACAGTATACTACTAATATGCATATGATTGGTAAGTTGGACAAACATTCCATTGTTGCTTGTCTAGAATGAAACCTCTTTGCTGACATGCTGAGAGCTGTGCACACTCTCGATAGTATGTTCTGGTAGAGATGGAAGGCATCTAGATAGCCACTGTATGCATACAGGATATGGGAAAGTGTTGTGCCAAAGTATTGGTCAAAATAGTTGCATAACTATGTAAATGATATCTGTATGCATAATAGGTTATCATGTCAAATATGATTTGATGATTATGAAGTATTACTAATCATGTACTTAATTTTGATTTGTAGGAAAGATCATGATGAATGATGAACTCTGAACAAGCGATGGATGTTCAACAAAAGATTTACAAATCAAACACACTATAGAAAGCTTGTGGTTAAGAGATTCTCTTAGAAAGAGGAAGAGAATCATGATGAGATGTTTTGCTCCAAGGGACTAGATAAGACCATTCTCTTAATAATGTAATGAGGTTCTGTATGGGTTCCCAGGATCGGTAGTCAATTGATGAGCTTAATGATCATCATGGGTGATGTGGATCTCAACCTTTGCTACAAGGTTGAATATGGGTTCTATACACATATGACATGGATGCAAGAAGGAACTCACCACAGAGTTCGAATGATTTTGAGGCTCATATTAGTAGACCCATCTGACGAGAGATGGCACAGATAGATATGCAGAAGATCACTCAATGCTGAGTGTGAATAATGGACAATTGACAGCTTCATGACAAAGCTTGGGATTTACCAGAAGTAAAGTTGTTCCTAACCTTTACCTTAAGGTTGTGGATGATGAACCTATCATACCATTATTGTATGACGATGATCTCTTTCTGACAAGGAATGAGAAACAGGTCATGAAAATGGCTGCAGAAATGAAAATGAAAGATCTCGGATTAATGCACTACTTCTTAGGTCTAGAAGTATGGCAAGATCCAAAAGGAATCTTTTAATTCAAGGTAAGTATGCTGTGAAGTTTCTAAAAAGATTTGATATGTTGGAGTATAAAGCCATGGCCACTCCCATGGACTCCAACTTGAAGTTGTTAGTTAATGACTCATCGTATTTAGTGGACCTAACCCTATATAGACAAATCATTGGGTCATTGATGTATTTAACAAATACTAGGCCAGATATATGCTTTGTTGCAAATAGCCTAAGTCAGTATCTAGTAGAACCTAGAAAGGTTCACTTAATAACTACAAAGCATGTAGTGAGGTACCTAAAAGGTACATTAGATTTTGGTCTATATTATCTTGGAGGTCATGAACTCCGTTTACATGATTACTCAGATTCTGATTGGGCAGGAAGTGCCTCAGACAGAAAGAGTACATCAGGTGGATGTTATAGTCTTGAATCTGCCATGATCTCATGGTTCAGCAAGGAACAATCTAGTGTGGCTCTCAGTACTGTTGAAGCAGAATATATATATAGATGTCTGCTCTGCCAGCTGTGAAGCAGTGTGGCTTCAGAAGCTATTATATGGAGTGTTTGACTTAGAAATGAATTCCACTATGATTATGTGTGACATTCAAAACTGCATCAAGATAGAAAATCTTGTATTCCACGATAAGTCAAAAACACATAGAGATCCAATACTTCTATATATGAGATATGGTGCAGAAAGGAGCTATCAAACTCGAGTATATAAGCACTGAGGATCAGCTTGCTAATATCTTGACTAAACCTCTGTCTCGAGTAAAGTTTGAATACTTCCGAGACAAGCTTGGTATAGTCCAGAAGGACCCTCCTCGAAAGGGGGAGTAGCAGAGTATCTGATAACAAGTTTGTCTCATCAATGATGAGCTTACCTATTTACTGCACCTAGTTACTTAGAATTATTTAGATTTAGGAATCTTATATTTTTTCTTTTGATGATAGATGTATACATGCTTTTGATGATAGATGTTATGCATGTTTTGTTATACATGTTTTGATGATGAGGATACATGTTTTGTTATACATGTTTTGATGATGAGGATACATAATTGACACATGTTTTGATGAAGTTCTTGGTAAACATGTGAGGGGATTGGATCATCCCTGGACTTTAGTCCGAAAGAAGAGCCGTAGACATATGTCTTCAAGAATGAAGTCCTTGGTGGACTTGAGGGGATTGGATCATCCCTGGACTTCAGTCCTAAAGAGAGCCGTAGACGTATGTCTTCGAGAATGAAGTCCTTGTTGGACTTGAGGGGATTGGTTCATCCCTGGACTTCAGTCCTAAAGAGAGCCGTAGACGTATGTCTTCGAGAATGAAGTTCTTGGTGAACATGTGAGGGGATTGGATCATCCCTGGACTTCAGTCCGAAAGAAGAGCCGTAGACATATGTCTTCGAGAATGAAGTCCTTGGTGGACTTGAGGGGATTGGATCATCCTTGGACTTCAGTCCTAAAGAGAGCCGTAGACGTATGTCTTCGAGAATGAAGTCCTTGGTGGACTTGAGGGGATTGGATCATCCCTGGACTTCAGTCCTAAAGAGATCCATAGACATGATGTCTCCAAGAACAAAATCCTGAATGAACAGGTAAGGGGATTGGATCGTCCTCGGACTTTAGTCCTTTGAATTGAGCCGTAGACATGATGTCTCCGAGAACTAAATCCTGAATGAACAAGTAAGGGGATTGGATCGTCCTTGGACTATGGTCCTTTGAATTGAGCCGTAGACATGAGGTCTCTGAGAATTGAATGATAGGACTGGATCGTCCCTGGACTTCGGTTCAAAAGGTACATGATAGGACTGGATCGTCCCTGGACTTCGGTTCAAAAGGTACATGATAGGACTGGATCGTCCCTGGACTTCGGTTCAAAAGGTACATGATAGGACTGGATCGTCCCTGGACTTCAGTTCAAAAGGTACATGATAGGACTGGATCGTCCCTGGACTTTGGTTCAAAAGGTACATGATAGGACTGGATCGTCCCTCGACTTCGGTTCAAAAGGTACATGATAGGACTGGATCGTCCCTGGACCTCGGTTCAAAATGTACGTGACAAATCCTAGAATTGTTCTAGGTTACATCCAGCATGAAACAGGGTTGGCTCTGTAGATATGTTACATCCAGCATGAAATAGGGTTGGCTCTGTATATGTGATACATCTAGCATGAAACAGGGCTGGCTCTGTAGATATGATACATCCAGCATGAAACAGGGTTGGCTCTGTAGATGTGATACATCCAGCATGAAACAGGGCTGGCTCTGTAGATGTGATACATCCAGCATGAAACAGGGCTGGCTCTGTAGATGTGATACATCCAGCATGAAACAGGGCTGGCTCTGTAGATGTGACACATCCAGTATGAAAAAGGACTGGCTCTGTGGCGGTAAATCCTAGATCTGATCTAGGTCACATCCAGTATGAAAAAGGACTGGCACTGTGGTTGGGATTGGATCGTCCCTAGACATGAGACTTGTCTTAAAGAGATAAGGATTGATCATCCTGGAACTTGATTTGGATTGCATCATCCATGGACCTATGTCCTAAAGAGAGCAGGATTGATCATCCTGTAATATGATCATGTGATGACGATGCTGCCGATCGTGTGATGACGATGTTGATCGTATGATGACGATGCTGATCGTGTGATGACGATGTTGCCGATCGTGTGATGACGATGTTGATCGTATGATGACGATGCTGATCGTGTGATGACGATGCTGCCAATCGTGTGATGACGATGTTGATCGTATGATGACAATGATGATCGTGTGATGACGATGATGTTGATCGTGTGATGATGATGCTGATCGTATGATGACGATGTTGATCGTATGATGACGATGCTGATGATCGTGTGATGACGATGTTGATGATCGTGTGATGACGATGCTGATGATCGTGTGGTGACGATGCTGATGATCGTGTGATGACGATGCTGATGATCATGTGATCGTGTGATGACGATGATGATGACGATGCTGATGATCGAGTAATATCAACTCTGATGATGTTGATGTTCCAGTAACTAGTTGAGTTACTGATGATGATGAATTGAAGAAAGCTTCCGATGATATATAGATGATGTAGTCAATGACTCCTTGCTCCTGCAGATGTTGTTATAATATCCTTCTCGTTAAGGGGGAGTGTTGAATATTGTAACTTCTAAGAATATTATATTTGTATATTATTTATTCCGGAGATGTTCCATACCTTCGATGTGATTATACTATGAATCCGGAGATGTTTATTCCTCCGAATTGGTTGTGGTAACTAGGGTTATTAGACCCACCATGTGGGGGTCGGCCCAGTCAGTTATAATAGGGTATTTAACCTAATAGTTAAATACGAGCCTACATGTACTTGTGTAAAATATATGTCAGAGTAGTGTATAAATAGAGGAGGTGTGTTCCTCATTTGACACACTCACACACTTGAAAAGAGGAGCACTTGTCTGGGAGATTTGCTAAGGAGGATTAGAAGGAGGGAGCACATCTTGTATTTTGGTTTATCATCTTATTGAGGAAAGCTTTGCTGGGTTTTCTACCCCATGAGGGTTTCCCAGGATAAATCTGTGTCTCTTGTGTTTATGCTATGCTTGTTGTTTCTTCAGTGATCCTGTATATGCTATTATTGTGAAATGGAATGTAATGCTGCTATTTTCTGTCTTAGCATATTGAATTTTAACACAATGGATGAAACCCTAACCCTAGACTTCGACATACTCCAAGGATGTCAAGAGACCCTAGCGACTCCCAAAGAGAGAGAGACCAAGTACAAATGAAGATATAGGAGAGAAGAGAGGATTGCTAGTGTGCTCCTCCTAGTCACATCACATGATGAATAAGAATGATGAGTACAACATGAGTATGATCATCATCTCCAACATCGCCGCATTCACAAGATTAAACCCTAGTCACAAGAGCAATCTCCATCAAAGATGTCCTCCCATGTATAACATCTCCTGGGGTTTCCTTATTAAAAATCTAGTGACTTGCTTCAAGAAGACAAGTACAAAGAGGAGCACAATGATGATGATTATTAAAGGACTCTCTCCTTCCTCTATATATATGGGAGGTAAGGGAGGTCAACAATACATTGTGAGCCAATTCCCTTACAAGAAATCTACAATAATAACATGTAGGATCACACAAGTGAAGCACTCCACTCCAATGATACATATGTTAAGCTCCAAGGTGATGTATAGAATAAGAGCTCCAAGATGATGTAACTACCAAAGGTGTGTCAACACTCCTCTACCAGGAGCCCACATGGACTCCATCACTCCTAAGTCATGTGCTCCACTAGGTCCACTCCTCTTGCATCAATATTATCACAACCCAAGCATCCCTAGGCCAACTACAATCCTCCATACAAGCATCCAAGCTACCATGTGTTGTTTAGGGCTTGATGCCCTCCTCCAAGATACAAAATGTTCTTCCTCCTAAGTAGTGAGTTCTCCAAGTAACTAATTCTCTCCATGTAGTCATTATGAAGAACATTAGCCATTGTTTGTCAATAGAACTCCAACACACTAGGCAAGAATGCCATGCAAGCACCCATTGAGGCCAAGCAACCATTGAGCAAGCTAGCTCCAATGTGCAAATCTATCACAAACCATCTCTCATGTGTCATTCCATCTCGAACCATTCAGAGGCTAAACATACACCATGTACTCCAAATCTCATGAAGCACCCCCAAACATGGTGTAAACATTTTCAAAATAACCCAAAAGCTAACAACCCAATATGACTAGGGTTTGCAAACCATAAGGAATACAATTGTGCTAATGGTGGAAAGCTTGTGTGGTATATGCTTGTTGTTGAAGCCAAGGACAACTTGTTAGTGTTGATGCTTGATTGTTGGAGATATTTGGTAGCGGTTAGGGTATTTCCAGCACTTGTATGTCTCAATGATTTGACCTAAGTTAAGGTTGAAATTGTTAAGTAATTTGACAAACATCTCGAAGATGATATGGAAAATCTACTACTGTAAATTATGTTGTAATAAAGTGAATTCGAGATTTGGTTTATAATTGCAAAATCGTTCCCTAGGGGGCAAAACTTGTTGGCACGTGTTTGGTATATTTTCTTTTGGGTTTCCTAGTGTGTTGGTTTGAAGTGTGCTTTGGCATAAGTTAAAATTGAAATTGTTAAGTAATTTCACAAATATCTTGAAGATAATAGGGAAAATTTACTACTGTAAATTAAGTTGTAATAAAGTGAATTTTATATTTGGTTTAGAATTGTGAAAATGTGCCCTAAGGGCCGAAACTTGTTTCCATGTGTTTGGCATCTTTTCTCTTGGGTGTCCTAGTGTGTTGGGTTGAAGTGTGAACTAATATTTTAGATCAGCCCTAAGGCTGAAGTTCACAAAGACTAGATATGAGAAACCTCCTTGCGAGATGAAAATTTTGGATTTGCATTAATGTTGACATAAAAAAAAATTACATGGTAATAACATTATTTAGTTGAAATCACTCTTCTGGTGAAGAGGGAGTTTGAATTTCAACTGCATTTTACCCGAGAGTGGCACTTGACCTTGTTGAAGTTGATTGGGTGATGAAACTCGTGTACTTTAGATGAGCACTTGTACATGAGAAGGGTTTCATGGATTGAAGCCCTAATTGCTCTTTTGATAAGAGTATGCATTCACCTATGATAAGTAGTAGATCTAGTACATGCGTAGTTGTTATAGGTTTATTTCCAACAGAGGGATGCCTAAGAGTACCTATGATAGTTGGTTGATTTGTTCTAGGGGTTGCTAGTATGTTTTCACCTGTAAGAGCTAGTGAATCTATTTGATTGTCTTCTAGTTTGGATTTATTTCCAATGGGTGAGATGCCCAAAAGGACCTATGATAGGTGGTTGATTTGTTCCAATGGATACCAGTGTGTTTTCCACCTACAATAGGTGAACCTATTTCACCTACAATAGGTTGACCTACTCCATTGATGGTTGGTTTGTGATTTATATTTTAAGGGATGTGATGCCCAGGAGTATTTGTGATGGGTCATTGATGTTTCCAATGGATGCCAATATTTATAGTTAATTGATGATTGTTGCACCGAGTAGCGAGGTGCTTACAACCTAGTATGGAGATGTTGTGATGTGATATGATGTAACGCGACATATTTTAATAAAATAATAATAATAAAAATAAAAAAGTATGTCGGCTAGAAAATGTTTACATATGTTTTAATGAAATTAAATATATATTATGTTAATCAAATCATCATGACTATTTTTGAAATTTGTTTATCTTAAAGTTTTTACACATCAAGCAAAAAATTACACCTCAAGAAATTGGTTCCCTATCGGTGCCTAATTGATCCAGGTTTAAGATGGATCTATCTGGTGATAGGCATGCTCAACTATTTGATTGTTCATTGACTTTTGGAGCTTGGTATGGGCTAATTCATTCTATGGTATATTGATGATTATTGGTCGATCTGTTTTGGTTGAGTTGTAACTTAAGGCTTTATAATAATGGCAAGCTTGCTCAATTTCACTAATTGTTATAGATGGAAAGAGATTCAAAAGTTATCCGTAAGAATAGTATTGATTATACATTTGTTGAGAGATTGATCATGGATATGATAACTAGCGTGATGTTAAGTTATTGGTGATTTTTTACATTTGTACTTCCAGATAGGTTGTGGCGGAAACCGTGACTGACTGCTACTGACAGGGTTGGATTCTCTCTGGGAGAGGGAGTTGTCAATGATTATACCCTTTCTTTAGGATTCTCTTAGTTAGATAGGATTTCCCTTTTTGAGATTGTTACTTCAATTGCTAGGGTTTGGGGGGCTATGAAAGGGATTTTTATGTTCACAATTTGATGATGATCCTTGATAGATTGTTTCTACTTCTTCCCTCAAGCTTGATATTTCACAATCAATGAGTTGAGGTGCATGCAAATTTATCTTATGCTTTTGATAGATTTGACACTTATTTTGGTGATGTTGGACATGTAATTATATTTGTAATTATATTTGCAAGATGTCTTGAACACTTGATGTGATGCCGAAGGCTTTTGGCCAATGATAATGACTTTATGGATGCAAGAGTTTGTACATGTTATTGTTGATGTCTTTCTTGTTCTAAGGTTTCAAAGTTCAACAGGGAGCAATGATCAAGGGTTATGTTCCTTCAATCTCACAAGTGGTCATTATTCCTTTGGATCCCCTAGCAAAGGGGAAGAGGGCGTAACTTGGTTTGGTGGTGAAACCAAGTTGCCTTGTATTCTATGCATGTTCACCATCCAAGGTCCATGTTCTAAACTACATGGTTGATTGCTCGGAGAGACACATTTGTGAGTAGTGATTGCATGGATGTCGAGGGGTCCATATCTCTACTTGTGCGTGCAAACCACATATGGTGTTCTATCATAATGGACAAATATTCTTTCAACTTTGTCAAGGCATTTGAATTACAAGTGCAATTTCATGGGGGGTTGATGGGTGTTATTCACAAAAAAATATCTTATAAACAAGGTGTTAGCTTTTGCAGTTATTCCAATTATGTTTTCACCTTACCATGAGAGCGTTATATCTCCTAGCCCCTTAACATGCTTCATGGATATATGGATGGCTCAATTTGGATGGATGTTTGACCTTGGTTGAAGTGTTGGCATGGCACCTTTACCTAAGAAATTGTTACCTCGATTGGCATGTTGATTAATCCATTAAATGCATACAATGGGGGAGTCTATTGTAGAAAAAAAATTAGGAGCAAAATTTAGCCCATGGACTAATTTGCAATGTTTTTTGCAAAAAAAGATTCATCAATTGCCATTTTTTTCTAAAATGGTTCCCCCAAATTTCGTCAAACATTTTATGGTTGAAAATTTAAGAATTAGTATGATTCACCAAAGCTTCTACACTTTTAAGAAAAATTTGGATCCTTAAAATTTTCCCTGAATTGCTTGATCAAGAGAGGTACATACCTAAAAGGAGCATTGGGCACTTAGAGGAGGGCACTTAGCCCCTCGAGCTTCGGTCCATGGGATACACACATTGGAGGTTGAACACTTGACTTGAGGACGGTTGGGTACATGAGCACAATCTATAGACGTTGGTCATTAACCATACACATACACTGAGGAGCATTGCAACTTGAGACTAGCATTGGGCACATGAGAGGGCATGTCGCACATAGAGGTCAAGCACCTTGCATGAGGACACTTTGATAGCCACCCACCAAGGAAAAAAGAGTGTTACACTAACATATTGTTGGAAAGCACATCATCTTGAAGGGGCATTCGACACAATATCGTGACCCGGAGGGTACTTCACCTTGGGATTTGGATACAACCTAGTTTAACACATGTGCATCATTTATTGTAGAGTGCTCAATGTTAGTTACTTGTATGGACATGTGTCCTTATTTTATGTTAACATCTCTAACATACTTGTATATATTAGGAAGGAGAGAGCTCTTGCATTCATTCATCACCACTATACTCTTCTTTTTACTTGTCTTGGAGATGTTCTGATCCATTTGGAAACACTAGGAGCTAGACACTAAGGTTCATGAGAAAACCCTAAAAGATGGCAAGAGGAAAGCGAGATGTCTAAGATGTTCTTAGAGAGATTGCTCGTGTGATACTAAGGTTTGCTCTTGTGATGACTAGAGTTTGTGTTATACATGTAATCCCTAAGAAGAACATGGCATTGAAGATGATGATGGTTGTTATGGTTCTTGTTGTAACACTAGGGTTTCTACTCTAGTGAAAGACATGGTAAGTGAAACTAACACCTTACATGGTTTTGGAGCCTTGTTCACTTGGGATGTAAAACTAGGGCAAGATCATGAAGTTACGGTATTCTTGATGTTCTGTGGAGGTCATGGTTCTTACGATGCAAGAGTGGAAGACCTAGGGTTTAAGGAAAAAAGCCCCAAGATGGACATGTAAATTAGAACACTTACAATAAAGTCACATTCCCTTGTACTTTTGTGATGCAACATGGCTAGGGTTTGCAAACCATAAAGAAGACCATAATGTGGATAGCTTGTGTTATAAAAACTTCTTGCGATAGCCAAAGTGGACTTCTTGGTGTTAACACTTGCTTGTTGGAGATATTTTGTAGTGGAAAGGGTTTTCATTATTTTTTCTTAGCTAGGATTTTTGGAGAGCTTGAAGATTGTACCTTGTGATAAAAAATATGCTATGTCCATGCACTCCATTCTTATATATATATATTCTAGGTGTTCAATACTTGTGTAATTACATATTTGATTTCCCAACATTTGTATATGTTGTTGATTTGACAAAAGTTAAAGATAAAATTGTTAAGTGATTTTGACAAACATCAAAGATTATAGGGCCATGGATTCTTTTGTAATAAAGTGAATTTCATATCTATTTTATGCTTTAAGAAGTGTCCCTTAAAAGGGCCAAAACTTGGTGGCAAGTGTATGATATCTTTTTTCTTGGGCTCCCTTGTGTGTTGGGTTTGTGTGATGAAACATTGCCTTTGTTTGTTACAGTAAACTAATATTTAGTCAACTCTAAGACTGAAGTTCACGGGGACTAGATCCAAGAAATCTCTTTGTGAAATTAAATTTCTAAATTTATATCAAGGTGTTGAGATCAGAAATTTTTATAGATATTACCAAGTTCAGCATTGGTCATTTCAATATTAAAGTCATTGCATTGATACAATATTGCAACTCCCATGCATCATTAACATAGACTACTATGAAATCTAGGAATCAAAGAGTACCATGAAATACAAGTATCAAATGAAGAAACCTCTTCATATTCACCTGCCAAAGGAGTGCGATAGAATATTAATAACAATAGATAAATTATTTGAAATGTAGTAAACCTTCCCCTCTCTCTAACACCCGGTGAAATTTTATCATATGTATACTTTAGGTACACATAATTCAAGGGTTCGGAATGCAATGTAAGGCATTGCAAAGTTCCTATTCTTGTTGGTGTAGTTGGTTTTCGTGTTAGCCTAGAGTCTGTTAGGCTGTGGTCTAGTGGCTGTCATAAATATGACCCAGGTTCAAATAGTAACAGACAAGCTTTAGAAATCAATAAATGCGTATGTGCAGCGATGAATTGTAAAGCAAGTCAGAGTGTTGTCATAAAAATGACCCAGGTTCAAATAGTAGCGGACAAGCTCTAGACATCAATAAATGTGGTATGTGCAGTGATGAATTGTAAAGCAGTTATTGTTGGAGGGTGCTAAGCCCAACTATTTCTTTAAAAAAAACTGGAACCCACTGTTAAATACAGAGTTCATTATGTGCAGTGATGAATTGTAAAGCAGCTATTGTTGGAGTGTGCTAAGCCCAACTATTTCTTTGTAAAAAAAGTGGAACTCGCTGTTAAATACAGAGTTATTTTTTTAGGCATTTCCATATTTATTTCGCTATTGGACTCCCAAAAATATTATTTTACTAGTTTCTTTCCATCAAAGTCCCCTAGAAATTGGGGGTACCTTCTAACTGTGGCCAAATCTTGTTCCCCGCGTCCCCGTGACTGAAACTCAGTGCAACAAAAAATAATGTCAAAGACAAGCCAGACGAAAAAAGGTCAATCAAACTTCTCACATATTAACATACGGTTACCAGTAGAGCAAGCAAAATCTGCTTATGATGAGCTCCTATTGGAGCATTACATTTTTCTTAGTCAACATTACCAGAATTCAGAAATTAAGAGCCCGAAAGAATAGATACTTATCCTAATATATACTGGAATATCAGATATAAGACTATATCCACATCAACCATGCTTACAAACTCCCACAATAATTTTCTTTGAAGCTTTTGAAGCTGTACCAATCAAAATGACGAGTAATCGGCAAAATCGAAATAATATTTTACAAAGATTGGCCACTAATTTCTCATAACTAAAAAGGTGTCTCCGATTCAATAATAACTCCTCTAACTATACATCATGATTATACTTCAAGGGGTATTACTTAACAGAGATTTCAAACAAATCATTGAATCTATAGCCTAAATAGAAAAATGCATTCATCACTTTTCACTTCTACTAGTGTAATACGATTCTTCATCTGCAGATCAAATGCCTCGGGATTCAAAAAGGGTGATTCATTTTCTTCTATCGGGACACTTTCATCTTATTGGATAGCAACTGGAAGTCCGTTGCATGCTTTCAATATATGACTCCTGACCTCTTAAGGCATACAAATATATGACTCTTCTTTGACAAGTCAGCAACATTCAAATCTCAATCATTTTTATAGGCACAAACTTTCAACGTTACAACATGCAGTTATTACGCCTGTGATGTTTGGTCATCATTCATTTCAAATCTGCTTTCCTTTGAAGACCAAACTCCTTCCTTTTCCCCTACAGCTACAAATTGGGAGAAGCTCGATTATGGTCAGTTCCTGGCTGCTCTCCTTTCGGAACCAAGGTGTCATCTTCTTGGAACGCAGCTATCAATGCCCTAGATACTTGGCCCTCTTGTGCGCCCATCTCAATTCTCATAGCAGCAAAATCTTCCTCTCCTGAGAAAGCAGCTGAACCCTCAATTGCCTGGGTGTGCTGTTCCTCGGATCCCTGTTTTGTAGTTTCTCTCTGTAAAAGACATTAACATTATTCCAGCCAATTAGATGATGACGAAAAGTCACTTTCATGTACTGTCTAAAAGACCTGAAAAATATGGAAAAACAAAGCATAAACAAATTAACACAGACATGTTTAAGATGGTACACAAAAATCTCAAGAATGAATCAAAGATTGAAGCATCGTTACATAATTTAAGTGTTCAATCCTCTACATATTCACTATTTTCTACTGTTTACATTTGCCCTAAGTAGCTTCTTTATTTGTTACATTATTATAATGATCATATAATTCAGTATTAAGAGTGATGTTGTAATGTTACATTGAAATAAATTGACTTAAGTAATTAAATAGTGATTTAGTTGAACAGGAATTTTGCATGGGGCATCCACCATATTGAATAATGAATCATGTTTATGTCTGTCTCTTACCCCCATTCCACCCACCATAGCTAACCTGTGCTCCCATGCTTTCTGCCCCGTGTACTATTGATTTGATGACAAATGTCAGCCTACACATGAACATCTCCATTTTGTCCTTTCTTATGACCCATCCCGTCCTCTATCCCATCCTCCCAACAGGAATATCATCATCTCCTCCAACTTAAAAAGTGTAGCTTCCTTGCATCTAGGAGACGTGAGCTTCTTTTTCCCCTCCACACTTCTGCCAAATCATTTTGGCACAAGCTACCACTCTTTGATTACGAATGTTACATCTCTTTACAACCTGCCAGCTCAGCCGCATCTTGTTCCCTCCACCTCCCTCTTGCGATCATTTCCCTAGGAGACATTAGGAGCCCCATCTTGTTGGTCTCTCCACCCCACATCTTGCTATCATTTTCTCAAGAGGCATTAGGAGAGATATCCAAGCCATGAATTCAAACAGAGCAATTGTAGGGCTCCATGCCAAATTTCTCAAGCATCATATGGACTCTTAGGATCTCATATTGCCAGCTTCTTCAATGAGGTAGCTTGCAGGCAATTCCCACCCTCATGGGTACATCATCCACATGATCTTCAAATCGGGGATCATGTCCAATCCAAACAATTACAGGACCATCATGATTGGGCACAACTTTGCCAAACTTTATTCTATAGGTTTCTGGATTTGGGGAAGCTTAAACTTTGGGTTGTTGGGAAAGAAAATTTTAGGAACAACTACCGAACTGTGAGCCACATTTTTACTCTCTCGGCTAATACTAGTAAAGCTAGGCAGCAGTCTTTCAAAGTTTTATGTTGTTTTTCGACTTTCGAAAGGCTTTTCAAATGATTCCAAAGGCTCTCCTTTTCTAGAGCCTGCATGACTTTCCAGGTTCCTAATTGTTACTCCCATGAGGCTCTATGAGAGTGGTTGGCTAACTTCATGCACAACAGGGCCTTTCTGATTTTATCAGGAACACCATTGGGGTCAAACAAGGTCGACCCCTTTTACCTACATTGTTTGGATTCTACATCAATAAGCTAGAAAGGTACCTCGGAGAGAATATTGATTCATGTAGATGATGGATGCATTTTGCACCATTGTTGATTGCAATGCCCCTAACCTCTTCACCCAAGAGCCTCCAAAGGCAATTGGACACCCTCACTAGCATTTGTGATCTTAAGAAAATAGTGGTAGCTTAGCAAGACTAAGTTATGATCTTTAAGGTTGATGGTTGATCTGTCAACTATGCCATCTCCGTGATATTGAGTCTAAGGAACACTCCATCTTCATGTCTTCCATATATTATGAGATCTAGGGGAGGTTCTACTGCATATTTCAAACAAGAGGAGGTTCATTAGAGACTTGTTTTTCACTACTTTGATCAGGCATGCCTAACTTTATATGACTATTAGATAGTTATCCACAAACGAGAGACTATGCAAGGCCTCTCCAAGCCAGTACCATTAGGCTCATTACCTCTTTATTCCAACCTATCTCAGCTAATGGAGGCACTAAGCCCAAAGCAAAGTCCCTGCCTTGGAAAAAGGGGTGGCAGATATGTGAGACAGTGAAGTTCTACCCACATCGTTGTCAAGCATATCTCGTCTACATGACCTTGGAATCGAACCCACCCATTACGAAGTGCAACTCCCAAGTCAAATCAAGCAGCCAGACCTCTGTCATGAAATTCTCACTCCATTACTCCTCCCCGGATTGTACAACCAAGCCCAATCAACCGTGGGCATTCTCTCAAGGACATCATCAAGCTTTGTGTAATGTCTCCATTTTTTGGGTTCCCCTATTCTGGGAATGTTCCCCTTATGTCAGCCTAGTCAAGAGGGTGGGGTTATGTTATCAGTGATCTCAGAGGAACTGGAGGAGTTATATGAAACCCAGCATAATCCATTTACCATCTTTCATCATCAGGGATATCCTATACAACTCTCCATAGACTCTTTTATAGCATTCACTTATTGTCAATACCATGGGTTTATGTCAAAGAGGAAACATTCTAGAAAGAGCTCCGGAGAAATATAAAAGGAGTAACCAGTGTTACCAACATCGGCAATATCTCAGCAACATTGCGAGATATCGCGATGTTTCTTGCTCGCCGATAATTTCAGGAAAAATTGCCGTCGATTTTTTGGCAATATTTTTAGACGAAAAAATCGCGTTGATTTTTTGGCGATATTTTTAGACGAAAAAATCGCGAAAAAAATTGCAATGTCAGGGTAAAAATCGTGAGCCCGTCCGGCCCGCAGGGTCAATAAAACTCAGAATCACGTGTTTTTTGGGGTTTTTCCGCATCGCTAAAGCTGCAAAGGAGGAGAGCTAGGGTATACTGAACGTCGTTGGTCTGTAGGAGTCTAGGAGAAGCCTATTACATGGAGGAGAAGGGTAATACGTGAAGGATATGACCAGTCCATGGAGGAAAACACAGCTGTGGAAGAGAACGCCGATCCAAGTCATACAACCGTCTAAGCTTCAAGGTATGTGCTGGTTAAAACCCTCCCTTCTCACGTTTTTTTTAATTTTTTCTCTGTCTACTGTCTAGTGTCTGCGACTCTGCCTCAAACCTCTGCTTCCTTAATGTACGCCCTCCTCCTCCTACAATGGTGACTAGTTTGAGGTCACAATTCTGAACCGAAGTCTGAAGCTACCTGAGGCTGAGGTTGAAGTTTGAACAGTGGAAACTAAGCACTAGTAACCACCAAAAACCTTTAGAAAACCTCTAATTTTTGTTCTTAAGCAATCTGGAAATTACATCTTAAAATAAAAGTTTTGCATGCCCTAAAATAGGACCCAAAACCCTCATTTTAAATCCACAAAATGCCATTAGTGTGCCCCCTAGGATCACTTTGAATTTGTACTTTGTAAGTTTGTAGTGTGTAGTTTGTCTAATTTGCAATTTTTTGCAATAAAAATATGCTTTAAAACGTTTTTTTTTTTTTGCAGGTTCAAAATTTCAAACTAGTTTTCAACTTTTCACTTCCAAAATCCATATTACAAAGTTACAAACATGCCGAAGAGTTTGGATCCATTTTGGGAATATGCAGAGCCTGCCGATCCACAAAATCGACAAAAGCTTAAATGCAATTTGTGTGGGAAGGAGATGATGGGGGGGATAAGTAGGCTCAAATTCCACCTCGCACAACTTAAACGGCATGAGATGGATATTTGTAAAAATTTCAATTCTGAAATTATTCATAGGGCCAAAGTTGCAATTGAAGGTATTGGCAAGAGGAAAGATGAAAGGGAAGCTTTAAGGCAGGAACTTGGAATGAGAGCGGCATTAGGATCCAGGACAGCCGGACAAACTTCAGGGGGACAGGGGAGTGAGACCTTATCCTTATCTCCCACAATGCCTTCAACTAAATCTCCTTTCTTTGTTCCAAGATCTGTGCCTGGTCGACAACTAGGTATAAGGTCAATGTACAAGATAAATGAAAAAAAGGAAGCAGACAAACTTGTGGGTCGATGCCTTTTATGGAGTGATATTCCATTCCACTATGCGAGGAACCCATTCTACGTGCCTATGTTTGAGGCTGTTGCTATTGTTAGGGCGGGGTATAAGCCCCCCACTAATGAGGACTTAAGAGGGCCCATCCTTGATAATGAAAAGATCGATTGCACTTCTAGGTTGGAGGAGCTTTGAGCTTCATGGGAGGTCACGGGATGCACTGGGATGTCAGATAGTTGGACTGATACAAAGGGTAGGACCCTTCTCAATTTCTTAGTTCATTTTCCCAGGGGCACAATGCTTATAAAATTCGTGGATGTATTTGCACAGGTCAAAGATGCAGCATTACTATGTCAATTGTTGGATGGGTTCATCCAAGAGATAGGTCTGCAGCATGTTGTCCAAGTCATAACGGACAATGTTGCAAATTATGTGGCAGCTGGAAGGATGCTTATGGATCGATATCCTACATTGTTCTGGACTCCTTGTGCAGCACATTGTATTGGCTTGATCTTAGAGGATATGGGAAAGATTGAGTTTATCAGGGATGTCATTGATTCAGCAAAAAGCATCACCAAATTTATATAGAATCATGCTTTTGTGCTTAGCTTGATGTGGCCAATCACTGGTGACAAGGAGTTGGTCTGCTTTTCCACTTGTTTCATCTCTCTTCAATCTCTCCTTACTTCTATGTGGGACTTGCAGACTATGTTCCTTTCAGCCGAATGGCGTGATTTATCAATTAGCGCTAAACCGAAGGGACATGCCATATTCAGGCTAGTGTCATACCAAGAGAGTTTTTTGGATGGGGTGAAGGACGTGTGTTCCATCTGTGAACCTTTTGTAAAGGTTCTTCGCTTGGTTGATGGAAACAAGCCCCCAATGGGCTACCTATATGAGGCCATGGATAGGGCCAAATAGGCCATTCGTGCCTATTATGAGGACAAGGGGGACGAGGGGCAAGCAAAACAACAATTGAGATGGGAGGTGATTGATCAACAATGGAACAACACACTTCATCGCCCCATTCATGCTACAGGTCTATACCTCAACCCCGCATTCTCTTACTCCTATGGTTTCGGGTTTGTTGCAGAGGTAATGGATGGGTTCTTGGAGTGTGTTCAAAGGATGGTGCCAAGTGCAGCTGACTGTTCAAAGATTTCCAAAGAGTTGGAAGCCTATAGGAGGGCCACGGGAACATTTGGGTTTGAGATGGCTATTAATGATAGGGAGAACATAATGCCAAGTAAGCTTCACCTTGTTTTAAGAATCAAAATTCAATTTCTTTACTTTCTTTGTTTTAAATTTCAAATTTTCAATGTCTTCTCTTATGTTTCTCCAATTCATTGTAAAGGAAACTCCCAAGCACTTGTTGGAATCTTATTAATACTGAGAGGGGGGGTGAATCAGTTTTAGCGCAGTTACAAACAATTTTTACTTCTTATCAAATTGGACTGGAACTTAAATTATGCATTCACCATAAATAGAAGCATTCATCATCACATGCACAAAACACAGAACACAGAGAATTTTACGTGGAAACCCAAACAAGAGAAAACCACAGAATGCTCTCTTATATTAAAAAGATTACATTCATGGAAGCACCAACTTCTGAAGTTTTCCAACAACAACTAGAAGGAGGCACCGATCCCCTAGTTTTACAGACTACAACCTAAAGGAAGCACCAACTCCCTGATTTACCAACTTCAACTAGAAGGAGGCATCAACCCCCTGTTCCTTGCCCCATCATGCCGCCCCAATATGACTGTAGAAAGTATTTCTTTGCTATTCAACTAATCTGCGCACTCTTAAGATTATATGTTGTTCATTTCGTTGTCGCACCTTCTGTATACTAAGATCTTGCAATTGTTGTATTGTATCACATATTTCACTTGACTACATCAACATTTTATACTTGACTTCATACTTCACAAACTATGCGCTTTGGTTCAGTATACCATTATGTTTGTGGGCATCTGCAAACTTAACTGATATTGCACATCGTCTACTATGTTGTTCTAACTTCACTCGTCTGTATCAGGTCAAACTATGCACCTTCGGCTATTTTACAACTTCTGTCTCGGTGCATCTACCTTAGATAATCTATGACCTTCTGCGTACCATCTACGATACTGCCTTTATGTTCTTCGCACTTGTCTCAAATTACCCTCATCATATTGCGCATCTTTTGTTGTGTTGCAACTCTGTCTTCGCGCATCTGTCTCAGATAAACTACTTCACTTCGCACATCACTAGTTGCGCTTCAAGTATGTCTTCGCACATCTATCTTAGATCATATGTGACTTTCTGCGTACTATCAGCGATACAGTCATTATGTTTATGCACTTGCGCATCATCTATAGTCCTACATTTCTATCATCACGCAACTGTTACAGATAAACTACATCATCCTGTGCACCATCAACAATTATGTTCTTACGTTCGTGCACAGTTGGCTCTCTACTAGATCATGTTGTTCTGGTTCCATGAGCCATTGATGCCCCAAAATAAGAAGCTTGCCAAATCAGAGTACTACCACTTTTTCATCTTCAAGCTTCAAGCTTACTTTAACTCTCCAACTTGGCTTCTTATTTATACTTGACCTACGCGGATGGTATGTCCACAAGTTGGTCGTGGAATCCCTTATTCCTTGCTTCACGATTCCGCCACTTGTCATGTTCTATGCCACTCAGGTGTCATCCCTTGTGGGTCTAGCGCATACTTGGTCCTTTGCCTAGTGAGCCTTGCGCCCTTAATTTACCATCACTTGTGGGACTTGCACACTTGACTTCTTTGACCACCACTTTCTTCCAGTACTCTTGCGCGCTTTAACAACTTGTATACTTCTTCCTATTCGTGAGTCTTGCGCACTTCTGAGACTTGCATACCTTTCCAACCACTTCTTGCTTCCAAGCCTCTTGCGCACTCCTAAAACTTGTCCAACTAACTCTTTTGACTTTACCTTGAAGTAGAATGTCTGGGTGGACTTAAGACTTGCGCATATACCTTATGTATCTCTTCAAGTTGGATGTACTTCTTACGTACTTCTTCAAACTAGATTCATATATTTCTTCAAACTGGCTTTCATATATTTCTTCAAACTGGCACAAGGATATTGATTCCTCTTTGACATCAGTTGACATCACTGACAACCAAAGTTCAACAGCACCAAATCGATTGCTTGGTGATACATGAAAGGAGCACAGGGGCTTTCTTCTATATCACTTCCCAAGACAATCCTTGGAAATGCGGGGGAGGGGAGTGACTCTCTTTTAATTCTTCCCATTGTATCACTCTCGTTCGATCTTGGCTGAGTTATCAACCCTAGCAACCCTCCTCATAACTGCAATAAAGAAAAACATGGACAATTTACAGGTATATGGTGATTCAAAACTCTCAATGGATTAGTTAAATGGTAAGTTCTATCTTTAGAATGTTGGCCTTCAAGCAATCATAGATCAAGTCTCTGATAAGAGAAGCATATTTCACTCGGTCTCCTTCACACATAATTTCAGAGAACATAATTCAAAGGCAAGTTCTCTTTCAACAGCAGGAATGTCACTAGAAGTCGGGGTGACAAAGTTTCTGGAAGAGAAATTTGCTTGCACAGTCAATCCTTTCCTTTTTATGTAGCTATCTCACAATCTCATTTTTCGATCCAGTATGTCTTATCTTTAGATTTTTACTTTTTACTGAATCTGGAGGGGGAATCTTTGTGTATTTGATGGACTGAAATTTTGGTCATGGCTTTCAAGCCAATGTAGAATGGTAGTCGGGCCAGACAATGAAGTGACATGCCACTAGCATAAGTACAAAATGTAATGTAATTCTCTCTTTTTGATGCAATACATTACAATTTTTTTTCTATGGAAACAAACAGATATATATATATATATACATATATATATATATATATATATATATATATATTTGTTTTAACACTTCCCCAAAAGCTTTCTTGTATTCATTAATTATCTCCATAATCAAGAACAAGGCACCAGCCTCATAAAAGCATAACTGATTTATAACAATCCTAAGGCAAAAACGTTGAAAATGTTTGTTGATTTATGAGCTAGATCAATGACACGCACACACACACATATTTGTTTTAACTCCCCCCCCCCCCCCCCCACACACACACATATTTGTTTTAACTTTTCCCACACACATTTGTTTTAACTTTTCCAACACACACACACACACATATATATATATATATTTGTTTTAACTCTTCCCCAAAAGCTTTCTTTTATTCATTAATTATCTCCATAATCAAGAACAAGGCACCAGTCTCATAAAGCATAATTGATTTATAACAATCCTAGGGAAAAAACGTTGAAAATGTTTGTTGATTTATGAGCTAGATTGATGACTTGCACACACACACACACATATTTGTTTTAACTTTTCCCACACACACATATTTGTTTTAACTTTTCCCACACACACACACACATATTTGTTTTAACTTTTTCCATACCCACACACACATATATATAACCCCCCCCCCCCACACACACATATATATAACCCCCCCCCCCCACACACACACACATATATATAACCCCCCCCCCCCCCACACACACACACATATATATAACCCCCACCCCCCCCACACACACACATACTTCCATATTATAACTCCCACTGTGGTAAAATTAATAGGGAAGGTCATCTTTGTTTGTCTAGTTGTGTACATTATGTGACCTACAACAACAATGTCTCCAGTGCCTTGAGGAGACTGATCGACCACCCAAGGGTGTGTCAAGAGGAACACAAGTGTTCACCAATCGAGACTCTAAGGTATCATGGGTCTTTGCATGTCATTTGCTGCCCCGATCAGACTAGACAACATAAAAGTAATTGTTAATATATCCAGAGATCACTACTCCCTTTGGATGCCCTGAGATCTCAAGCGGTTGGAGTCTCTATAAATCAGAAATGCAATAATGACTTAAGATACAAACACTATAGATCTCTTAACACTTCCACAATGAAAATACACAACAATCACACAATAACTCAAGATGTACCCTAGAAATCCCAAGTGGGGAAAACCAGCAATATGTGGGGCTATCTTCTATCTCAAGCCCAAAGCAAAGTAAGTAGAAGATGAATACATACAAATACTTCAGATGAAACAACCGAACCTGATGGGTATCAACAACCCTAGATCTGCATGCAAATACTTATGCATGCACTAGGGAAATGTGCCCTAACTGTCAATACAGATCTAAATCTCTGCAAGTCAATCTTTGTCTGTACTATCTCTCAATCTTTGTCTGTACTTATGCATGCACTAGGGAAATGTGCCCTAACTGTCAATACAGATCTAAATCTCTGCAAGTCAATCTTTGTCTGTACTATCTCTCACTCCACAACTCTGATCTTCTCTGCCAAAGAAGAAGGCCAACTGTCTAGAGAATGCGCCCCTCTCTCTTCATGGAAAAGTGTTCCCTACTAAAACTGTCGTAAACTCGTACTGAATCAGATCTAAGCTCTAATCGTCACAGATCTTCCTCAATCACTGAGAAAGGCCTACTCTGAAAGTCTCTACTGCTCAATGGGTCAACCGGATGCACAACGAGCTTCTCTCCTCAGAAAGTGCGCCCCTCTTCCTCTGAAAGTATCCCAACCTCCAACCACTGAAGAAACCTCACTAATGAGCTCTCTCTACTCACAGTATCTGGCATCCAAGTGCCTCTGATCAAGTGAAGACTGGTCCAGCTCAGATCCCCTCACTCTCCTACTGCAGAAGCTCCTCTCTCTCTCAAATAGTCACCCTCTGCATGCAAAATGCGCCCTCCTGAATCTAACTGATTTCTCTCTGATTAGTCTACTGAGTAATCTTTACCGATGACCTCCTTCCTCATATTATCTCACTGAACAATTAGGTTTACCAAAAACCTAATATCAGTGCATGCAAAAAGTCACTTTTGTATGCATTTTAATTAACAGTTGTACAAGCAAAAGTTGTGCATGAATGAAGCAAAACACCACGGAAGGTCCGCATGCATCCATTGTTGGATTCATGCCACTAAGTAGAGTGCATCTCACCCTCTACTCCATCCTGATGCCTATACTGTTGATATACCTCCATGTAAGGCATCTGAATCATGGAGGACATCCCGAGATACCACTATCTCTAGCACTCCCTCTTATCGAGAAAATTCCAACCACTGATGCCTGGATCCAACAAGTCCCCTACTGCTGACACTGGCCCAACTGTCCTACTTGTCAATGCTGCCCTTTGAATTGTAGTACCATGATCTAAGTCCATCAATGTGGCTCCAAAAGAAGCCTCCTGATCAATCATTGACTTTGTCACTGCACTTTGATCTTGACTCCCTCTGACCCTCTATTGTAAACAATCACCTAATCTGCCATCAAGCAGATCTACTGCCATGTAGGAGATCTCCCTCTGTCTCTGAGCTGACTCGACTCTCTCTTGAGCTAAGAACATCTCAGTCATCTCATACCAACTCAGTCTCCAGCTGGTACCTATGCGAGCATCATGCTCATTCATCTGATCTGAGTCGAAAGACTCACTCCCCTCTGTCTCATCAACTCCATGAGCATCTCGCTCATCCATCGGATAAAAAGAATCACTTCTTTGATCCTCATCATCATGGTGAGCATCTCGCTCACCCATCTACTGAGAGGACTCACTCCTCCTAGCACCATCCCTGTCGTGAGCATATTTCTCTCTATCTTTCTCTAACTGTGATGAGGATGCACTCAACCAACCTGATGTACCAAATGTGGGTTGTCCCCGAACCAAGTACTCACAGTCGATCCTGTGACCCATCAAGACTGGATCAACTCCCTCTGGATAAGTGAATATCAGATCCCTTTGGAACACCACTGAGTAACCAGCAGCATCCAATGCTACCACTGAGAGTACACTCTCTCTCAATCGGGGAATGAAAAGTACTCCTGATACCTCCAAGAATTCCCCAAAACCTAGGAGAAAACATATTCTACCCACTCCTATGACCAAGTGATCAATCCCCTGCACATCTCAAATCATCTGCATAGGTGTGTGCTCAAGAACGAGGAATGCATCTCGCATCCCGCTCATGTGACTGCACTACTTGTAGTCAACCCTCCATCTCTCATCGGCCTGAATCTCCGGCTGACTGCTATCATGCCCTAACACAAATGAGGCAAGTGAGAACTCCCTCTCAAACCGAGAGGTAAACTCATCCACCTCCTCTACTGCTACCACCTACTCATCCTTTACCTGCTTATTCTTCTTCCTAAGTGAGCATTGTCCCGCATAGTGTCCATACTCATTGCAGGAAAAGCACTTAATCTTACTTAGATCCTTCTTTTGTTTGGACCGTTGTTTTCCCTTTTCTGTAAGTGCCACATCCTCCTCCTCTGGAATGGCAGACGTTGATCCCTAATTATAACCCCTCCGGATCTCTTCTTGGGTGAAATCATCCCATAGAAGATCCCACTTGGGAAGTTTCTCTCTGGCAACAATGGATTGGACAAATATTGCCCATGGCATGGTCACGCCATTAAGGGATTGTTGAACCAACTTGATGTCCTCAACCTTTTCACCCACTCCTCCCAACTCATCTCTTACCTGAACGATCTTGGTAAGATATATGGACATGCTCTCATCCTTGCCCATCTTTATACTTCTATGTTTCTCTCTGAGTACCATCTTTCTGTTAGCATTAGAACTCTGGTACAAATTTGTTAAGGCATCCCACATCTCATGTACTTCGTCTTTGGCTGAGATATGTGCAATCACATGATCCTTGACAGCATCAAGGAGGATCATCTAGGCTTTTATGTTCTTCTTTTCATAAGCTGTTTTGGCAACTACATCTGTCGGTACAGTAATTGGGTTTGTATATGTGCTCTCCACTACATCTCACAGTTCACTCTTTCAGAAGCAACACAATCTGTGCCTTCCATGCACTGAAGTTGGTAGACCCATCCAACCTATCCTCTAGTCTCAAACTGATAGCCATAACGTCTAATCTGACTGAGAACTGAACAAAGGAACAAAGACCCTCTCTAGATCACAGATTTGGCCTCTCCTCGCACAGATCTGATAGATCTATCTCAAATCTATCTACCACAAACACCGATCTAATAGCTATGACCTCTACAACCACAGATATGAGCTATGCTCTTCAGATCTGGTAGATCTAGTCTCTATCAATCTGATGTTAATGCCAAACTGAGTCACCATACATATTTGGTATGCAGCACGCAAATCTGAGTGTGATTGCTCTCCCTAACCCTTACCAAGGCTCTAATACCATGTTAATATATCCAGAGATCACTACTCCCTTTGGATGCCCTGAGATCTCAAGCGGTTTGAGTCTCTATAAATCAGAAATGCAATAATGACTTAAGATACAAACACTATAGATCACTTAACTCTTCCACAATGAAGATACAGAACAATCACACAATAACTCAAGATGTACCCTAGAAACCCCAAACGGGGAAAACAAGCGATCTGTGGGGTTATCTTCTATCTCGATCACAAAGCAAAGTAAGTAGAAGATGAATACATACAAATACTTCAAATGAGAGAACCGAACCTAACGGGTATCAACAACACTAGATCTGCATGCAAACACCGATGCATGCACTGGGGAAATGTGCCCTGTTACGTGATGAATAATGATTGTCATTGATGACAACATTAATGACAAAAGTGTAAATGGCATGATGACAAGCATGGATGATGTTGTGTATAAGAACATGACATAGGCTGACTTGGCAATTGGATTGACAAGGCTAATGACAAAGATGGACAAAGAACATGTGTGCATTGAGCTCATTGGAACGCCAAATGAGTCAAATGACCCATACTGTGGTCATTTGAAGATGACATGGAAGACAAACATGGCAAGCTCAATAAATGAAGGACTTGGTAAAAATGACAAGTGGATATTGGATGGCATGATGGCAAACGTGATAGTGATAGGTCAATGAACAAATTGGGTATGTGTGCATCCTTCACAACCACTGTGAGCATTGTTAGATTTCTATACGGGCACCTAAAACAAGCTACGGGCATTTAGATCAAGCTCATGATGTGGTTTTAAAGACCACGTTAATCTGGAAGAGAAGATCAAAAATATAAATAATAATCAATGATGAGTTTGTGGAAATAAAAATGAACAAGCATTTAATTGAAACCATTATCATTTGACAAATAAAACAAATGATGAGACGGCCTCCTAATAACAAGCAAATGAAAAATAAAAATATATAAAAACATATACAAGTCTGCTCCAAACAAAAAATTTAATTAAAAATTAAATTAATTTTTTATGACAGGTCGGCTCAAAAAAAAATTTAATGGAAAACTAGTATAAATACCCTATCATGTTTTCATTTTGGAAAGGAGAAATTCGTGGGTTTAATAGCTCTAAAATCGGTGGCTTCCTCCTCAGAAATTCAGACTGTCTCTGCATAATTTTCGGACTGCTTACCTGCTGAAAATTCTGGACTGCTTCTGTTAGATTTTCAGACTGTCTCTCTGCTGAAAATTTTGGGCTGCTCCTGTAAAGCTCAGACTGCTCCTGTGTTCCTGTAAAACTTGGGCTGCTGCTAGGAGAATTTCGGGGGGCAGCAGATGAGGAAACAACAGCAATGAAATATCTTTTTATCTTTTATTTTCTGGGCTGGCCGATTGCTGAAGATTTAATGATTGGGTAATTGATGAAGACATGGTGATGGTGAATTAATGCTGATGAAAAGAGTAAAGATGAATTTAAGCTGATGAAGGGTTATGCTGATTGATATATGTGTAAATTTTCTGCCCTCTGTGCCTGCTGGTTTAATGCCAAGTTATAGGTGGTTTTCACCTACAGCCCTGTTGTGCATTGGCTGTAGGCTACTTAATGCCAAAATAAAATGAACAGTAAACACACACTGAAAGCAAATTACAGGCTGCAAGCTAATTTACAAACATTCACACACAAATTTGACACGGTAGTTTTTGGCCAAATCGAGCCCTGGAAAAACCCCCACGGGGAAAACCAGTTGAGAGAGAGAGTCAGTTTCTTATTGCTTCATATATCTTCAGTACATTAAATCATGGCAGAAATAATTTTACTTATCTCTACGGTGAAATATCACCCAGCAGATTTCTCGAATACTGTGCCTAAACCAGCAGCCCAGCAGTGCTGAATGTGCCTCGAGAAATGTGTAGAAAGTACAGACTCAGAATTGTGTGGAACACATGGAATAAACAGTGCTGTAGCAGTCTCAAAGCTGAGCCCAAAATGTTACAGACAGGATGCAGCACCACGAGTCTGTGCTCACAATACTCCTCAAATTAATGCTGAAACCCAAGAAGAGTGTGCCCAGATTGTACTCGAACTGTGTGCAGAATGCCTGGGATAATGTGCTCAGATTCTATTGAGAAATGCGCCCAGAATTCATAGAAACTTGTGCCCAGAATATCTGCTAACTCGTGCCCAGTTTATCAGCAAACTCGTGCCCTAACTCTGCTGTACCTTCATCCCTGGTTATGTACTGTAGCCACCTGCAATCTATTGGATAGTGCTGGTAATATATGCCTGAAGCAACCCTCGATTTCTGAGCCAATGCTGAAGTCAGAACATGGAAACCCGTGCCCTGAAACTTGCAGTCAATTCTCAGTACCTGCGCCTCCTTCAAGCTCGACCTCCTTCTAGCTCTTGACCTCCTTCTCTCATTCACCTCAAACACATTAATGAATAGGTATTGCCTCCCTCTACCTTTTATTCAACCCTAAAAGGAATCTCTAAATCAAAGGCTGAGATTAGATCTAATCAATGGCCCAAATTAGATGTAAGTACACTTTATTAATTAAATCACTTAAGTAATAATTTCTCATTCACTTTTAGACGTAGGATAAAAGGTGACATTAAAGTCTCATTAATTAAACACTTAATGTGAGGGTCCCACCACCCCATGCTTAGTGACTTAGGCTTAGTCACTAGGGGAACTCGACCAAGGTATAAAAACTAACAATATGAACTTGTGAACATGCTGAGGTGCTGATGACAGCAAACAGAATAAAGATATGATGCTGGACAATTTGATGATATTAATTTGCTGGACAGAATGATGATTAGGGCAGCAGTTTGATACACAGGAAGACAGTGACGATGTGTTGATTAATGCCAGACAGAATGGTGCATTTGTGTATAATAATGACAGAGTGATGATGAGCAGAAAGTGATATAATTGTGGACATGTTTGATATCTTGACAACAGGTTGACATAAACGCCAGGATGATAATTTGCCTTTAGTTAATGACAGTTTGATGACAAGTTAAAGATGTGCATGTAGAAAGAATAAATTCTTTTTTCATTAATTCCTGGGTTGAATTAATGTTGGGCTACAGTATCCTGAAGAATGATGAGATGATGAACCACATGCTGAATACTGGTGATTGATGGTGGAGATCTTGATGAACAAAATACTAAATTTTGTAAGACGAAATGTTGATGAGATTGTGGACTGATTTGTAGAAAACACGATGAACAGAATGCTTGCTTAAGACAATAATGATGGTACTAGGGCTAGAGAATTCATGAGATGAAGACAAGTGTTGATATGACTGTAATGACAAAATTGTGAAGACAAATATGATGTAATGATGATGTTGACAAAGTAACATGTACATATAATTTACAAGCTGGGTCTTGTGATGAATTGTACTTGTAAATACAAGCAGGGTCTTGTATCATTTTCTTGGTTGGGTCTAAGAAAGACTAGGCAGGGTCCTAGATGATGAGTTTGTGCTCATTGTTTCAGTTGTAGCTGAATTACCTCATGGTTGTAGCCGTTGAACCAAATACAAAAACATTACAATTATATCATGTGTCTCTTGCTCAAGGTATTGATGATGTTGTGTTTTTAATTGATGAATGATACGTGATTAGTTAATTACTGATATATAATTCATTGATGAATATGATGCTGAAGTGAATGTGAAATAATTGGTAGAAAAAGTTGAATTTGGAATTGAGCCCTAGCTCACTGATTCACCCCCCCCCCCCTCTCAGTGAGCATTGTGTCTAACATTACGTGGTACCAGCACCAACGCACCTTCAGATAAGCCCCAGGGAGAGAGGAACTTTTTTTTTACTTGGAGGGATGTGTTCCAGCCTTTTTTCCTGAGTGAGGGTTATGGCCAGACGCTTTGGTTTCCCCCTAGGGGTACTATGGCTTAGTGGCATTACTGACTGCCTCATAGAAGGGCTTGAAGCCCTAAGGTCGATGTTTGGGGCCCCCAGGGGTGGGTCATTGGGTCACATGACCCCCACCTCGATTTATCACACTGGTGGCACTTCCTTTTAGCACTGAGGTTCATGCCTCTACTCCAGGCCACCATCCATACCATCCTGGTCCTCCAGCTCAGCAGCGCCCTCTCTCCTTGTTCTGCTCATGATGATGACGTCATCTTTCCTCCATGCCAGCATTGCTTGAGAAGGTGGGCGTTGAGGGATTTTCACTACTATTGGGGTTAGATGGGGTATGACAACACCCCCCCTCCACATATTTGATAGGGTATGACAACACCCCCCCCCAGATCGGAGTGATATGCTCATTTTCAGCTATTTAGTCATGTGTGGGTAAATTTTGGGGAAAATGTCCCAAATTACTCACATATTTGATTATTTTATATGAATTTTGTTTTAATTTTAAGTGGACATTTTATAATTTCAACTTTACATTTTAAAGGCATGTCGACCTGGATATTTTTTGAAAGTGAGTGTGAGAAGGTATAAATATACTTCTCCTCACTTCATTTTGAGATAACACATGGGATAAAACTTTTATGCTAATTTTTGCCCTCACTAGGGCTCTCGGATTGATGCGCACTTCTTGAGGAAAGGCTTTCTTGATGGTTTGGAGCAAATTATTTTGAAGTGTCTTTTTGTTCATGCTTCTTATTAAGGTGATGCTAGAATTGTTAGCCTAACTGTTGATTTTTAGTGCAGCTGCGAGACCCATTCTCAGAGAGAATGGTACCCTAGTCATTTGACTAGGGTTCCTGGTCAAGTTAACCAGGCAGAGTATGAGTAAGACCCTAGAAGGTACCCTAGGGCCCCCAGCTGTCTCCTGGAGTTCTTGGTCTAGGACCAAGCAGATTGATGCCATGGCAAAGTCCCTAGCATGTGGCTAGGGCCCCTATTTGTCTCTAGGGTATTCTGGTCTAGAACCAAACGGTTTCTTGGTCATGATGACCAAGCAGATCCTGCAGGTTGAGACAGAGACTTCCTAGGTTCTGCAGATGGTTGATCAACATTCAGCCTAGGACTGAATGCTCAGCTTGAGGCTGAGGACCATTCTCTGGGAGAATGGAGATCCTGGTCATGGACCAGATGGTTGATCAACATGTCCCAGTCTAGGACTGAGGTTCAGCCTTGAGCTGAAAGCCATTCATTAAGAATGGAAGATATTGTTGTCCCCTCTCCTAATCGGTTATTGCTAGGTTGCTTCTCAAGGGACTGGCCACCCCTTGATAATGTCTCTAGTACCTAACCCTTAGGAGCAGCGTTAAGGACAAAAGGATTGCACCATCCGTTTGGATCTTCTCCCTTATACAGTGATGACAAAAATATATAAACTATGTATCTTAAGAGAGAGAAAAGTTTTTGGTCTTGATGGTCCTATTTGATTGCATGCCCACCTTGGTCTTGTGGTTATTGACTCATGGTCTTTTTCTTACTTGGTCCTAGCACTCTCACTTATGTGCATTTTTTACCATGATGACTCCTACTTTATGGAGTGTATTTAAATATTAATTTATTAAAAGATTATTGGACCATGTATTGTTATGGTTACCTTATGTTTGAGATAAGACCCTTGACCCATGATTTTTGTTTCTTTTACCTTTATGTTGGACCTTTGATTTTTCACTTTATGTTAATTTCATTAATTATTTATTTTAGTCTTATTAATAAAATCTTTATGGTTTTATTAATAAAGACTTTGTGATTTTATTTATTATTTTATTATTATATCTTTGTCCATTTAAGTTTTATTTTTAGATTGGACTATTGGTACTTTATTCGTTGACCTATCTTTTCTCATTATTTTATTATTTTTATTTTTTCCTATTCTAACCTAAGGTTGTTAACTCCTAATCTATATAAACCTTATAAATCTTATGATTCTAAGATATCTTACGGGAGATAACACTTCACTTTTCGTTCTGATTTTCTCGGGTAACTTTGTCGGGTCTGCTCCTATTCGGATTTCACTTTACGGCTTTCTCTTCACAGTTTCTCTGCCACGGGTTTATCTTTACAGCTTCCTCTTCACGCATTTCTATTCTGGGGGTTTCGAGTTTTACTTCTCGGCTCTCTCCACGTTTTTTTTTTTTTTTTTTTTTTTTTTTTTTTAATGACTGTCACTCCTCGGGTATGACTTTTCACGGCTGTCTCTCCACTGTTTTACCTTCACGATTTCACTCCCGGTGGTCTCTTCACGGCTGTAGCATTTAATTGTTTTCACGGCTGTCTCTCCACTGTTTTACCTTCACGATTTCACTCCCGGTGGTCTCTTCACGGCTGTAGCATTTAATTGTTTTCACGGCTGTCTCTCCACTGTTTTACCTTCACGATTTCACTCCCGGTGGTCTCTTCACGGCTGTAGCATTTAATTGTTTTCACGGCTGTCTCTCCACTGTTTTACCTTCACAATTTCACTCCCGGTGGTCTCTTCACGGCTGTAGCATTTAATTGTTTTCACGGCTGTCTCTCCACTGTTTTACCTTCACGATTTCACTCCCGGTGGTCTCTTCACGGCTGTAGCATTTAATTGTTTTCACGGCTGTCTCTCCACTGTTTTACCTTCACGATTTCACTCCCGGTGGTCTCTTCACAGCTGTAGCATTTAATTGTTTACAACACTTTATCTTCACGGCTGTCTCTCCTTCACGATTGTCTCTCTTCATTGCTGTAGCATTTAACTGTCTATAGCATTTGTTTGTCTCACGACTTCTCTATTTTTGTTGTAGCATTAATTGTCTTACAGCTTCTCTTGACTGTCTCATATTTTGGCTGTAGCATTTGAAGACTGTTTCTTTATCCTGCCTGTAGCATGCAGCAGTCTCACAGTTTCTTTATCCTGCCTGTAGCATTCAGTAGTCATCA
This sequence comes from Larix kaempferi, assembly GCA_027924585.1. Classification (NCBI taxonomy): domain Eukaryota; kingdom Viridiplantae; phylum Streptophyta; class Pinopsida; order Pinales; family Pinaceae; genus Larix; species Larix kaempferi. The sequence goes on from BSBM01000334.1 coordinate 3,346,117, forward strand.
TTATAATTGAACTCTGAGTGAGTGTTTGCTTACGCGCTTGACCTTTATAGTCTGCAGCACCTGTGTGTCTTTCTTACTACTGTCATTTTAATTGAAGAACTTGAAGTCTGTTTTATTCTACCTGAACCTTCTCTCTCTTAAGGTACGTATATGGTTTATCTAGTTTGACTTGTCCTTTCAGTGACAAGATCAAAACTATCTGAGTATAAGGCTGATCCAAATATTGGTTATAATTCGTTAATGCTACTTCTCATGTACATGACATTTGAAATTTAGTTTACTATTCATGTCACTTGAAATTTATATATTGCGCTTTTGATGATTCTCGAGGACCAACTATAATGCAGTGACCAAATGGAGCATTAAGTTGAAAGAGATGAAAATTATATTACTTCTGTTTTAAATTCAGTTTAAAGTTAATTAAGTACTGCAATTGTTTACATATTCTTGTGTCAAGTTTTTATATATGCGATAAAATGTACATAACCTGCATTTTCAACACTAACACATGCACAAGGAGGTATCTATGCTTTCTTCTTGATGTCTCTTTGTTAAATGTAGAAGAATCTAGAGTTGAATGGTAGCCATTAATGCTGCATTTTTTCTTAAATTGGTCATTTTCTGCCTTTAGTCATCATAGCATTGTAAGGGACCTCCTCCAAAGGAGTCCTCTTTTAGGCTTGAGCTTTAGGTCTTCAAGTTTTGCCCTAGCTAGGTCTCCTTTAACTAACCTTTGTGGTTGTTAAGGAAGGCCCTAGTTTGCCAAACTTGCCAAGTACCATCTCAACAGGAAAAGCCTCTTTCCTTGATGCCCTAGGGTTAGGGTAAAACATTCAAACCCTAGGTTGACTTCTCCTGTTTATACTTTTTTTACTAAGTTACCGGAAACGTCATCTCAAACCACCGAAACGCCGTTCCCCGTATCTGAAATGGAAGCGGAGTAGAAACGGCACTTAAACGGAATGGATTCGTATCAGTCGTAGCCGGAAACAGATCTACTAAAAGTGGATTCGAATGGGTGAAATTTGGAAATGGATCGGAAAAACCATGATCAGTATCAATCGCGATTCTGATATTTTGTGGCTTTTTGCGAGTTAGTTAAACATTAAACTTTTAAAGCAGGCCCTCAGTTAGCAGTTAGCACGGGCGACTTTTACTCGCGTACAACGATTTTGACCTGGTCAATGCACTCGCGATTTAACTTGCTCTCAAGTTTGAGTCACGATTTTTAGGTTCGCGCGCCCAAAATTCGATAAAATCCGGATTTTTGCCTCCATTATCTCTCATTCATTTGCGAGTGTTTTCCTCTCTTTGTTTGGTGTTTTACTCTCTGCATCCGATGTGTCCCTCATTCGCGTAGAGCAGTGAACGAATCACCACTGCCGTATGAGGCAATGACCACAGTTGCATCGTTTCATGTCTCTCATTGCCCTAGTGACGATGTATTCATTTACGGTTTACTTCCCGACAGTGTATTCGCTGCTCAAGTTCATAACTTGTATTCATTTACGGTTTACCTCCTGACCGTGTATTCGTTGCGGCAAGTTCAAAGCTTTATTGTTTATATAAAAATAAATATATGATGCCTTTAATAGTGTTAAGATAGATAAAGGATAGGATTACATTTTATTATATTTTGGTTTGGATAAAGGATAGTTAGGATAGGAAGTTTCTAAACGACAATTAGAAAATAAGTTAAAATGTATATATTAAATATATATTAAGAATGAATTATAAAATATAGTTAAGGATATTATATTATATATGATTTAATATCTTGATTCTTTTGGATATCTTTTGATAACTTGCATTATATGAAAATAGCTATTTTGAATATTTATGTAAAATGTTTTTTTTAATTCAAAATATGTGTAGATATTTAATTTTTTGTAAGCCATTAAGCTATGACATATGAATGCTAAATTTTAGTTAGATTATATATATATATATATATATGTCGTTTCCCTACCGTATCGTATCCATATTTTTTGAAAATTTGCCGTATCCATGTCCCCCCCCGTATCCGCATCCGTTTCAGTGCAACTTAGTTTTTTTACCCTAGCTTGTATATTTTGTGAATGTTAGATTAGTTTTGATGTTATTTGGTTAAGTTAGGTTTACCTTTTTTATGTTTTTATGTGCATATTCATCATAATTTTACAAAAACTAAAACACTAATTTTCACCCCAAAAAAAAACCCTAGCTGCAGCACTACATAGCCCTAGCGGCACTCTTTCCCTTCCTCTCCTACCGTCGCTCTCTCTTTTTCCAGCCATGCCCTCTCCAACTTTTTCTTCTCAAACCCTCGCTATCCTTTTTTTGTCACCTCGTTGCCCCCCTTCCCTTGCTTCTTTCCTCATTCGCTGCACCTTTTCACCCTTTTCTTTTCCCACTCCTTCATTCCCTCTTCCACCTTCTTCATCGTCCCCTTCCTTCCTCTCCACCCTCCTTTTCCCTCACTCTTCCACTTCCCTTCTTATCCCTCATCCTTTCTACCCTCGGGCAGCACAAGAAGGGGCTTGGCCCTCCTTCCAAGACCTTCGGTCCCCCCTCTTTTCCCTCGACCTAACATTTCTGAGTTGATATCTCTGCCGCTATACTATACTTATATTCACATACATCATTCTTCAAGTGTATTACATTGGGTGATAGGATTGGCTACAAAGAAATATCATTTTTCTTGTCTTCTAAAGGTTGATCTTGATCTACAAGTGCTGCTATGATACACTAATATTTGCTACCAGCTGCTATAATATAGGGTGTTACTTCATTGCCATATAAGTGCCTTGTTATTGGGATTTGTGACACACACTTACGTGATAAATGTTGGCAAATGATCTCTTATATGTTAATAGTGTTAGTGGAGTGAGTTTGATACTTGGATAGATGTTCTTACACTCTATTGGATGATGTATGGTTATGTTATTGATGAATGATCTTCCTCATATGCTAAAGCACGATTAATTATCTCTATTAATAGTCATTTACATCATTGGGTTAAATATTTGCATCTCATCTTCCATCTACAAACACTAAAACCCAAGCAATATGTCTTCTTCATTCGCTTAAATTCATTATCTAAGGCACTGGTCACTAATATTCTTGTCAAAGAAGACATATCTTTCCTTGTCTTAAGGTGTTTGCAGGCCACATACGGGCTCTTCCCCTTAGAGGTTCTGACTCTCCGAAGAAGTTAGGGAATTGGCTAAGGTGACAGTGGTCACTTCTCTCATATTTTTCATCGGAGACTAGCCCTACTAGTTCATCTGGTAACATGCCCTAACTGTCAATACGGATCTGAATCTCTACAAGTCAATCTCTGTCTGTATTATCTCTCTCACTCCACAACTCTGATCTGCTCTGCCAAAGAAGAAGGCCAACTGTCTAGATCTAAAGAATGCACCCCTCTCTGCATGGAAAAGTACGCCCTCCTCCAACTGCTGGAAACTCGTACCGAATCAGATCTTAACAGATTTGAGCTCTGATCGTCACAAATCTTCCTCAATCACTGAGGAAGGCCTACTCTGAAAGTCTTAGCTGCTCAATCGGTCAACCGGATGCACAACGAGCTTCTGTCCTCAGAAAGTGAGCCCCTCCTCCTCTGAAAGTAGCCCAACCTCCAATCACTAAAGAAACCTCACTGATGAGCTCCCTCTGCTCACAGTATCTGGCAGCCAAGTGCCTTTGATCAAGTGAGCACTGATCCAGCTCATATCCCCTCACTCTCCCTACTACAGAAGCTCCTCTCTCTCTCAGATAGTCGCCCTCTACATGCACAATGCGCACTCCTGACTTTGACTGACCTCTCACTGACTAGTCTATTGAGTACCGGTGACCACCTACCTCCTTATATCATCTCACTAATCAATTAGGTTTACCAAAAACCTAATATCAGTGTATGCAAAAAGTCACTTTTGCATGCATTTTTTATTAACAGTTGTACATGCAAAACTCGTGCATGCACGAGGAAAAACACCCCGGAAGGTTTGCATGCATCCACTGCTGCATTCATGCCACTGAATAGAATGCATCTCACCTCTACTCCATCTTGATGCCTATATTGCTGATGTACCTCCATGCAAGGCATCTAAATCATGGAGGACATCCCGAGCTACCACTATCTCTAACAGTAATGAGGTAATTCCTTTGAGAGACTCCGATAAAGAGGGGACACAGAAACACTAAGAACTATGTTCAAACACTTCTCTCATGAAGATGGCAGGCATCCCTCGAGATAGAAAAAGGATTAAAGAGAGCACCCCTAGTCCCAAAATTAGTAGTATCTACCACTAATCTCATGGTAGAACATGGAGAAACGAGATCCACCTCCATCTCTGACTCTTGTAAGTGGCAAAGTTGGCAAATTATGTTCGGTTCTGACATGTGGTGATACATCTCTATCCGAAGTGCCTTAGCAAACATGTCCCTGGGATCCCGGTACAATGTCTCCTTGGGAAACACACAACCAGTCCCTGGTACATTTACCGTTGTAACACTGGTAAAATGCAATAATTATTATGTTCATTTACCTGTATTTATCTGGGACCATGTGCCACATCAGTTCATCATGTTAGTATATTTACATTTGTAACACAGGTTAAAACGTACAAATTATTATGTCTGCATACCTGTATTTATCTGCACCCATGTGCCCAATCAGTTTGTCATGTTCGTATGTTATGTTATAAACTTATAAGTGCTGATTAAGCATGGGTTCTACTACCATTGTTTTTAGAAATTCCAAAGGAGGAATTAAGGATGACTCCAAATTGTACTTCCACCGCCATTGTACCTTCATATATAGACATATATTTTAGCATTTGAAATAGTATGGGTTATCTCCTACCTTAAAGTCTAGTGTTTTATATCTCTGAAGGAACAAATTCCTTCACTTGTAATGTAAATACTGATTTTGCAATAAAATGTGTTCCTATTTATAAGATTGTGAAAATGCAGCATTTCTTTATGTCTGCATCACTGTTATGAATGTTGGCTGATATGCTAATATCAGACTTTTTATACATACAATAGGTCCTAAAATATACATGAGCATATTTATTTTCAACTCTTACAAACATTTGTATACAAGCATGCTTAGAACAACATGGACAATCCGTAAAACTTAAATTACTCTTTGAAATACCAAAAGGTCACACAGAAACTCAAAATAATGAAGATTCAAATAACTAAAGAATCAGATATAGCAACCTTTTTTATTAGTCCTTGAGATGAAAGAACGTTATGGAAAGTACGCATAAGCATCTCTTCTTCAACCTGCAATTACAAGTTTCAATCTTGGATTAAGAAGATTTCAGAAACATGGAAAAAATTAGTAAGCGAAAAAAACAATTGCACATAGAATCTCATCATGCTGATTTGTTTGTTAAGGCTATTTGATATCATAGTTGCAAATATCGGAAGATATATCGAGATATTTTCAATATATCATGAGTTTTCAACACCCCGAAACTAACGGCTAAAAAATCATGATATTTTGAGGGGTATGAAAATATCGTGAATATCATCAAAATATTGCAAGATGATTAAAAATATCGACCAGGTTATAAGAATTTTTGAATTTTATGAATCCTTTTGCTCATTTTGAAGAGGAAAATCAGTGGAGTAAGAATAAAGCGGTTATTCGTCATTACCTTTGCCCATAAAAAGCATAGAGGGAGGGGGCTGCTTTAGATTTTTTTTAAATGAAAAGGAAAATGAAGATTTTATTATGATTTAAGTTTGCCAATATTTTCATTTTCTAGATATATTTTATGAGTTTCCTTGCAGACCCTCAATATTGTATTTGCTTACACAATATTTGCAACATTGTTTGATATTACTTAAATTTACACAGGTGTTACTTGAAGCCATTTTCAAATTTCTCATGCTTGCTGATTGGGAGAACGATATCAATCTTGGCTAATGACTCTTTGAGGGTTTGGTTTTCAGAACACTAGCATTTAATTTAAATTAATTTAAATATGAAAGTCCAATGGTGGCCAGTGGCCACAAATGGTCTATGAAATTTTAAAAGTAAAACAATGGGTAAGCATTAAGAATGCTAAACCATCTCTTTGAGCACTGTAAAAGAAATATAAGAGGACAAGGACAAAGTCGAAACAAATAACATCAAACCCTACAGTGCCCAAAAGAACAAAATGAGTAAGGGTTTTGAGAACAAGAAGGAAGAATCCCAACACCAACAAAGTCATTACTAATCAGTTATTCTAACATTGAGGCCAGGAAGAAGTGTGGAACGAGATTCGTTTCATCCACTGGCCACTAGAACCATCAAGAGGCTAGATGTTAGATGGGGGATTTACATCTCTGAGAGTTTTCTGTCAGAGATGTAGCATCTCACAAAGGAGTAAAGGCAATATATCTCTGCTCTGCATGCTGTCATAAATATTCACCAAGGATGATAAAACCACCAACAACAATAGTTCAAAAGATTCAGATAGTTCCATAAATGATTCAGATAATGAAAGCCAATACAATGTAGAAGTCAACATAATAGATTCAAGAGGAGAATATCTACCCCCAAGATCTCATTCTTAGTTGTAAATGGAATTTCTCAGCCAAGAATTCTTAAGCTTAGGGGTTTTGTTAAAAAAACAATGTAACAGTATTTGATCAATTCTGGAAGTACATGTAACTTCATCCATGTCCATATGGCAAAAACACTAAATATATTTGTCTACTTAGTAGAAGACTTTCATGCAATGGTTGTCGATGATAAGACAATTCCAAAATGGGGAAATGTCAAAGTAAACTTATCCATTCAGAATTCCAAAATGGATATAGATTACCATGCATTTCCCTAGGTTACCATGCATTACCCCTTAGAGGTGTAGACATAGTGCTAGGGTGAAGTAGTTGGTACAAGTTCCAACTAGGTATCTATGCTGCAAATTTGCAAAAACAATTCAAAAAAATTGAAAGAAGGCCCACAAATGCTGCCCACCTCCCACATAGGAGATAATATTGTCGCACCTGTTATCACATCCATAGTAGTTGGGCTACCATGATTGCAGAGCAGTTCATTGTATATTTTTGAGCTTGGCCTTTACACAACTTTAGTGAGATCAACTATGATGAGCAGTATTATTGATGATCACTCACACATCAGAGCAGCCCCAGATCAGACATGCAGTAAACCATATGCCAAGGCTGAGCCTCTTGACCTCAAATTTCATGACCAAGATGACCTTTTATCCCATACAGAGCAGTGCAGTGCCCAGAGTTTTCAGTAGCAGTGTTTCAGTGGTTACAGATGATCCAGATAGCTGGTACAAGTATATGGCCCAGCAGATATATGGTGTGCATTGGTTTTATTATTCTGCTCTTTTGGTCATTTTGATAGCTGGACTTAGTATCTAGTGATCATGATCTGGCAGTATATATATGCATGACATGGATATGGTTATTATTGATTATCTAAATGGTCTTATTACTCAGAATTAGAACCTCTTGTTTTATACTAGTTGGTTTTACCCTCTTAGGAGTGTGGACATGATTATTCCCACCTTTTATGGCTTGCTAGATTAGGCATCACCTTCACTTTCCCCATCCATCCGTTATCTCTCCCATTTTGGTTCTTACCCTGACTTACACCTCAGCCTGTGATATGGAGGACCTCCCCACTTCTGTCTCTATGTTGGATAGCATCCCTGTTAGTTTGTGTCTTGACTCTGAGTTGGCAACAGAACTTACCCTTTGGTGAGTTGGATGTGATATCTTGATCACTCTAGTCGGTTGTCCCAATGTTTGGTCTTGATTGTGGAGAATCCCCCTAGTTGCTTCAGTTGTGTTGGCTAAAACCTGAAGCAAATTGTAATACCATCATCACATATGGAAACTATTGTTCTTATGAAAGCCCATGGAAATACTTTAAAATTGTGCTTCTCGGCACAATGAAAGAGGGTTGTGAAATTAAATGGAAACTGAAATGAAAAGCACTCTGGATGCAAGTTGCAATTAGTTGTGCTTCTAAGCACATGCAAAATCCCCAAAAGGGTCATATAGGCCTAAAAATAAATGGTTAAATATATGACAAATCTAAAGACTGTTGGCCGGGAAATTAAATGTAATGATTAAATTCCTCACGGAGCCTACGGGTTGTGATGTGAGGTGGTGTAAGGGACAGCTAATTCTAAGTGTCCCCTAGAACCTCAAATTACGATTAGTTGGGCACCCAGCCATGGCGGTTCTAGAAAAGATCCTCACGGAAATGATTCAGCATGGATGTGAGTTGTAGACTTTTTCCAAGGTTGAATAAGCACCTCTCTGAACAACTTATTCCATTTGTGAGACATTGCCATTCCCTCAGTGTTTATTATCCAACATATGCTTAAGTGTGTATTCCCTCTCCCTTATCCAAAGTATCACAGTGTTGAGTCAGTCAAGTCATCCCTTTATCCTAGCCTTGCTTTCCTCACCCTCACCCTTTGCTAGAAAAATGATCATGTCTATGAAATGAGTATATCCTTGAGGTTTTGTTTTGAGTGAGTGATTATTTAAACTTGTATTTGATTTAATTATTTATTAACTACCAGTGAAATGATGCTTAATACTTCAAGTCTTGCTATTAGGATGATTAAAAGAGCATGCCTTAACCATTTGCACTTGCAGCAACAGGCTTTTCTAGCCTGGGTCATATTTTGATCAGTTTTGACCAAGTCAACCTTGGGATCCATGATGAGTTGGACCAGTGATGTTATATGATGATGATTTATGGTCTTATGATACACCTTTGATGGTTCCATACAGTGGGCACGGGTTTCATATGATGGTTGATGCACTTTTTATTGGTTATTATTATGTTCAGACCATTTATTTTTATATTGTTCAGGTTTGGTTGAGGCTACAGATGATCTTACAGGTTGCCACAGGGAGTATGAGTACTCATCCCTAGTAGATTTGGACCTTTTGGATCCATTGAGACACTCAATTATCAGTTTCATGCACTCTCGGGGATGATATGGTCAGATTTCCACTTTTGTCCGACTTTGCAATGCAGAAATGGCATGTCCAGCAGTTGCATTGAGCTAACACGTTTCCCTATGGCGCTACAGAGGAGATGCGAGGTCCAGCCACTTGTTATTACCATATTACCCCATCTCCAAACATGATGGTACAGTCAGATTTTGTGCCCAGGCATCAGGCAGTGAGTTACAGGCATTTCGATGGTTTTCAGGTGAAATAAAAATGGGATAAAAAGGTCATTAAGGAAATCGATTTGGGCTATTGAGGCAAGGTTTTGGCATATGGTTTGTTCAGAGGTCATTTATGATGTATCCCACTCCTTCCAGATCAGCTTGCAGCATTCAGTGGGGTCCACACACTCTCCAGGTTGTGATTTGATTTATTTTTCTCTCATTGAGGGGGGCACGATTTGGTCATATGGTCACTTTGACATGTCATTGAGTCATATATTATGTTATTGAGTCATGTCTTGTGTTATTGTGCCATGGGGTGATGCTAGTGAAGGATTATAACACCTCCTAGCCCCACCATGTGCTTCTTGTCACTTATCCTAGTCATCTTCATGTGGTGCGACCCCCCTAGGGCCTCCTTTCGTGAGTGCACACCCCTCTTAGTGAGTTGATCCATGTTATATTGTTTTGGCTCATCATAGTCGTTGATTAGATTGTATTTATCTTTTGATCTTAACCACTCGTTCATAAAGTGGTTAGGGTTTTGGTCTCTCTCCTCCTATTTAAGGAAGAGGCCCCCCTATTGTAAAGGCACCTTTCGGCTCTTGAACTCTAGGAATAAAATACTACTTTTGCAGATCTTTTTCTTTGGCTTTGATGGGTTGTCTTGCAAGTTGAATATAAAATCTTTTCTCTATGTTATCATTGTGGATCTCGCTTGTCCAAACGTTTTCTCTGCAGGGAGCCGATGTGGTTGAAGAGGAGGACGATTTGAGGGGACGTTATTGTGGGGAAACCCCATATCTTACCTTTGGATCTACTTTTGTCTCAGGGAGTATCATTATTGTATCTTCGTGACATATTTGATGCTTTTTGTTTCATCTTTTCATCCTTATAGTCGTTTTCATGCTAGATTGATTCTCATATAGATCGTTTTTGGCAGGAAAAGGGTGCACTTGTCTTCTTGGAGGGATAGCGATTTCACTTGGGGAAGCTGGATCTCACTCTCGAATGCGTCACTTGGGAAGGATTATCAATTTGCAAGGTAGTCGCATGCTTTAGAGGTAAGATCTACAAGGTACGTATTTATTTTCATGCATTTTACCCATTGGTCACTTCAAACCCCATCTCTTAAAACCCTAGATTTTTTAGATCTAGCGATTGCTTGTGCTTAATAATTAAAACCCACCTCACTAATATTTAATAAACCTTGGAGACCAAATTTGGTGGGAATCCAACTCCATTTACCCCTAGATCTAAGGCATTGGGCCTCTCTAAGGGAGGTCGCACTTGTGGGTAGGTGGGATTTTTCCAGATCTATCATCCGAGTGTTGCTTGTTCCTCATCAAAACATCAGATCTATAGTATAGCCACCCTGCTAGTGCCTTTCCTCTCTTGATTTTACCTTGTGGGCCCCATTTCACTCATTTTCCATAATTTAAGGGTGGGCCCCACTTGGGTCCTTTTGATTGGCATTAGATCTATCTAGATCTACTAAACTAGACTCATGTGGCATATTTTATGCATGGTTGAGCATTTGTCCCTTACATAAGCCTCCTCAACCAAGCCCTAACTCCAATTGTCCACTTATATTCCCTAGATCTATATCTAGTCACTCTTGATCTCTCTCCTTTCACTTTCACACTTCCCTAGGACGTCTTATGTAGGTTCGCTAGCCTTCATAGGTTGGCTAGGGTCTCCCCCTTGGTCTTGCTTAGGCTAGATCTAAAGTGAAGAGTGCCTCGGTTAACGTGACAACAATTTATCTTGGGAACCGTGGCATCTCTTGGGTCACCTCTTTAGTTGTCCAACGCCTCCACCATCCTAGATAGGATTACCTTTTGGGACAAGTTGTGTGATAACAGCACCAAATGCAAAAATTGATCTAAAAAGGAGCTCCAGCAAATATGGTAGAATGTTACCATATGTAGGAATTACCTACTGGAATATTTCCCACCTCAAAAGAAAACATCGATCATGTAATCAAGAAACATAAAGAAGTATTTCAAGACTTACCAAATTACCTCCAGATCGAGAGATTGAGCAAGCAATAGAGCTAAAATCCAGCTCTACTCCTATTAACATAAACACATATGGTACACACACTATGACAAACTAAAGTTGAATGTGTAATTGAAGACCATCTAAAATGTGGAGTCATCACCAAGAGAAAAAGCTCATATCAAGCACTAGTAATCTTGGTTAAGAAAAGGATGTATCTTTTAGGTTGAGTATTTATTACAGATCATTGAACAAAATTACAATAAGAAATAGATTCATAATACCCTTTATCAACAAGATGTTAGACAAGTTACATAGGGCCAAGTATTTGTCCAAGTTTGATATGTAATATGGGTACTATCAAATCAGAATTCATTTAGAAGATGTGGAAAACATAGTTATCAAAACTGGACCGGAACCGGGAAACAAAACAGGACCAAAAAATACATAAAATATCGAACTTTTGAAAAAAAACAGATATATTCATGTGCATCCATATGAATCCAAACCATTATACTCAAATATGCAATGTTTCTCATGTATATAAAAAGAAAGTGTGCATATAACTAAAATATGGATCAAGTGCAATCCATATCTGACCCAAAATATATAAACAAAGAGGCTCTAAATGACCTCTAGAATCCAAAAAACTTCATGCTACAAAAAATAACTACATATCATCAAAATCATTGCCTATATAGGGATCCTATTCATCAATAGCACCCTTTGCCCCCCTCCTCTGAGCTTTGGCACTTGCCTCTACCTCGAATCTCGAAGTTGATCCTCCAAGGACATGTCAACACCTTACAATTTTGATGGAACTTTCTCATACAAGCATTAAAATAAGGTAGAAAAATCTTCCCATGCTTAATAAGTGATCTTGCTTGAGTTAAGGGTACATTTTTATTAAGGTCGTGACAGAGGACTTCAACAATCAGCACCAACAAATTCAACTTTGTCTTGGTATTTTCACGACAGATTATTTAAATTTTATAGCTAGATGTGGAGAAATAAACAACAGCATCTGGAATAGGTTTTAATTGTTTTGCAGTGAAAACAATATTATGGAAAAATGTTGAAGTATATTTCCAGATCAAAAGAAGTAGAATATTTCTATCATAGTATCTCTAAATAGGGAATTAAAGTAAATCCAAGTAAGATAAAATCGATCACCAATTGGCCTGGACAGTAAATTTGTTGAATTTAAGGGGATTTCTTATATTAACTAAGAGCTATATATTAATTATACCGAATTATGTACATAAAGCAGCCCCTCTATTAGAGCTACTCAAGAAGATTTTCCTCTAGTGGGATGAAAAGGCAAAACAAAGCTTCCTAAACTTAAGAAGAAGAAAAATGACTTCATCCCCGAGGTTAGGCACTCCCATCTTCTCTTTGTCATTAAAAATTGTGTGATGTATCAAGATTTGGAATAAAAGGAATATTAATGCAGAATGGATGTCATGTTGGACTTTTCACGATAAAACAAGAGTTGAAAGAGAAGAAAGATCATTTACTATTCAAGAGGTCCGCTGACCACCTAGCCAACTAGGTGGGCAACCATGTACCATGTACCTTGAAGACAAGAAAGATGTACCTAGCAAAGTTTTTCAAGCAAGGCAGTTTTTTCCTCTTTCTCTTCTTAGCTCTTCTCCATGAAATTTCTGCACCCCTGTGAGGGATTTTGTTATGATATGTCAGCATGAGGGTCAATTTTTGTAAAACTTAGTTGCCTAGGACTTTATCATAAGGAAGTCCTTTCATCGAGTGTTTTTTCTCTTGGATAATTAAAATTCATTTTAAGTGATTTTAATTATCTGAGTTTTTCACTCAAAAATTCCTCCAAAGTGGTGAAAGGCATTCTAATAATCAAGTCCATAGGGTAATTAAGGCTTAGGAATGTTCTATATTACCATGCTAGACATAATCCAGAATCTTGCGGATTTCATTAAGTTTTACTTAGGATTTTTTAATTTTTTGTACTTCAAAAATGTCCCTAAGCATAAAAAAGTTGTAATGTAAAGAGGGTTAAGTGGCACCTAATGCCCATAAATAGGGGTATGGGTACTCAAAATCAATGGCATGAGATCCCCTACACCGTTGGACCAAGTTTGAAGTCAAGCCATTGAGTTTGGACAAGGTTTTGGATGTATTTTCCAAAGTTAGTCAAGAAAATTAGGAAAATTGGTCGTTAATTAGTATGGCAAAATTTTGTAAAGTATCTAAAGTCACTTGGAAAGGGGAAATTATGTTTCCTAAAGTTAGATTATAGACCAAGAGGTTAATCAAAGGCAAAAATCGGGGCCCCCCATGTAAAGTTTCAAGAGTTTGAAATTGTCTCGCTAAGGGGGAAACCCTCTCTCACCATGGGAAATGAGAAAAATTGAAATAAGCCAAAGGGGGGGTGCCGCCTTCATGATCCCCCCCCGCTTGGCCTAGCAATGAAATATAAAACATGGGTGGGTGGTTCCCCCCCCCCCGCTTGGCCTAGCAATGAAATATAAAACATGGGTGGGTGGTTCCCCCCCGCTTGGCCTAGCAATGAAATATAAAATATGGGTGGGTGGTTCCCCCCCCATTGTTTGTTATATTTAACCCAAGGAAGTGCACCCCCCTTCATGAGCCCCCTTTCTCTCTAAGTGACAAGTGTCTTTCATGCAAAGGGGCTCTCTACTCCCTCTTTTCCTTTAAAAGGAGGCTTTTGCTCCTCATTTGGGTTACAATCCCTCACCCTTCTCAAGCTCCCATGCTATTCTTGCTCTCTTGCTCTCATTCTTGAGAACCAATTTGTAATTTCCTATGTTGCACTGGCCTCGGGGACGGGGGGAAGCAAGGACGAGTTTCCGGGACGGCTAGGGCAAACCCCCAAGTTTTCAAGGGACTGCAGGTTGGGGACGACAATTATATAATATAAATAAATATATATAATTATCTATATATATATATAATAAATTATAATATATAATTAAAAACATTGAGATAAAAATTAGAACTAATTATGAAATTCAAATTACAAAATGAAATATAAAATACTTTACTGCTTATAATCATATTTTATGTAGCAGATACTTTCTGAAAGCGCACAAGTTTCTTCCCTTAGGTGACATGTCAATTACACTCTTCGATCTATAACGATGGTTGAAACAGCTTCATCAGCAGCAATGTCTTTATTTCTTTGTAACTGGAGTTGTCATTATGGGTGGGAATCCTGTGAAGGAGAAGACGGTATAACCAATTTGTTCTTCCAAGCGTACAAACGATTGCACCGGTCTATTAATGGCACTGAATATATAGTATTTGGTCCAAAGCCTTTGACCAGGAGGAGAATTAATAAAATCATAACAATATATATCAGATTCCTCAAAACTGTCATAAACTCATTGAAACCTCAAGACAATAGAAAAGGAAGTGTCTGAATTTTGTATCTCAATTTGATTTTTTTTTTAAACTGTGCAGGTTTAGGGACGTCCAGGAGTCCCCGATTGGTCGAGGGACTTTAGGGACATTCCTGAAATGTCCCCAGTTTTGACAGGTACAGTTAGGGTACGGCCGAGAAGTCCCCAATGGAGTCCCCGATGAATTGGGGAAGTTTCCGAGGAGTTCCAAAGTCCCTAAAAACACAGGAACATAGGAAATAGATGAAATTTTGGGGGGTACAGGTCCCCGTGCAACATAGGTAATTTCCAGCCATTGTGAATAATAGAAAGAAATCTTTGGGGGAGATCTTATATGTTGCTCATTGTGGATAGCTTGCTCTTGTTTTCCTTTGCTTGCATTTGCCATTGGAGGCCAAAGAAGCAAACTTCTTTGCTTGGTGAGATTATTGCACTTATGTAGTAGATTTTATGAGTTTTCTTCCTTGTATTTGAAAAGTTCATACATTTCTTCTTTGAATAGTGTGATTTTTCAAGTCATTGTTTGAGACTCACCTTTATTGGTTTTGTGAAACAAATCTTTCAAGTTGCAGGTTGTCTTAGTTGGAGAGTGGAATTCCTTGGTTGGATACCCCACTTCTTCAAGCAATGGAAGAGCAAAAGAGCACAACTTCTTCCTATAACATTCTATTTTCTGCATTATATATTTACTTACATTTTCATATTAAATGTTGTCCCAAATTGCATCTATAAGTTCTAAAATCGTGTTAATTTACTTGTCCAAAATTTCAGAATTTTTTTCATATATTTGTACCCCAACACTAATAGTGTCCAAGAGTGGTTTTGGGCATTTTTCTGTTATTTGTTCCTTGCTTGCAGGTTTGAACAGTACAAGGGGATATGCTACCCAAATTTGGCCAAAATTAAGTGCAAAGGGCACCCAAAAAAGCCATCTCAAGTCACCTTTTGGAGCTATTTCCAACACTTGGTTTCACCCTATTGGCAAATGCTTGGACCATTGGCACCACTTTTGAGGAGAGCATTGAGTTGTTAGAGGGATCTAAGGAGTCAAACCCTAGATCTAACCTCTTTTCATCATTGTTTGACCTAGATCTAGTGGTGCACCCTCTCTCTTGGGACTTGTGTATCTTGGACATTGTACATGTGTCATTGACCACCTCATATTTTGGATGGTGTTAGAGTTTGTTAGGATTTTGGTGGAGGTTATTCATTGTTTACTCCACCCTAGGCTAGATCTAGGAATTTATTGTTATTTTATTGTAAAGGAAGTTGAGCTACCTCTTCCTCATTTGAACTCAAGGTTGGATTTTGAGAGCTCTCCCTTTTGGAACCGAATTGACATGTCTTTGTTGAGTATCTTGAAGTTAAACGGCTTTTCTTTCTTGGGTTTTCTTGATGGCTGAATATTGTGGTAACGTGTATCTTTTGGATTATAAGATCTTTAACCTAGTTCACTAAGAAAGTAAATTTGCTCAAGTGGATTAAATAGGGAATTATTTCTACGTTTATTTTATATTTTAGCCTTACGGCTTGTCTTGCGAATTGGCTTTCTTAGGAGGGGTTAGAAATCAAGCTTGCATAAGATAGGGTATAAGCTAGTGTTACAGATTGAAGGCATGTGTTAAGACCACCCTTCTTTGGTAAAATATGCATGACGCTTCAAGAGTTTTGGGGTCGGAATTTGCCTTGCTTTGCAAAGGTTCCAATCAAACACTTTCAAACAAGGCCCAAGGTAGATCATCTCGAGACTCCATCTACCCTAGGGATTGGCACTAGTCTTCATAATCCTATCATCACCTATACTACAAAGAAGACCTTATGTTTTACTATGGCTAACTCTTCAAATCACCTTATGCCTCCATTGAAGAAGCCCCCCTTAAGTTGGAGAAAAGCCAGCCTAAAGTGCAAAGAGATGGTTATCAAGGTGACAATAGGTAACACCTCTCGGTTATAGTTGGGCTAGCCTGTTCTTTGGGGCTTTATATCACACATGCTAGTTCAAGCTTTAACAAGGTGAAAGATAAGAATGATTATTTACTATTCAAGAAGTCAATTGATACAATGGCTAGCATCCTTTAATCATGGTTTAGATAGTTGCACTTCCTAATCACCCCTACGTACCAACACCAACTATTATTCATTAACTTAATCAAACACTTAATGCCCATTACCTTCAATACAAATCCTTAAATTATATATTAAGATTCCTATTATGTTACTAACCATCACTTATTCTAACACAAAATACATCTTTAAAATCTCCCCTCGATACAAAATCCACAATAACTAAGAATCATCATAAAATATGAAGGACATCCATGTCAACTTGTGGTACTAAGCTCAACCTATAACCTTACTCGACTCGACCCCTAACCTTGGTCAAAATCTCAAGCATGTCATGTCTTGTCCCCTTCTCAACCCATAGCCTTACTCGATTGCTTGATCTTCATGACCAAACCGTGTGGACCTACATGGTTCCTAGGTTCCTCGACCCTATATCCATTATCAAAGGCTCAAGATGTCGCCTCGTAGGCTCTAACTACATAGCCCTTCTTCACTTCAATACCCCCTCATCCCTGTCTCTACCAATAAACTCGTCCATCTCACTTGCACTGTCCGATCCTTGTTCACCTACACATCCCTCCCCCACCTTCTTGCCCATCACAAGGACACCCCTATGGGTCATTCTACCCCTCCCATCGCTAAATGCACATTCAAACTCTCTACCTGTAGAACCCGCTCACTCTTTCGCCCAACACACATGATCTATTGATTGTGCAGGGCTTGGTATGGCAAAATACTGGTCTATCAATACATGGGAGTGACACTAAACAAAGGGAAAATTTGAGACAATTCCAAAATCAATCTTGCAAAACCCCAAAATTGGTGACAACAACATCAATCAATATCTTACACTATCAAGAATTGAAAGAGTGGAATTTCTGTTATTATCAAACTTGGAATTATGAGCAGAGGTCTATCAACTCACAAACAAGATCACTAAAATTGAATCTAAGAACTTAGCTCTAAAATAGTAGTTCAATGATTCCAAGAAACAGGAAATTATTCGTGCCCTAAAGGGTATTCCCTCCATGCAAAAGTCCTACAACTTAGGAACAAACAAGACGAACTTCATTCCCAACAATCCTTATTAAAACAAGAGGTCAAGACTCAATAACAAAGCCTCAATTCTTAGGTCTAGGTGGGTCGAGTGGGGAACAATGCACACCCCATGCAAAGGTCAAAGAAGTGGTCCAAACCAAACTACTAAAGCGGCATACCAAGCAAACTCTAAAGCTAAACTTGAAGTTGAAGGACTCCTATCACCCTCATCTTCTTCCCCAAACCCATGTAAATAGGGATTTCCTTCCTTCATGATACCCCAGGCCTTTTAAAGTTGACGCTTGAGAGCAGGTGGTTTGGCTTTGATTCCACATTCTTCCTATGTTTCTAGTCCTTCGAGGATATGTTGTGGGCCATTTGGGCTAAGCAAAAACTTATTTGCCTCACCCAAAGGATCTTTCATGATGCCTATCTTATGAGATCACAAGTTATGAAGCTCAAATTAACCCAGGAACATCTTGCCATAGTTTGGAAGGCTAGCAAATAGATCGATATTAGAGATTTAGAGTAGTCATTAGAAACTTCCCCCTCTATGGTGGGATTGACCCAAGGTTACCAAATGACACCATTATCAAGGAGGGTAAGTTTAGTGTCGAGGGTCTCTTTTAGATTTTGGAATTACAATGGAATCTTTTAGTGCTCAATGGACTCAATTTACAATGCACTTAGATCATTGTATATCCTATTTTTGACTAAGAAACACAACAGCCCCACTAGGGCCATTTTGGACTACCAAAGATACCATTGTTGATCAATGTGTAGACAGGAAACCTAAAGCTCAAGTAGTGTTTATGGTTCAAGTGGCAATGCTTGCTTGATCAAGACTTACTCCTCAACAAAGTCACCATGGTCATCGAATAATTATTCCCAATTCGTGTAAGTATAAGCCCATGGTTTGCCCCCCGCCCCTCCCTAAGACATCTGCATTGCAACATGTGACTTTCCTTGCAATAGAATCGCCCTCAAATCTGATAGCAAACAAGGCAACAAAAAATGAAGTGCTCCTCGGTCTTAACCTCTTGTATGTGGCAAACTCGGTAGATCCTATATGACCAGTCAATCTGGTGATCCATCTCCACCTGAAGATGATGAGAACCCACTCTAAACTGATTTAATGGAATACAAAGAGCATGTGCCAAATGACGGAGTGTGTAATGGGGCAAAACAATGAGACCACACCTAAGATCCATGAAGTGCTCAACATAAAAGGCCATCTTTGGATGTAACCCGACTTGAAAGTTGATCCAAGTCACCTACACAAACTGCCTAAAGATATCCTCTCGAGTGATCTTGTTCAACTCTTGTCTGGTAGGTAAGAGTCGTAAGAGGTGGCCAAGTGCATCGTGGGAGTACCTAAATAGAGGAAGTCGATCCATCGTGATGCCAATAGACTACAATAGATATGAGGCCTTTGCATGCCAACATCGAGTGTGACACGAGGGGTTAGCCAAGGCAGGGGACTTCGATGAGCAGTAGGCCAAGTACAGGTACTGATCCCACCCCTTCACCAAGTCAATGAAGCTTCGTATACTATGTAAGAGTGAGACAACGCTAAACACAGTCTCAAATCAAAAGGGTCTAGCACCATACTTTGCAAGGATGATGGGTTGAGGTACCATATGCTTGCATCTGATGAAGTCACGAGAGGAGGACTTGCACTGTCTCTACTGAGGCCCAATTGGAGTCCAGAAAACATGGGCCACATGACACCTAAGTCACTTGGTTCGACGATTTTTTGCCTTAAAAGTCAAAAATCGACAATTTTTTGAGACAGGCAAATTAATTTGAATAAAATTCGTGATTTTAATCGCAAATTCAAATTTCTTAGATTGGCGAATTTCAAGGTGAATTAAACTGTCCCAAATTTAGGTTAATTTTTTTAAAAACGAGAAAAAATTGTTTTAACTTCATTTTTTTCCTTTTCGCTACCCATGGATAAACCCTAGTTCCTACCAAAGCTACCTTCACGCAAGTGAAGTCGTCATCCTCATTGTCCATTGTTCATTCCGCGAGTGAAGCCGTCGATTCGCAGTGATATGTAAATGAAGTGTGGACTATAGAGGTTGTCGTCTGAGTTGCAATCCACAGAGGGCCAAGGCTAGTAGCTATTGTTGTTGAAACTTGAGCGCAGACTCCCGATTGCTTCAAATTCCCGAGTTCGACTCAAGTGGCAATGAGTGTGACCAGTCTCCTGCGGAACGAGTCCTAACTTCAAGTTCAAAGTTGAAGGTTCTGCTACAGCCTATAATAGGAGTCACGAGGTGCATTTGTGCAGGGTTCTGCTACAACATACAGCCACAAGGACGTGTAACGGGTTGTGTTTCTTCCCCTCTAGAGTTCAATATTCACAGTTTAATGAGCATAATGAATTTTATTGAAAATTTTCATTTATTTTTTAATTTCCAAATTTTACAGTCATTCGAACTTAATGTCAAATCTAATCGCCAAATTTTCCATTGCCAATTTTTTGTCAAATTTCAAGGTCTCCCAATTCGAATACGAACTCGAACCCTACGCTGCGGGGAAGCACCCTACCCCCCTCCACTTAGCTCCCAATTCACGCTCCTGCAGGAAGCAATCAATTATCAATCTCGAGATAGCAATTCCTGATCACTTCCTCCCGAGAGCGTTTTTGTAATTCGCACTCCCAAGTAAAAAAAACGCTACCTGTTTTTTTCGGAATCGCTAAAGGAGAGATGAAGGATCGAAACTCCCAATTCACGCTCCCGCAAGAAGCAAACAAGAATCAATCTCGAGATAGCGATTCCTGATCGCTTCCTCCCGAGAGCGTTTTTGTAATTCGCATTCCCAAGTAAAAAAAAACGCTTCTTTTTTTTTTCAAAATCGTTGAGGGAGAGATGAGGGATCGAAGCTCCCAAAGAGATCCCTCATCGCTCCCTCGGCGATCCCGAAGCTAAATTTTTGCTCCTAAAAACACTTCATGGGCGATTCTGCGGGCTAGGCGCACCGGTTTGGAGTTTTCTCAATTTTGCATGTTTCCACTTGTTTTTGTGATTGCCTAGGGTTCATTTAGGCTATATAAACACTATTTGACTACATTTGGACTCATTCTATTCCTCTTTTCATTGATTTCACTTCTCTTTGCTAGGGCTTTGAGAGGGTTTGCTAGTTATTTGTGAGCAAATTTCTGGGAGCTTGGAAGGGAGATTGAAGGGGTGATTGAGGGATACTATTTGTGAGAGAGCTTGGAGAGGAGATTGAAGGCTTCCATAGAGACATCCAACAACCATTAGAGAGCCAAAGAGGTAAGCTCTAAATCCCATTCTTTGTTGTTTTTCAAAAACTATTTCACTATGTCAAAATTTTAAATCTTGAATTTTCTCTTCTCCTACTCTTTCCCATTTCTTCTTCTCCATCATTCTATTGCAGGCAACAAGTGATTCTCATCTTGAGTCAAGAAGCATGATGGGCATGTGGTTTTGGATTATGGTTCCACTTCTTCTCATTATGATGGTGTTGGGAAGCATATATGGTAGTGGCAATGATGAGGGCGAGGAGGCAGGAGTGACACATACCATGGAGAGGAGGAAGGGGAAGAGGATGATGATAATGATGAGATTGAAAGTGATGAGGGGCAAAAACAAAAAGACAACACCTTTGTGGAAGTATGTGACAAGGCTTGGGGGAGGGAGAGGGGGTGGAACCACAAAGTTTTTATGCCCCCCCCCATTGTACTAAAACTTACACAG